>WBMZ01007236.1:115812-184656 GCA_013400975.1 Atrichornis clamosus | reverse complement strand
TTTGTAGTCCAGTGGGAGTGGGGATTGTAATGGGGTGGAAGTGGTGAATGCAGCCCAGGCTGAGAGCCATGGTCCTCTGCAGCTCCTGGAGTCCGTGCTGGAGAGTGTACCCCAGGGTCCAGGCAGGCTTCATTATATTCCCGCAGGAATGTCCATGTACCTCCCCCAGGGCGGAGCATTTCCCAATGGAATGATGAGATGAGATGGTTTGGGAGGTTCTGGGCGGTTGGGTCGTTCCAGCTGCCCATTGTCCATGATGGCCCATTAACAGAGATGGCCTCCTCAGGATGGGTGTGATTATTGTTGGTGCTTTCAGGGGGAAGCTCTCCCAGCTGTGTCTGTTGTGAAGCCAAAAGAGGCCCCACCTCACCACAGGATTCCCCTTATCTTATCTAACCCCAGCTTGCAGTCCCAGGGGCCAAACATGCACCGGGCAGTTGTTGCAAACGACCTGTCATTAACGGCTCATCAAGACTGATGCAGATGGGGGAGAATACATTGTTTTACTACATCCCCACAGTCCAGGACACTGTGGAGCCAACCATGGTTTGTTGGTGATAACACACTGTGAGAAAGAACAGGATGTGGCTGGAAAAGAGGCCATATGGAGTAGGGTTTCTGGGATAAACGTCCTTTTTCTGGGTCCTGGAGATAAGCACAACACAGCACAGTGCAAGTGCAGGGATGAAGGTGGGGTGCAGGGAGAAGTGGGCATGGACTGTAAGGGGGGATCAAGGTCACCCAAGACATCCAAAGCCCTTCAACCCATTTCCAGAAAGGTCTAGAGGAATGATCTGTGCATGATAACTGATTTGCACAGAAAGTGAGAAACTTATCTCTAGGGTGGGGAAAGTACTCCCACCAGGCCTGTGTATTTGGACACCCGCAGGACACTCAAGCTGGTTTGGCGCTGGAGCCAGGGCTGGTGATCTCTTTTTCTCTTTTCCTTTAGTTGTCTCTCCCCCTCTTTAATTCATGTCTCTCTCTCTCTCTCTTTCCTCACCCAGGTCCTTTATCCAAAACCCACTGCTCATAGAGAAGATGAGGGACTAATTTATACCAATTTCCATGCCAAGTGTGTAATTTGCTAATAGAACTTCGAAAGCTTTTGTGGACCCTCTGCCTTTTGTCATTCCTTTTGACCATGAGCATCTACGAATCTTGTGTCCTCCCTTCCCCTTAAGGTGAGATGTCATAATGAGATAAAACATAGAGCACCCATGAACCTGAGTGTAAATGCGGGCACAAACTTCAGCTTCTCCTCTGTATCATTTTACATACAGCCCCAATCCAGTCGACAAGTTTTGTTGCCTCACCAAGTTCCATCTTTGCCCTGTTAGCAAGACATGGCAGGGTACACATTGCACACGTGTCTGCTCATGGGCCGAGAATTGTAATGACACTGCAAACCTGTACAGTGCTTTCAGATCTCACTGCTCTGAGAGCTCTCAGCTGTCAGTGGTTACTGCCTTCCCCACTCGAGTGCAGCATAGTGTTTTTTAGCACCAGGCCACCCTTATGAGCAGTTTAATATGCAGAATGGCAAACTGAGATTGAGATATGAGTAATATCGTCTTCTGCCAACTCCATAAATGCTTCCAGTGGGCAGCAGTGGTGGGAATGTCTTAGACTGGTGCAGTCAGGGTCACAGCTCTCCCTGTCAAACAGCTGGATCCCTGTTTGAAGATCAGGCTTGTGCATGCTTTTCCAGGGATATCTGATACATGTCACATACAGCACTAATGACTCTGTGTCTGAACGGGTGTTACTAGGGAAACCAGGACCCTGTTTGCTCTTGGACCCAAAAGAAAGTAGTAAGGCTGAATGCATGAGTGCTGCAATGGTGTCAAGATAGAGTGGCAGCACAGAGTATGGATAAGAGGCTACTCTGAATGTAACTGGAGGTCTGTGTTCTCTCTATCTGGAGGGAAGGAGAAAGAAAGTCAGGAGGAAACCGGGTGCAAGCCTGGTCCTTTGGTCTTCTGTGTTTATATGAGAAATGTTCTAGATACATTGCCAAGGATTACAATGTCCCTGGAGTTTGCAGTAAATTCACGGCAGTCAACCCATTAGGTTTACAGAAGAGGATTTACAGCTATTGTGAAACTTCCCAGGAGATGCTCTTATGTATTGGCTTAAGTTCATCTTAGTGTGGAAGCAGGGTACAGCCCTCGAAGGAACACTTTTATTCTTGAATTTTTGATGTAGAAGCTTCTCTGAAATATATCTGCAGTTTTCCTGGCTTTAGTTTTCTCTCAGCTTTTTTCCCTTTATTTAGCATCAGTTCAGGGAAGCCAGGCACAATAGTTTTGAGTTGTGATTTGTTGACAGTATTCCTACTGTGCGAGAAATACACTGGTATCCTGACAAATAAAATTAGTTATATGATATTATGCAAACTCCATGTCTTTGACTTCTTTTCTGTTACAAATTAGTCCTATAAAACTTTGGCATGTTCTGCCTCCCAGCAGAGAGGCTTCTGTAAAAATTACGAAGTGATATGTAATTGTAATCACTTCAGTTACTTCATACACTCAGTAGCAAGTCAATAGTTTACTGTTTCCTTGCAAATACACCAATAGATTATACAAACTGTCCAGTAGGAGACAAATTCAGACACTAAAAGCTTTTGAGGATGGATTTTTCTCGACACCAGATATTGATTCATGCTTGCTAAACATGTATCAAGATATGGTTAATAAAGTATGTTTTCTGTAATAGCAGAGGAAAGAGAGATATTTTAGTTTATGGAAAGCCAAGGTCATACTGAAGAGACTGTAGTACCTTTTACCTCTTTGCTGAACATACCCGCAAGATAGACATATTTCTAGTGCTGATGAAAATGCATTGTGATTACCAGGCTGAGAGGGACACGGTGACATCGGACACAGAGAAGAATTAATTTTTTGGTAGTTTAGGTACCAAAAAACAGGTGGCTAGAAGGTGAAGAACATTTCTCTTATGAGAGAAACCTGAAGGACTGATCAATAGCAACAGAGTAATTTTCACATTTATGCTGTGTGTTTGCATCGGTATACAGAGACAGGGAGAGATTGGTACATTTATACTCTCCCTTTCTGAAGATATCCACTTAGCTTTAATGAAATATTTTATGAGTGCATCTCTCAGCAATGACTTACATGTTCAGGTTCACCCAGGAGCTCCTGGCCCCTAGAAAAATCTCTAAGACTGTGTTCAGGGCAGCAGCAAGGGTTGAATCTTGGCTAGTCAACTAAGCAGCGGCAGCAGGCACAACAGGTGGATGGGTCGGTGACTGGGAGTAGTCCTCCCTATCCCAGTGACATCCAAGTTGTTATGATCAGTCCTGCAGAGAGAAGGCTCCCTGTGAGGAGGAAGGGTCTGTTGTGCCGCCTAGGGGCAGAAGACCAAGGTAAGGCCTCATCAAGGCAGCCTGTCCCTGTCTGTCATTTCTAGCTGGAAAAGTTGAACAAGAGCTCACAGTGGCTCTCTTTGATGCCATCTAGGTGCTCTGCAGTATCACATCATCCTCATGTGTTTTTCTGGAAACATCCTACCCAGAACGATGACTTCTTTCTCAGCTGGAGCTTTTAGCTGAAATGGACAGGTTCCAGAAGAGATGCTGTATGGTACATTTTTGAAGTGGGGATGCTGGCTGGGAAAATTGTCCCAGCCTTGTGGCGGTGATTAAACTGGATGACTGCTATCTGCCCTACAGGTAGCAAATACTTCATTGCTAGTACCTGCTTCATTGTGAACAGCTTCTTGGAAAACTCTGTGGCAGCTACACATAAAGTGGAGTGCAGAGGTTTCCATTTCAGATTTAATTTTGCTCCTTAATAACAATGTGCAATAGATTTACCAAACATAGCACTCTCCAGGTTAATTTGTATTTGTTCAGCCTGATATAGGAAATCTTAAATGCATCTAAATAATAGCCATTTGCCGTAGTTCAGGCTGTAGCTTCCTGGACCACTTTTGTGTAAGGCACAGATGTAGCAGACAAATCTAACAGATTCTGTGGAGAACCATCAGTTGTACATCAGGAACAATTAACAATAAGACTTGAAAAATCCCCTTTAAAATAAAAATTTTGTTCAGACAGCAAATACATATTTAAGTATCCACCACCTGCCAGAGGAAGGTCTGAGACTGATTATGTTTTAAGCCTAAGAAAATCCTTTCATTAGAGATGACACAGTTTTAAAAATACACTTGATTCTCATGCTCATGCACCAGTCAATTTGCAGATGCAGGTTTTGAATACGCCGCTAAAATGGTGTTTTCACAGCTCATCACAATTGCAGGCTGTTAATTGACTGCAGCTCTAAGGGATGAGGATTAAGAAAGAGTTTGAGATGTGAAGCAGGCACACCAGGGAGGATAACAGGATACCTGGTAGAATTGCAGCATGAATTTCTATACTGCCCCTTTCTCTATTACCTAGGTAAATAGGCCTGGATTCTAAAGTAGATAATACTCCTGTCAGCCTATTTCAGTGCATTTCTCAGCGCCGTGGTTAACCCCAGATGGGAACTACATACCATGCAGCCACTTGTTCACTCCCCTTCCCTGTAGTAGGATGGGGAGGAGACTTGGAGAAAGGCAAACCCTATGAGTTGAGACCAGAACAGTTTAATAAATGGAATAAAGTAGCTATATAATAAAAAATAACAAATGGAATAAAGTAGCTATATAATAAAAATAACAATAATAACAGTAATAATAGTATAAAAATATATAACAAAAAGATAAAGAGTAATAAAACCCAATTACAAACAAGTGATGCGCAGTACAATTGCTCACGACCCACTGAGAAAGGCCGAGTCCATCCCTGAGCAGTAATGGGTGCCCTCTGGCTAGCTTCCCTCAGTTTATATAGTGAGCATAAAATTCTATAATATGGAATGTCTCTTTGGTCAGTTCGGGTCATCTGTCCTGACCATGTTGCCTCTCAGTCTCTTGTGCACCTGCTCACTGGCAGAGCACATGAAACTGAAAAAGTCTTTCATCTAGAGTAAGCATTTAGCAACAGCTAAAACATCAGTGTCTTATCAACATTATTTTCACAGTAAATCCCAACCACAGTGTTATAACAGCTACTATAAAAAAAATTAACTATCCCGGTTGAAATCAGGACACTCAAGAAGCAGAAACACGGCAATCAATGCATCAGATCTTTTCCAAAAACTGGCAGTTACTGTGCAGGCAAGGGTTGTTTTGTGTCTGTTGAAGAATTTGACTCATTATGCCTATGCTGTACACAGCAGGACCTCTTCCCTGGGATCTTCTGTCTTCACAGGAGTTTGTAATTAAACTGCCCGTCAGAGTTCTGCAAGTTCTCAGCAGCATTCCAGGCAGTTCACTGGTTACAGAACTCTGCTTATGCAAAAGCTATTGATTTTAACTAGATTAGCAAAGCCAAGCCCCAGAGTGTGGCTCAGCATCCCCAGTCCCAAGAGAAAATGTGTTTTCCTAGATGGATGTCTTAGGCCCAGTGCCACCAAACTTTTCTGGGCTGTGCACAGTTCCGCAAGTTCCCCTGAACTTGGAGCCTTAAATAGGCTGGTCCCTGATGCAGCACTGTCTGGCTCAGAAATCTAATTTGCCTTTTTGCTATAGTGTGTATATATATATGTATATATATATGAGTGGGTATGAGAAGGCAAACAAAAGTAGCAAAGCAAACAGGTAGCAAGTCCATGCTGCCTGGCAGGACTCAACTACAATTCTGTCAATCTCTTGTCCAGGTCACTGGCCTTACGACTTGCCAGCACCACTTATCCTATGTTCTTCTGTTGGGGCAAAGGGACCTATATGTAGCAGTAGGTTATCCCTAGGATTTGATTCCTCCTCAAGGTTTTCATTCCCTATTTCGGCCTAGCCTCAGGAGGAATGGCAGAGCTTGGCCTTCTGATGTACCTGAGCAATTCTAGAAAGGGTGGCATTGCATTGCACTCAAAGGAGGTTTTGCACTGTCAGCCATCACTCTGACTAGCTCCCAGTGAGGCCAACTGCATGCACACGAGAATAGCAGAAGAATGCTAGGAGTCATTGTTAAAGAAATGAGAAAGGAGAAAAAAAAAAGAGCTTACTTGGCACCCTGTGTCATAGCAGCTGGGTGCTCTCGGTTTCCACTCTCCCAGCTTCTGGATGAGTTACATATGCATCTTTGTGCAATGCACAGCGTTCATAAAACAGTAATATTCCTGCATGAATATTTCAGTAATTCCATCAGATTACAGATACAATGATTTTTGTTCCCTGTAGTCTCATCACTATGCCTTTTTCCGTGATTGTAGATAGTATGTAGTGCAGCTCTATTTTCCTTCACGACTCTGGGCAATAGCTTTCTACAACACTTAGTGATACAGGTGTCTCTTGTTTCCTAATTTCTGGATGAAATAGGATTTTACTTTAATTGGTCAGTTCCTAGACTTTTTTTACAAAGTCAGATATTAGTAATAACTCCAGTACCAGAAAACACTTCTTGCTTTCCAAAGCTGAGAAATCTTCTCACTTCTACTTTTGTCAGTCATAGCCTAGGAAGAGATATTGGGTCCTTGTGATTTTTTTCAAAGTTGTTTGTTGGGGGAAGATAGCTCTGGCCTTACCATCTCCTGTGCTGTCCTTGCAGAATAATTTTCAGCAGCATTAAGTCCACTGCCATCTCTATCGCTGATTTGCATGTTTTGTTCATGGCTGAGCTCTAGATCTGCCACTTTTCATGCTGTTTCCATTGACAGTTTATTATATAGACTTTTCAATACTTTGCACAGACATTATCGCTTCTAGCACTGCATGGCTTCCAAGACCTGGCAGATGTCTATTGCCTTTTTGCAAGCACAAATCCATCTCCCTTAATAACCTCTCTCCCAGCCTCTTGTCAGTCACATGGAAAACAATTTAGTCTCTAAGCATGTAATTTTCAGTAATCTCAGACTGTTGCTGCTGTCTCGGTTTGGCTGTATACTTGTCAATTCCATTTGTTACAACATGATGAGGCAAAAATTGGTGCTGCTCAAATACAATGCTCATTTTAGGGTTACAGGGTTTCCTAAATATTTTTAAAATGTCCAGCAAAATAAATTTGTCTTCTAGCTGCTGTGCTGATAATGTGTGTTGTAAGACTTCAAAAACTTCCTCACCCAGTCTGTGGGGAGAAAATCCACCAACCATGCTGCTTGAAAATTTTCTCCTATTTCACTCAACTTTCAGACTTTAATTACCCAGGTAAAAGCACTGCCCCCTTTCTCCAGTTCTCTCCTGTCAGCCAAGAACCCTGTCACCCATGTGACTACCTGAATGCACTTTGTCTTTGGGGCACACAACTAGTTTTGTGCTTTTCTCTTCCTGTGTTTTCTTTTTAAACCAAGTGTTGGAATCCCATGGTGCGCAATATGAATATTGTCAGTATGATCATAATGTACTAAGTAAGTTTGGGCCTATTACTGCACTAATATTTTAGTAATGCTTCATCAGTTTGTGAGTGAAATGTAATATCCCTGTTTTGGCTCTGGTCAAAACTCCCCCCTCTCCACGCAGATGTACCCTGTAGGCTGTAGGAAGCAGGGTGGGAACATAGCAGGGTGCAGGAGGGTGGTGGTCCAGTCTCAGCCCAGTACTGCTGGAGCAGGTCTGCTGGAGGGCAACACGCCATCCCACTGAACCCAGCTGCAGAGCAACACTGACCATTCCCTTCACAGGACACAGGGTGGAAAGCAGAGTAATCATGGCCTCAGCTGATTCCTGGCTATGGTGGGAACAAGTGTCAGCAGCAGAGTGTTGTGCTTTCATTGATTCTTGAGGCAATCCTGACAGTGGGACCTGATGGATGGAAACACAAATCCTTAACTTCTGCTCAGGGTACAAAAGCAGAAGGAGTAGTTGCAAACTAAAGATGTGCAAGTGCCTTTGGGCAGGCAGGGGAGGAAGGCAAATGTCAACTTTAGCAAGTGAAAGAGGTGCAAGTATACAGATATGTACACACTCTTTGCTAATAGCAAATCACAGATCCTGTCCTGCTTTTCTCTGTATCATCAGTGGTCTCAACTGAAGACAAAAGAAAAATAGACAAGAAGTTTAACTGCAATACAGTCATTGTTCCATACTGGATCTTACTGTATATTGAAGAAATTTAGTTGAATCAACTGAATGGTGTACAGTGATGGCTGTTGGAAGCAGAGGTGTGTGTGGTAATTTTGGGAAAAGCTGTTGTGTAAGGAGTGGTCCTGCTTTCCCAGTGGGTTTGCCTTCATGGCCAGGCATTTGTGAGAGCTCCAGCTGAGGCCAGCAACATCGTGGACAGCATGGTGCAATTCTTTCTGGGTGACTGGGCTGGCACTGTAGAGGCTGGTGCTGCTTCTCTGCATTCATGGTCTTCTTCCTTTGCAGCCTCACTGCATGCGACCGTCTGCAGCCAGCATGGCAGCCACAGCGTGAAACCTCAGCAGCAGCGTCCCTGTTCAGCCACCACTGCACCTCACCCGTGCCTCAGGCACTGTCTGTGCCATGGGAAGCACCAGCTCCAGCAGTCACATCCTTCCCACAGCCAGTCTTCGGTAAGGATGCATCCAGCATGACACAGTTCTGCCTCCCCAGGTAGAAACATCAGTCATGTGTGAGTGAGAAAGGTGATGAGAGTTATGTTTAAGCTCTTATAAGAAAGGATAACCACAGTCAAGGTTTATAAAAAATGTGACACTGCTGTTCAGTTCCTGTCAGGTGTTGGCCTTACATAGGTGGAGTCCCAGATGGTTGGAACTTCTATCAGGTATACAGACAGACTCACCACAGACCATGACCAACTGCTGTGGCAAAACTAATGAGCCTGGAGGAAGAGATGTTCTAAGAGATCATGTTGGTATAGCACCCATGCCCTGGCTCTTTCACTATTTTGTCTAAGCTTTGAATTTGTATTAAATCTCTTAGTGGTCCTCTCCTCCTCCTTTTTTGTTTTTTTTGCATCTCCCTGTGTCTTCCTCTAGGATATATCATGTGTACAGATAAACTATTATACTTGTGATATGTAGCTTATCTGCAGAAATGAAGGTGGGTGTTTGCAGCACAGGGGAGATGGTGGGAGAATACTTTCTAAGTGGTTTAGATCTCAAAGAAAGGCTTATGAATCCATTTTCTAATAATGACATATAATTTCATAGTGACCTTTGCGATAATTTGAAGGAAATGAAAATAAGTGTGAAGATTATGGCCTGTAGGTACAAATCTGCTCTTTTTTTTCCCCCTGTTCTGTAACTCACATTCTGTTTCCTAGTTTCTTTACTATCCTGTATGTATTTTCTTTCAATTTTTTATTGATCTTAAACATTGCACAGCCTTTGCCTTCTTTCTGAACTGGTGGAGATACAAATATAGAGGGAGTAAACAACTTAACTGGAGCTATCCTTAAACAGAAGTATTTAAACAAGCACCCAGGGTGAAATAATTCCTGTAACAGGATATGACAGGGCAGTGAGATTACTTGGATCTGTCTACACAAGGAGCAGATGATAGCTCACTCTGTCTGGGTTCAGACCTCTTGGGAAGGCACAGAGACAGGTAGCCTAGATTTGTGGTGGTGCTAATATAGCAGAAAGGCTTTGGGCTCAGAGCCGTCTTTTAACCAGACATCTCAGACACCAGTTATGTCTGTCAAGTCCCTTGCAGAGCATTGTTTCTAGTTTTCTCTCTGCATGATAGATACCCTGTTCCCTTATTACAAACCAGGACTGACTGAGATCTCAGACAAACTCTGTCATCCTTGGAAGTGCCTTTTCTGCCCTATTCCCCTCCCCACACACCTTCCCTCCTGCTGAAGAAGTACATGGTGGGGGAGGGTAGTGTGAGGGCATATTACACCACTTTGTTCTGCATTTGTGTTGCTAGTGGTTACCTTCTGAAGCCTGGTATTGCTATATCCATTTCAAGTCCCTTGACACCTTTACAGTGGAGCAGAATTAGGCATTATAGTATTATCAGATTAGTCACAGAGTGCATTTGTAATGCACGTAGATTAGTAATTAAAAAGGTAGATTCAGCTGTCTGGATGGGTCAGGAGAACCTGAGTCTTCAGGGCCCTCCCTGTAGAAAGAATACCAACTGCAGCCTTTTAGGTGTCACTAGGATTAGACAACAGGAGTCTCCTGTGTCAAGGTGCTTTTTCCTGAAAGAACTAGCAAACACCAGCATTTTATCTCAAACTGAGTAAAGCTCACATCAGCTCTGGCATCTCTCTAGGTGGTCCTTCAGAAGTAAATGTTGAGGATGGAGTAATGCGCTTCAGTCATAAGAGAGAAACAACAACTTCATTGATACAAAGTACTAAGTTAACAAAGTTTAATGGTACAGTGATAATTGTTTATCAAGGTTTGACGGCAAGGTACACTCGATTATTTATTCCATACGGACAGAGCTGGACTAAACTCTCAGGAAGATCCTGCCACTGAGCTCAGCAAGGACCCCATTGCTTTCTAAGCTTCTCAGAGATGAGTCTAGGTGTGCCTGAATTCAATTCTAGCCCCAGACTTGGTCAATGGTTTATGTGTAAAGGATGATATGAACACAATCAACCCTTTATATGACTTAGCTAAGATTCCAAAATTTAACATGCTATTAATCTCTCACCAAAAGTTTGCCAAGGAATCTCTCAACCTCAAAGAGTAACCTGGAGAAATGTCTCTGGTCAAGAGGACATCCTGGTGTGCAGCCTGCTGCCACGCAGGAGACCTCAGTGAGCCCTGGGCTGTACACTATTTATAGAGTAAGGGGAGTTTGGAGCATACTTACACCTTAGCAACACCAACAGTGGTTCAGCTGGTAGAAAGTGTTTTACTGGAATGCTTCGCTTCAGTTGCCTTGACCTTACCTTCCAATAAACAGGTATTGTGTTCTTTGCAGTGTTCAAGTTCAAGGAATATTCAATCCCATGAGGAAACCCAAGCCATACGTCAGCTTTTAGAGTCACTGTTTTAACTGCCTGCAGTTGAATTCCTTCCTGAGTCCTGCCTGTGGACCACCCTACAGACCTCAGTTGGATGGCACGGCAAGTGGTCAAGGCATGATGCAGCTGAGTTCACCAAGAGTGTCTGTACCACCGTGTCCTGTCAGAGGACTTCTTGCTGTGGTGCTCATCAGGAAGCCAGATATTAGTCATCTACCTCCTGTTCACTGTTTTATGGTGCTATGTAAGGCATTTATCTGCTACTCATTAATGGTGTAGGACATATTCAAATTGTTCAAATTGCTCTGGTTTCTCTTCAACTTCCATCTTTTAAATAGGTCTGTCACTTGAAAACAAGGTATTTTCTTTTTACTTTGTGAACCACAAATTCTGTGTTCCTTCATCACTTTACTCTAGTGCAGCTTCTGATGCTACTCTAATAAAAAGTCATTAAATGACTTTAATTACCTGCACTGTTTCTTTTCTCTAAGGCTTCTTTTGCTAGGCTTGCTAGCTCTGGATGTATGTAGGTAACGAATTCCTAATTGGCCACACATTGGGTGTGGAAGAGCTCCGATTCTTCACATCTGGGTTTTTCTGGTTCTGTTTGACTCCTGCAGGATGTTTGAGAAGGCTTTAGACCCCACTCAAGGCTTTAAGGTGCACTGACTGGTCTATGATGCTAGGAAACCTTTACTGTATAGAGCACATCCCATAACTCTGCACAATGCCCCTCTTCGTGTGTAAAGGATGCAAAGCTGAGGAAGACCTTTGCAGTCCAGTTACTCTCCTACTTGCTGTAGTTAGCTGCAATATCAAGAAAACTGTTGGATCATCTTTCAGTGCTGTTCCCAGAGGGCTTAGAAGGTGCCCAACATGGCTGCTATCCTAGATATACTTACTGAAGTTGCACTGAGCCTTGCTGCTTACAGCGAAATTTCAGGGTCTCTGAGCTGGGTGAAATTCTTACTGGAGCTGCATGGATTTCACTCCCACTTAAGCTGAAGTTTTCAATGGATTCAGGCTGTTAAACTACATTTAAACAGTGTAATTTGCAGAAATTTTCCACCAAATCGTTTCATCGAAATTGCCCACTAAGTTGCCAAATTATCCACCAATTTATTGCACTGATTTGTGACATTTAGATGGTCCAAAGGAACAGAGAATAAAAATTTAAAACTAAAAAAGGCTTAAAGTCTAGTCAAATAATGATTATTAGCCTGTTACATTATGCTAACACTTGTATTTCAAATTATATACAGTTAGTTTTTCCAGTGCATATCTGATTTCACCATTTGTGGTGACTTTTTTGTATTGAATGACTGTTACTTGCTCTCTTTGTTACATCTGAAGCTGAGATTACTCAGATCGTAAGGTTGCGTTCATTTACTGACCGGTAGCTGAGTTTGGTGAGTTTTAGTAGCTCTGGTATAGATCTGGTTATATTCCTGTGGTGGTATTTTTGAGTCCTCTGCTCTCCTCCCATGTCTGTACACATTCTAGGTTGGTAAGTAGTTATGCAGCATAACTACTCTATTGCTATCTGTCTTTCAAAAGCAGAAATAACATTTGGGGTTCTGTCCCTGTGCCATTCAGGCACCTAGTTGCCATTTGTGCTCGACAATTTTCTCATTCATCAATACACTTCCAGAAGACATCAATAAAAACCAATATAGCTATTCCTTTCATGATAGAAATATTTTTCCTTTATTGGCTTATAGTAATGCTGTGTGAAACATCCTGAATTCCTGTGGTTTTGGTGTCTTTTAAAATGACTTTTCATGCTATTTTAAACTATTTCTGCTCTCTTTTATGCATTGAAAAATTTGTTTTTTAAAAAATTAATAGTTCTCTTCTAGCTATTGAAAAAATTGCTGAAAATCTCAGTCACTTTATTTTAAATAGATAAGCTATTCTAGTTGGTTTCACCTCTTTTTTCCTTTCTTTTTCCAATAACCCTCCTGAAACAGACTTTTTTCCTCTTGAAAATAATTGAGCTACAAGATTACAAAAATTCATGCCTAGGCTATCATACTTACTAGAGGTCTATATTTTCAGAAGAATGCACTTTTTTGTCCCTTCCATTTAAAAATGTTAATTTTCTACTTTTTTTTAATTGAAAGGAGTGTCGCAGATTTTATAGGACTTGACATTGTGATTCTGCTTCTTAAGTCAACAGTGTTCAGCTGAATCAGAAAAGAGCCAACACCATTGCAGGATTGTTTTCTTGAAGGTGGAAGTGAAAGGGATCAGTAGATGTTAAATATATGGAAAGGTTGAGAGAAGAGCCTCACTTAGGACACAACAGGCTTTTCTGGGGAAGGAAAACAGTGCAGCAACTGCACAGAAAATGAGAAAGAGTACCAGTTGCGTAAAGAATATGAATTGCTAAAGGTCTGCACAGCTGCAAAACCCCCATGTCCATGTTCAGAGCTGCAGCAGTGGCAAACAGCTGCAGCTTTGTGCAGGACTATTTTGGGACCTTGCTTGCTTAGACAGAGAGTGCTGTTTGCCAAAGCACCTCACCCAAGTTTCTTCCTTAGACATTTACGTGAATGGTGGGAAAATACTGTTTTTCAGCAAACACAATTTAACTCTTTTTAACGTAAAAAGTGCTACCCTCTGTTCTTACAGCTTCCTTATATTACAGAACATCTGGTGAAAGCTTGTGAGGTGTTTTCCCAACCTGGACATTCCCTCGGGCACAATGGGTCATCTCAGATAATGTCTTTTCTTTCATGGTAGCTATGGTAACAGTGACACCTGAGCTCAGACTGACTGGAGGAGCTGCTTGGCAAGTTATATTGTCCACAGTCTTTTGGAATTCTCCAATTCACGGAAACTTTCTGCTTCAGGCTACATGGGAGGTGTTTTGTTTTGTTTTGTTTTGTTTTTATTTGGTTTTGTTTTTTTTCCCACATTTTCTGTAGGGTGAATGAAAGTCTGCTTTTACTGTCATTGGTTTAAAAGGAAGCTGACAATGACTACTGATTCTGTTTGAGGTCTGCATCCACATAAACATTGCAGTAAATTCTTATGCACCTAAGACAAAAAATTGGCAGTGTTTTTTGAAAAGGCAAACTGTTCAAACAAATGTAGAATTAGGCTGGATATTCCCTTAGTGGCACTTCATAAATAGTTTATTACTTTTGAAGTTTAAAAATACCATATCAGGAGCTGTTAAATGTCCTTGATTTCTCTGCTTTTAAGTAAAAGTGCATATGGTTGCACATCAGCCATTCACAAAGCTCTGATTAATGTGATGTCTAAGACTGTAAGCATCAAAGGGAAGTACTGTGTTTTAAATCACTCTTTCTTCCAAAAGCAGAGTTCACCAGTGCCTTGAAGGCTGTGCTGTCCCTTTGAAAAACAAGAATTTCTCTTCTTTCACTTTTCAGTGATTCAGAAATGTCACTTGTTCATACAATATGCTGCAATGTGAAATGTAGCAAATGAAAATTCAGAAGAGGCTGTGCAAGTCCTGGGTTAGAACTGCAGTGGGAGGTGGGTCAGAGTACAGGTTGCTTTCTGCAGCCCAGGTGTTTTGCCGGCTCTGGGTGGGTTCTCCACTAGACAATTCTCGTTCACTCTGAAGCAGAGAGCTGCCTTGCCATGATTGGAGTGGGAGCCCCTCTGGGAGCTGCGCCAGGGCTGCATGCTCCAGGGAACACTAGTGGGATGGCTCAGTGTCTCAGACATCATCAGCTGCAGCTCTGCCAGCAGAGCTGGAAGCATCTCTCCGGAAAGGTTTAGAACAGCTATGGAAATGTTATAGCTTAGTTATGACAAGATTTCTTCTTTGAAGCAATCCAGCCCTCAGCTTGACTGTCATCTCAGTAATGAAGAGAAGATATTAGATTTGCATTTGAACACTGTCATGATTGTTATTTGTGTTTATTGACACAGTGCCTGCAGGCTTAGGACGGGGAAGTGGGCACAGTGCCAGAGTAGCCTGTGTAACGACCTTGGCTATCCATGAGCCTGTGCCCACAGGGAGTCATGGGCCTTGCAGAGGCACACCTGGAGGTGGAAGGCTGCTCAGTGGGTACGCTGCCTTACTCTTGCACTGCCTCCTCATGCTCCTCTGCAGTAGGGTGGAGGTCCTGCAGCACCCAGGACAGAGCTGGGTGGGGTTGTTGTCAGAAAAGAAGTGTGCAACATGCATAGAGCAGCCCAGCACAGTGAGGCAGATTTTAGTACCAACAAACCACCAGAAACGTATGGACAGATGAATTTGCAACTTAATCTTAAACTTTGCAACGCATTCTTCTTCTGGGGAGCTCCTGGTTATGGGTAATAACCTAGACCTGAGCCCTGTGTTTTGAGAGAGATAGAAAAAGGCACTTAGAGCACATTCTGGAGTTATGCCTTGGCAGGGCAGCCTTTAGTGCTTTCACCACTCACACACAACTGAGTTACACAAAGAAGGTGGAGCAGGGCCTAGCATCTTGCCTGGCCCTTGCTGTTTTTAGGAGTAATCTTCACAGAAACAATTTGTTTCCATCCCTATGAAATTTATTAGTAAGGCTGAGAAACTGTTGTACTATGTAGTAACCCAATAATATTTGCATTTTCTGTAAAAGCAAATTCTTTCTCTGTATAACAATTTCAAGGTTGACAAAAGGACTGATCACTGCTGAGAAATGGATAATTCATCATTCTAACCTGTTATAAAGTATTGAGGAGGTGAATTTGCTCTTACCTTAACTCTGTCCCTGATGCATATGGATTATGATTTAGGATATAATAATGCTATCAGTATAATACATAATACTACCATATATTTTGCAAATGTATTCTGGCAATTTGGTGTAGTTATCTCTAGATTTATCTCTCTTCCTGCCCCCAATTATATTTTGTCTATAACCTGCTTACCATAATTATTTGTTTCTAGACAGTGTCTGAGAGGTGGCATTGCATCCGAGGAGGGCAGCTGTGGGGAGTGTTTGTTGATATTTTAGTCTTTTCTAAAGGCTGAGAGTGTAAGTATTCTGTTGGGGGCATAGGGGTGGACTCCACACTTGTGAGGGTTAGGTGCTGATTAGGGACACTGGCAGGGCTGTGTGTGACAGTAAGCTTCCTGCCCTGAAAGAAAAATTAACAGATGGTGGGGCAAAGACTGCATATCTCTGTTCCTGTGCCATCACCGTCCTTTCTGTCCCCTCTCTCTCTCTCTTACATCCAGAGGGCAGGGCTACTAGACAGCAGTTTCTTGAGCCCATCACAGCAGTGATGCCTAAAAGTCATCCCACTGTTTTTTCCTTTGTTTACCCGTACTATTCCCTTTTCTCTTCCCTCCGCATAGTTTTTGAAATGAGGGAAAGCCCACAGGCTGTCAGGTAATGAGGAAGTTCACTCCAGTTCCTGGCTGGTTAGTAACAGCAGAATGGGTGTGTATGTTGATACAAACTATATACCTACATAACCGGAAAGAACCAATCATGTTCTGGAAGAATGCGTGTGGGGGGTCTTTACAAATATCAACATGTGCAAGTTTGTTACAGAACCAAGCACAGTCTAAACTTTTAAACTTTAGGGTAGAGTGCTCAGGCTTAATAGGTTGATGAGTATTAACTTCTCCACCTAGGGTGGGCTAAGTTTAATGATCATACAATTTATGATGGGGGGGGTTGTGTGTACTTGTTAAAGAGGGAATATGTAGTAGGTGGTTTGTGGCATCTGTGCCTGCCTAGTACCTCAGCCAAGGGGCAAAGGAGGAGGGCAACACGTGGTCAAGAATTTGGGATAAAAAGGAGGCTGCATCCTTCAAAAACTCGAGAGACCCCACAGGGGTATGCCCCAGTGGACTCTCCCTTAATTTGAATAAAGTTGATTTTTGCAGGACTCCTCCATGTCCTTTGTGAATGCTGGCCTTTGCCAGCGTGATTTTCTGAACATTAGCGTGGGTGGGTCAGGAGCAGGTAAGGGAGTGGTCCATGGGCCCAGGTTGCAGGCTGTGACAGGGTAGTTGATTACTGTTAAAACCCCAGTTCTTGCAAAACTAGTCTTGGACTAAAGATAACTCCTAACACTGAGGAGTCAGTAATGCAGCGATTTCTGTTCCGTGAAGGCTGAGAGGCAGTGTTCCCAGGAGTCCTCTTCTGAGCTCTTCTTTCTGTTTGCTAATGCTGGGCATAATGGAATCAAAGTATGATTCCCCTGGGTTGGAAGGGAGCCACAAGAATCATTTGAGTCCAATTCTTTACCCTGCACAGGACAACCCCAAGAATCACACCATGTGCTTGAGAGCATTGTCCAAACACTTCTTGAACTCAGTCGGGCTTGGTGCTGTTACTACTTCCCTGGGGAGCCTGTTCCAGTGCCCAACCACCCTCTGGGTGAAGAATGTTTTCCTAATATCCAACCTAAACCTCCCTTGGCACAGTTTATATGATTCTCTCGGGTCCTGTAATTGGTGACCACAGAGAAGAGATCAGTGTGTGTCCCTCTGCTTTCCCTCACAATGAAGTTGTAACTGTAGTGAGGTCTCCCCTCTTTTCCAGCCTCAACAAACCAAGTGAGCTCAGATGCTCCCGGTATGTCCGCCCCTCAAGGCCCTTCACCATCTTCACTGCCCTCCTTGCATCATCCTCTTCAAGCTTTTTGTCCTTATATTGAGGCACCCAAACCTGCCCCTAGCACTCGAGGTGAGGCTGCCCCAGTGCAGAGCAGAGCAGGACAATCCCCTCCCTTGCCCGGCTGGTGATGCTGGGCCTGATGCCCCCCAGGACAGGGTTGGTATATACCAATACTAGCGAATGTTTAGCTGCGCCATGCCATGGGCAGCTGCCCACACCTGGAGACACACCATGGAGTTGCATGTGCCTCACTTGCCATGGGGTAACAGCTTATGGCCAAAACGAGTAGGTTGTTTTCGAGCTCTTGTTCTCTGGTGGTTTTCTCATAGCAGCCTCATTTGGAACAAAATCTTCGTGTTGAAGTTATGGAACTGACAATAACTGTGATGTGCTGTTACTAAACTAATTTCTGTGTGTGCTGGCCAAAGGGTTATTTGCTGAGAATATTAGGAGGTTCATGCACTCCATTTTGTTTATTCAGCTGGCATTTCTGAGTGGTATCATTATCAGCCTAAATATTCAAAGTGGTAGGTGCATTATCCACCACAATCTTCAAATATATCAAAAGAGACTTGGAGAGAGATATTTTTAATTAGAAAAGCTAAGAACATATGATAGCCACAAATTAAAACTAATTTCCACCATTCTATTTCAAATTTTCCTCTTGTCCAACCCCTCTGACTGGTGCTGGAAGCCCATGGCTGTGGGGGTGTTGCCTAGAATTAGGCTTGACCTTTTGACAGGTGATTGACTTCTCCCCTCATGACATTGCTGTGTATCAGTGGAATGCCCTCATTCCCTTTCTGTGAGGATGGAGGCTGACGACAGGATCCTTACCAAAACTGTGTTGCTCTGATGTCTTTGCTACATGTGATCTGCAAGTTGCACTGTGCAAGTTGCACTGTCTTGCAACACCTCCAGACACCTTCTGTGGAAGGAATATAAGCACCTATATGACTGAGAGCTGCTGTATTTTTCTAAGACACTTATTTAAAAAAAAATGCATGACCATAATTATAATTTTCAGGAACATTTCAGAACCAAGATTCTTTGCTGTCCTTTTCCCTCCCTTCCATCGTCTCTGCAGAATTCAAGACCCTTACTGTATTGCACTGAGCAACACACACTATATCTGAGTAAGCTGTTTTCCACTCTCTTCTGGCATCTCTGGGGAAAATGGTTTATGTAGCACAGTACTGCCAGAAACCTACTGTGTTTCACTTCTTTCACAGGGGTATGTGGTTCTATGTTTCCTGGTGGGATTGCAAGCTGAGGAGGCCTAGGGATACTGACTATTCCCGATATTACCTTTTAGAGGAGCCCACTCACTGATTTAGGGCCAGGATAATTTTCATCCATGCTTATTTGGAGCAGGGTGGGGGAGAGGATAGCACGATCCCTGGCAGCTGGTGATGCTCTAACCTATACAAATATGTTCAGCTTTAGAAAAGCCTTATCAGTATGCATATCTTTGCTCTGGCCTTCACAGCATTTTTGCTTCTGAGAGAGGCATCAGTGACTGGTAGCGCGGGTGTGTTTGGCTGTTGTAATTGGGTGGATGAGCTCATTTAAAAATGAGTTGCACCACTAATTGTTTCATCAACACAGGAGCTGTAAGTAGTCCCTGTGCATTTTTTAAGTCTATGCAGAAGCTGGAAATTCCTCTGTACTGGTGTGGAAGACATTCCAGAGAGCATACACTGTGAAGGTTACTTTTCCTTGCAGATGATATGGTCAGGTAGTTTGACACTTCCAGTGGTGATTGCACTGCTTTATGATAACTTTGTATTTGTTTAGAACCCCATGAAAAAAGATCTTACTGTATTAAATTTTAACTGTAATTGAATTAAACCAGATTTATCTCCCAAGGTTTAACTGTGTAAAAAACCACCCCAAACTAAAGCATACCAATGAAAGATGCTTATCTTGGGGAAAATGGGTTAGTGCACATTGCCTACTTGACTGTTAATGACTCATTTCTCATGTTCCTGAGCTCTGGATTGTCCTTTGCATTAGGTATCACCTCTTTGCAGTACCTCACAGTCTGCAAACTGAAGCCAAGTTAAGACACAAGGAAGCAGTGGATATGTGCTGCCAGGCATAGTGTTTGCACAGAAGAGTGTAGGGAGGCATTTGACTACAAACACATCCTTTCTGTAGTTAATATCTCTGTGGAATGTATTTCATTGCTTACCATCATGGGCGTGTGTTTTCTTTTCTTTAGCAACGGCAACAGTGGTTATTTGAATGACTTGTCTCCTTACTTTGGCTATACTCCTCTCTTCACACTCAGCCAAAGATTTTGTTAATGGAAAAACAAGTGTTCAGGTTCTGAAGTAACCCATAAGCTTGCAGATTATATCTGATAACAGGAGTTTTCCTGCTGCTGGACAGGAAAGGCTGAGAACTGATACATCTAGCTGTGATTTGTAATATGCTAATATAGCCCCCAAATGGGACATCCTATTGGTTTAATAAAAGTGATTATTAAAATTATTATGATATTTGTGTTCTACTTAGAAGGTATAGGGAGAAAGCCTCATGGCAGATAACATCTATCCTCCCTGTTCTTATTGTTTTTCCAAGAGCCAAAACTTTTTGATTCATTTTACAATCCACACTCTAGTTTAAAAACATATTCTCATCACAGTGCAACATATAGGCCTGCTGGCCCTGCATTCTCCTCCTTGATCTATCTGTAGTGCTTGCTTATCAAAAAAGTGAAGTAAAAGACAAAGAATCTTAACGTAAGTTATCTCTGTGCTATTGAAATTCAAAGTCCAGATTTTTGCAAATTCAGATTCTGAAAGCAGTTATGACTTTAGTCAACATTTATATTTATTAATTGTAACTATAAATGTCTTTCACAAATGTCCTGATACGTCTGTGTCAGAATCACCATATTTATTTATATTTCAGCTAAAATTAAGTCATTATTGCCCAACAAATATATATGGTGCTACTGATATCCAGAATATTACTGTAAATTAGAAATACCCAGACACTATACTGCATGCAAATGTAGTGATATCAACTGCACTGGGTGACACAAAGAGCCCCTCAGTTCCCAGTCCTCTCTCATGCAGAGCACATAACTGGTGCCTAGGAAAGGTAAGCACAAGTTCCAAGTGTAGGATGATGGTACTTTCTTGGCACAAGTTCTAAGCCTCCAGTTATTTGCAAATCATGGCTCAGGGATTTTTGAATGAGGGTTTGGATACCTTCGTTAAGTCATGTCAGACCCTCTAGATAGAGCCTGATGGCCAGCAAAGATATGCTGGGTCAGGAAGCACAGTGGAAATGCTGAAACTGCAATAGGGGTGTAGCAGTATCTAGTCCTTAATCCTGGGGCTGTGGGAAAAGATGAAGGGGAAATGATGTCTTTTATCTCCATCTCATTCTGGCTAAATCTGTAAAACCGTCCTGGGAGTGTTTTGCAGACACAAGTTCTTGTTATTTAACCAAGTCTGAGCATGCTACTGGAACACGATAGGAGGGCAGGCAAGGGCCACATGCTGTTAATAGGCTTGTCTTGGAATAATACTTAAAGAAATGTCTTTAGGGTTTTGAGAAGAGAGTGAAGACACAGTAATGCTATGTAACACACACTGGACTGCTTTTCTTGCTGAAAAATTTTTTTTTCCAAGTACTGAGCTTGAAAATCTTTCAGAGATATTGAAAAATCACCTAGCATTAGGATAGGGGTTCAGATGACAAGAAGAATGATACTGGCTCTGAATGTGGCTATTCTAATGTCAGTGGTGCAGGAGTGAGGTCATTAGTGGTCATGATTGTTATTCCAGTCATCTAGTCCTCGTTGCCTGCAGAGTAAATATGGTGGCCAAGACTGTTGTAATGAAATCCTGAAAAAATACTGGCATTTTGTGAACCCAAGTGTAAAAAAGAATCTGTGTACTTAAGCTCGGCGTTGTGATTCTCCCCTCATATCTTAATCATCTCTCCTTGTTTTTTTGAATATTCTTGTCCCTGAAAGAAGGCACAGAGGCTGCTTGATGATTCACAATATGTGATTTGTGATCAGACAGAACAGACATAAGTCAAAGGGGAAAAGGGGTAGACAACCTTAAAGTAACCATGAGTCTGACCAAACCCCTTGGCTCTGTTTCTTCACACTATGGGTCTCTCACACTTACCAGGAAAAACCTGGCCCTGAAAGAACCTGTAGTGGAGGAAAGAGGGCTGCATCTCCATACCCACCTACTGGGTTCAGCAGCTCCTAGTGTCACATGTAGGCAGCACCAGTGGCAGCTACAGCAGTGTATGTGTTGCAGGGTGCCGGTGTGTGCTTTGCACAGTAGCTGCCAAAAGTCTCTTTGCCTCCTGGCTCTTCCAGGATTTTGTCACTCTTCCCTTTACAGCCATATGAGAGGTTGGAACGTACAATAACGGAGGAATAGGAGCCCTGAATATGTTCATCAGTGGTGCTCAGTACCTCAGAAAACCAATTCCCACAATCTTGTCTTGTTCTCCAATGAAACAGGAGTTTAGCTGTGAAAGCCATACTTTTGTCCCCAGGTTTCTTTGCACATGACTTGATTACCACAGGATCCTGGATGACAAAACTTCGGTCTTCTGTTTTCTGTCTCCCAAAAGCTTCTGCTGCATTCATCTGCTTAGAACACATGGTTGATTATCAATGTGTAAGATTTCCTCTCTAGGCAGATGATGGGTGAGGGCACAGATCGTGCCAGTGGCTACATGGCCCTTCTACTACAGAGGAGTAGTGTTCAGCACGAGATTTGTAAGTAGCAAATATTGTAACCCACTGCCTCTGCAGTCTTCTTTCCCAGATGTCCCTCAAAGCTTTCACTTACCTGGGGGAGGCTCTTAATTGCACTATCAGCAGATTCAGGTTTCTTGTGAGTGTATCCTTTACTCCATGAGCTCTTTGACTTCCATAGCCTTACTCCTAGTGGTACTTTAGGATCACCTTTCTTCTAACAGTTTGGATCTCTCTCTCTCTCTCCATTGCTCTGCCTTTCTGGTGTCCACTCCAGTCTTCCCTCCATTGTGCTCCATCCTCCTTCTCATCACCCTTTTGTTGTTAGAGATTTACAGGAAGGAAATAAAAGGAAAGAAGGCAACCAAGAGAGGGAGAGGAAAATATTACTTCCAAGCAGAGTGTGAGAGTGCAGGAAGCCTTGATGGGTTTTAGCCTCATTTGAGACACACTGTTGCTGCTGGGTGACAAAGGAGAATATCTCTCAGGGTGGAAATTCTCCTTAGGAGAGCAATGCCTTGTGAGCCTTTTCTTCATTTATACTGTTAGTCCTTTGGCACATCCATCTTCATCTTTCCTTCCTGTCTTCTGAACAGTGCAAGAAAGCAAAGGCTGTGTTTCTGACCGGGCTATAGATCCTCCTAAATCTGCTTGAGGAATGCTTTTGGGCTTTTAACAACCTCTCGTTTTACTTGGGGAGCAGGGAAGAAATTAGGAGTCACTATCATGGTGTAGACATTGGTGTAGACATTATTTCTGCTGACTCACCACTGCCAGCTCTCCCCTTCCCCCTGTTCCAAGATATTTTCATGGATAATGAGTGGGCTCTAGCAGTTCTAAAAACACAACTGTGACTGCAGCAGAGGAGTATGTTTTCTGGGTACATTGCCACCCACAGGAAATGACAAGGGGGTTTTGTTGCTGGTTTTCTTTTCCTTTTTTTTTTAAATTTGATTAGAATCATGGTATACCTCTGTGAACCAGAGATGGAAACAAGTCCCATGTTTATGTTTGTTGTGTGATTCGTGGTGGCATACAATACACCTAATCCCCAGACATGTGACTGTGGTTCAGCTCTCTCTGTAAATTCCTGTCCTCTTTTGAGCACTTTCACAATTGCATTATTATCTCTCCCTGAAGCCTGGCTCCCTGTTCTCTGTCATCAAGATTCAATCTTAAAAATAACAATCAGGATATAATGATCAGTGGTAGCTTTGGAGATATCAAGGTCTGTGGAGCAAGAAACAGGGTGTTCATCTCACTCCAGCCTCAAGAGACTGGAAGAAATTACACATTACTGTAGGTCATCAAAGGAAAGGAGATGCTCAGTTCTGTGTGCCTGCAGGCCACACATGCAGACCACAGCACAGGCAGGCCACAAAGGAGGGCAGAGGGTGATTCTGCTCTGTGGCTGTCTATGATTTTTGAACCTGTGCCCTCAGATTTCACTGACCTTAGCATCTTGTAGGACTGAGAGAACAGAAGCCTAGGTTCTGGATCAGACACCAGGGGATTGGTTCTGTGCACACACAGTGGCATCCAAGCCTAGATGTGAGTATAGATTTGCCCTGAATCCTGTTCCTCTTCCAGTCTTGCTTCTGACTTGAGAAAACTTCTACTCATTTCTCTGATGAAGCAAAGACCTTCAGGCTTTGCACAGTGATCATCCAGATCCTGACCATACCTTTCCCCCATGCCAGGATACCATGGCTTTACTGTGACTTTTCCACATAGCAGCCTCCTGCCTGGAAGGGAAAGCAACTCCCTCTCTATGGCCTCAACATCCCTGGCACCCGTGTCTAAAGAGGCATCAAGGCAAGAGCTAAATCTAGGGGACAGAATAGTTATCTCAAGTCTGTATGGGAGGAGGAGAGTCTCTGTTTCTTTCAATCTTGGCCAAATAAGCGAAAAACCAAGTCTCTTCCCTGGTTGGAGGCTGAAGGACAGGCTTAGGTGTCAAGGGTAAATAGTGTCAAGAATAATAATGGATCTTGGTTCTTTCATCACTCTGTGTGTCTACAAGAACCCCATGGCTCTTCATGCTGTGAGGCTGTTGCAGAAACCTCTGAGATGTTTGGCAAGGGACCTGCAGAACCCTAGAGAAAGGGAATTCCAGAAGAAGATGGAAAAACTTAGAGAGCTCAGAAGAGTATTAAAGGCCACAAAGCAAAACATGTATTTGCTCTTTATTGCTCACCTGTTGCTTTTCCATTCCTTAATTGTTCCCTCTCCACAGTCTGTTATTAATAAGAAAGTGAACCACTGGCAGTTGAGTGATGAAGATTTCAAAGATCATGAGTTATGTGCCAAAAATTCAGGAGATCAGTTTCAAAATAATGGGACTTAAAAAAAAAATCGATATGTTTTATGTTCCTATGATTTGCTTTCTGGTATCTGATTCTGTAGCAACCTCATCTTTTAAAGCTTCTCTCCCTACAACTTAAAAGGCATCTTTCCCTTCATAGAAGCATAGTTTTTCTCCTAAATTCAGTACATGGGGTTAGAACAGAGGGCAAAAAATCCATGCTAAATATAAAATTGTAAAAACTTTAAAAATTTTTTTTAAAAATGGAAGTATTCTGATTTGGTGGCACTGGACTACTGATGGTATAAGTGTATGTATGTGCACTGGCAGGTTCAGGGCAGTAGTCAGTCATGATTTCAATCTAAAGCAAACACAAAAGGATCTTTTGTGGCATTGGAATTTGGCAGGATATACAAATACCTAACAGGCTTCAATTTGATTGAAAAATCGCAGTAGAAGAGCTCTGGCTTCCTTTTTTTACAGACCCAACATAAAATACAATGCAATTCAGCATCAGTCTTCATGCATGAAGAATCAGAGTAGAGTCTGGTATCTATGAATGATGTAACAGCACATATATTTTTGAGCACTTAGTACCAGGGTTCTTTTGGCAGCATGGAGAAGCTGGAGGGGGTAGAAAATGATGGTGGAGTATTATGAAAGCAGATAGATGCAGGCCCTACAGAAGCAGTAAAAAACAGACGGTAGAGTTCTCAAAATGTGCTTGTTAAGTCCTTGCTCATGCACAAAAATAAAAAACTTGCTAAGTCACTTTTCTGTCCAAGTAGACCTGTGGGAGATCTTGAATACATGTTGGTTCTTCAGTTCTTCCCTTTCTTCTGTTGCTGCAGTTTGCTGTAGGGGCAGAAAAAAGGCCCAGGCTGACACCATCTCATGCAGCTCCCAGCCACAGACAGAGACAGTAACAGATCTGGGTTTCCTGTTGTGTGTGGCTGTAACATAACAAGGCAGCCTTACCTGGGGTTATGGTTTCTGAAAGCCAGTGACTGATGCTATGGAGAGAGGAGGGAGTTTACTGCTCAATGGGGTGGATGCACTGCTGACCTACATGTGGGAGCACACACTGGTTCCGTGCGGGTTGTCCCTATTCACAGAAAAAGAAGCAATATACTGTCTTCTTTTCCAGTCTCCTTCCTCAGGGCAAAATAAAAGCTGTGCCTGCTATGTACACAAAGATGAGGGATATTTTTGCAATGCTCCTGTCCCACCTGCAGTGATATTTTTTCCTGTCTGTTACAACTGCTCTCCAATCTCCTTATTTGTACTAGCTACTTCCACCTAGATTTGGCAGAGGACCATGGTTTTGGAGGATGTCAAGTGAAAACAAAAAAAAAGAAAAGAAAGGAAATACTGGTAAAAGAAAGGGGAGAGAGGATCTCTGTTTGCGTGCCAAGCAAGGGAAAGGCAGCAGCACTCTGTGATCAGGCTCTACTCAATGCTAGTGGATTTGCACTGCAAACAGCACTGATGGGAGTCAAGCTGCATTTGTTCTCCTGTGGGTGGAACCATTTGTATGAAGCAAATCATCGGTATTTTTTAAACAGATTTTTATTGACTTTTCACATATTGATGGGATGTGCAATTTTTGCTGTCAATCACTCAGTAGAAAATCAAAAACTGGTGCTGAAATCAACTCTTTCCAGGGAGAAAAAAATTTTCGTTGGACTAGGACTCCATTTATCTACTTCTCGTTGCATGCACTTGGAGTGGTGACAGCACCTTCAAAACAGATGTTTTAACAAATCGTGTGAGCTTAAGCCAGGTGGGATTGACTGCATGAAGGAGCAGCATGTCTGATTACTGAGTGCTTGGGAATGTCAGTATTTTGTGGTTCTAAAATGCTAGCTGAATCAGCAGCAGAACAGATCATAATAGCATTGTATGGGAAATTGCATGGGTTTTACACCTAGCATCGATGTGGCTCTTTCCTGTCTGAGTTTTTCCTTTTGCAGCTTAGATATCTTAGTACAGTACATATCCCATGGAATTGCTTAATTCATAGTGCTACTATGGATTATTTTCATTAGTGCTCAGGAGTACCTAAGACTATTAACTCCATTATATAAGGCACTGCTGACACCTGTTGTAAGAGACAATCCCTTCTGCAGAGGTTTTGCAATCTAAATAATCAGTTGAGGACTGAGAGGACAAGGTAGAGGCAAAACTCCAAAGTGCAACTTTTGGGAAACAGAGGAAAGAAGCTGAAGTAATTTTCATGTTTAAACATTTGAGATTTTGACATTGACCTTGTTTTGTCAAGACATGGCGTGTTAATTGCATAATCAGAAATTTTTCAGGGAACATCCGTCAAAATTGCTTTTCTCCACCATCTTGGTAAGGGAACTTCTTTATACAGGAGGGAACACTGCTCCAACAAGGGAGACACCCCTTGAAGGGATGCCTGTGAGGTCAGGGCCAGCTGATGGTTTAGCTTACATCTAATCCGAGTTCGGCACATCTCCCACCAACCACTAGTGATGTCCTTCCCAATTCTGGTGAGCACAACACACACACAATCTGCCTGCATGAGTCATCTGATCAAAACAAGCCATCTTTTGCTGTTACATTTCACTTTGCTGATGCAGTATGTTTTGAATGAAGGCTTTTCAGAGTTAGTAGCATGCATTTTTTATTGTGGGAAAGTGTATTTTATCCACTTGTCTTGTATGCAAAATGTCTGCCCTTCTACAACTCAAACTTCCATAAAAAATTTACCTTGTAACAGAACTGAGCATTAAAAATGTGAGCCTGCACAAATGCTCCTGCGAGCCCTAGCCAGGTAACGTCCAGGGTGCAGACGTGAGGTCTTGGTAGAAAAGGCCTATTGCCTATACCCAAAGCAATTTAGCAAGACTCAGCCCTTATGGAGGAGCTCCTCCAGTCATTATGCAAATAATTCCTTTCAGCATCATTTGCATAATTGAGGAGCTGCATGGAGGGACTGTGTCCCTCCTCCCTGGCTGCTGGAAAGGGTTGCTTTAGCATGTTTGCTGAACTGTTGAACTGATAACTGTTTTTCACAGTGATCTTGTTTGCTCATAAGCCTATTAGACTGTGCTATTTTTAATTCTTTAATACAGCATGTTATATAAAAAAAATACAAAAAGGAAAATAAGTTAGTTGCCATAGCAGGTAGCCTCTTGGACTGCAATCAGTGAAGTAGATATTAATATGGAGAAAGGCTCATTAACTTTAGCAGAGAGACCCTTTTCTTGCAGCTAATTAGTGAGTAATGCAGGTACATATTTTTTCAGAAACTAGATATTTTTCCCATCACAGGCAATTGAACTGCCCATCTTTTATAGCCATCTGTCTGCCTGGGGGTTGTGTGTGAGTGCATTGTGTTGTTCAGTGTACTTTAAAATCCTAGTTTCAATAGCAGAAATAAGAATAAAGGATTTGTTTACTCATCACTATTTCCATTAAGCCTGTAATAAAATCTTCTAAGTACCACGGCAATAATGCCAGATATTGTTGTCATTTAAGGAGCTGAATATAGTTTGTATCATACAAACTGAGCACATGTAACAGAAGAACTTTTATCCTGTGATATGGATTTTAATTGTGTATCTGAGGCTCTGATCCTCAGGATTCATTAACCATCCCCTTGTTTA
Source organism: Atrichornis clamosus (assembly GCA_013400975.1). Taxonomy (NCBI): domain Eukaryota; kingdom Metazoa; phylum Chordata; class Aves; order Passeriformes; family Menuridae; genus Atrichornis; species Atrichornis clamosus. The sequence continues at coordinate 156,479 of WBMZ01007236.1, read as the reverse complement.
ACCCTCCACTCATTAGCTGCTGCCTGGTACCTTTGTAACTGTCCCTGGCTTTGGGAAGGGCCTGTGATGAATTAGTGATGGCCTGTGATGCCACTGCCCTGTGGCAAACGGTAAAATGCTAATGTTTTCTTCTGTACTCTTTGCATTTGCAGGGAGCTGCAAACCCTGACAGACACCCGATAAACTCATACCAGTAAGGCTGATCAGGGCTCTGTGCAAAGCATTTCTGATATTCTTTCACCTTCCTCTTGGTCATATGTGAAGATTTTGGTGCTATACCTTCTCTGCTGATATTCTTTTCCATCTTCAAAAGTAGTAGGAACTTTCTGGTGATCACCACCACATACGCCAGTCAGTCTTCAGTTAGAGAGTGAATGAGAATATATAACACAGTAAAATGCAAGTCTTTGCAAATATTAGAGCTTGGCCCTCTAAGAGGATTTTGGAACTGAAACGGACAATTTCTTTGGTTTGTCACTGAATAAATAAAGAGCATGTTGGATTGTATCATTCAGTTTGTGCTACTGCTTCTTTGCACCTTTAGACATAAATACTCCTTTTGACATCATTACACAACACTGTCTCCTGAAAGGACAGCAAATGATCTTCCATGTTTAGGCTGGCAACTCCAAGGCACCTATGGTCAGAGTAAAGACTTTGTGTAGCTGAAGATGATGGACATTAGCACTCCAAATCAGACTATTTGTTATTTTGGACAACCAAAAGCTGTTGAATGGTACCTGACAGTTGTTTTCTGACGATATAGAGAATTTGGAATTAGATCCCCTACTATCAAATTAAAAGATGCCACAGAGGCACAATGCATGTAAAGTCACCCTGCCAAGTCATGACTGTCCCAGACATTTTGCTCAGGTTGGTTGGGGTTATTTTGGAGGTGGGGGGGTTTGGTGCCCGAAGGGTTCTCAGTTCTCTCTTTCTGTAGCTCGCATGAGCTAAAGAGAACCACGTGTTCTGGCTAGCACAGCAAATTTGTACTTTTGGTTTGCTGGCATTGTTCTGGTGCTGGGGCCTGGAAAGCTGTGTCTGGGTCATTTAGCACCTGGGAACTGAGTGTTAGACACATACCTAAGTATGAAGTATGAAGAGAAGAGAGTATCAAGACAGACTAAATCATGAGCAGCCTCTCTCTGAATTGCAAAACTGAGAGCAGTGACCAGGCCTTTAGTTGGTATGAATTGGGCTCCTAATGTACAGTGTGCTGTGCCCTGTCCAAAAAACAATGATGGGACTTAAAACATGTATGTTTTCCCAAAGCATGTTGTGGATAGGTACTTAGTATTTAACCCTCGGGAGATACAAATTGGTCTCACTTAGTCGATCACAAGAAGGAAACACTTCTTCAAGCTGTTGGACATCTGGTCTTTCTTATACTACTTTGAATTTTTGTTCAAGAGAGAAGATCATCCGGGTGTCACACAAGTTGTAAGAGAAAGGACGTTGCTTTGAGAATCTGAAATTCACATTACTTCCATTAGACCCAAGAGTCCTGGTGAGTCAATCAGTAATTAACAGAAATCATTTTCTAAAATTAAGGTTGTTTTTTTAATTTCACTGTTCACATAATTTATTTTTTTTAATGCAGACACTATCATTTCAGTATTCAAATTACAAATCAGCCTTTAATCTAGATGGATTATTTCAGAAAATAAATGCATTGTACTCTTATACTTGGTATATTTAGATTAATTAGATCCTCCTTATTTTAGAGTAAGAACTTCTTTATGCTAAGAAATGCAATAAAGCCTATTGATTAAATGAACTCACTTATCACATATACATGTGGTTGATAAGAGCCACTTAGTATTTCCTGAGTATAAAAGAGAATTCAGCATTTTCTTGCGGTTTCTATTAGTGTCTTCATTAAACATTCATGTCATTTTCTTTCTTTTCCCTTACTTGTCTAATAAATATACCATTAGCGCCATTAATTGTGAGAGTTAAGTTGTTTAAGTGCTATAAGATATGCCAAGTAAATTGTTGGCTCCTAAGGTATTGGTTTTCTGTCTAGATATCTGGTATTTTTGCAATCCCTTGAAACTCCAAATTCAATCATCTCTGCAGCAGCAGAAAGGTAATTGAAACATTAGGCACAGCTCAGTCCCCAAGGGAATGAACAAACAAAAGATAGGCAAGATTGCTGTGGCATTCTACAAAGGTGGGTATATTCCATTTTAGGGGGAAAGAATCTTTACTATTGGAAGCAGAAAACTACTGCAGTGAAAATTCATAACATTATTGAGGTAGTAGGAATGGAAATCATATTTTCCCTGTTAGTTGCATAAACATGGTGTAATAAAATAGTTTAAGTAGCCTGGCAGGTAGCCAAACACAGCTTCTGGGAGCTTTGAAATCCACAGCTCAGGGTCATTCCTGGTTTAGGGAAATCTGGAAATGTCAATCCTCACCTCAGATTATCATTGCTTAAACCTACCACATTTATTTCAATTCATGTTTAGCGTGTGCAAAGTGCTTGCAGATCTACAAGAAGTATAGTCCCCACATGTAGATATGTCTACACACATTAGGAAAAGAGGACAAGAGGTAATTCATGCACAAGTCACCTTGAATCATTGCAAGAAGCAGGGCTGCTGCTGATAATTAGGAGGACCATGAAGTGAGAAAGAATACATTCTTTGTGGGTAGGCCTGGATAAAAAAAGCCCTAAGCTGCCTTTATCACAGGCCTGTAAATAGGTGAAGAAGGCGGGGTTATGCAGTGGAGACTCAGACATGACCAGTAAGGAAATGGGAAATGACAAGGGACTCTGAAGGTAGCTCCGGGAACAGGGAGTGAGATGGCAGTTAGGGAGGCAGCCAAGGCAGTGGACCTGTGGAGGTGATTGCTTTTGGCAAAGGCCGACAGACAAGAAGGGGAGGTTGAGCAAAGGGGAAACCAAAACCAGGATATGTTGATCACTGAAGGAAGATTTAATGAGACTGTCTTCAAGAGAGAGAGCTAGCAAAGAGTGTAATTTCAAACAGAGACACTAATTGCCTACAGACTCCTTCTGAAAAGCTGAAGTCCTAAATTCCCTTGTTCCCTCTGGCTGTGTATGATATGGTCCCAACAGTAGTTTAGCAGGATGACTTCTAGTCTCACCTCCAGCTTCTCCTGCAGTGCCATTACCTTAGCAGAAGCTGCTCAACAGCTACAGATAAGAAACAGATGTGGTTTGGTTTACGGGTCTGTCTCAGCCAGGGGCTGTCACCTGAGGTTGTCCAGGTGACATGCAGCAGCAGTACAGCTCCCTGATTGGTGTGACCTGGAAGGCTGGCTGAAGTAAGCAGAACAGCCTCTTGGCATGGACTTGTCATGAGGTCCTCACAGGAGCTCACATTTTCTGGAGACCTCATTGCTGAATGAGAAAACAACATTTTTGTATTTGCTTTCTGCTTGGAGACCATTCTGCCTGTGTTGCAGGATGCCCTTTATGTCAAGTGACCTACATTTTTGTATTTCTTGAACACTTCAGAAGACATGGTCTCAGTACCCACACTAAAGCTATAAGTAGCCATGGGTATCTTCTGGGACCAACTTAGAGGATAAGTCACAACCTCAACTTTTTTTGGGACTAACAGACAAATGGCAGATGTATTATCTCTTCAGGCAGATGTTTTGTGATTGGATCTATCACTTTGAAACATTATATTTCTAACTTAATCTTCAGACTGTACCTCAACATTTCATGAGCAGAGGTTTTGAATTCGTCCCTCTAGTGCAGTTAGGCCCATACAATGTTGTTTCCAGAAGGCTCCCAGTTTTCTGGGCACTGTTTCACTGTCCTCCTTTCTGCTTTAAAGAGCTTCTACTCCGGCACATGACATGTACCTCAGCAGTACATTACAAACCAGAGCCTGTGAAGAAAAGTCTGTCCTCATTACTCTTTGAGAAGGCCTTTTCCTCTCTCACATTTTGAGGATGCAGTCAACTTTGCAACAACTCTTCTGCCCACAGAACACCTAGGATACTCTTTGGTACACTGACCATGATGCTGGAAAGAGGAGAATGGTCTTGTTACATCTCTGTCACTGTCTTGGAATTTATATGAAGGGTATTGCCCTGAGCTACAGGCTTCATTGCACTGAAGTGTTTCTAAGATCCTCCCTTTTATTCAACTATAATGGCACTTCTTCTTACAGAAAAAGGAATAAAAGTATTTTTTGTTTGTTGGAGCTATCATCTTTCTACTCCAGTTTATCTCCAGCTAATTATAATTGTGTTGACCAAAAGCACTCCTTGGGAAGTAAAGGGCTTGACTTAATTCTCCCATCTTCCACACAGAAAATCCTTCTGTTTAAGGGGCAGGATCCTCTGCAGGTGACCATTTTCCACTAGTCTTTACTCAGGCATGAGTCAGCTGTTGCACAAAGTCAGCAGGGGCCTTTTCAGCAGCTTCAAACAGCTGCTGGATCAGATGCTGCCTGAGTGTTCTTGCTGAATAGGAGGGAGCAGGAAGCCTTTTGCTGTCTGTGCTGTCTGGAGCCTGACAAAGCAACCTGAATTTTACAATATACTCCCTCTCTGCCTTGAATGCTCCTTTCATAGAAAGCTACACTGGGTACCTCCTGTTCAAAGCCCACTAGGTACGTTTCACTCAGTTTGCCTCTGCAGCAAAGATGTTCTGCTGCAGCCAAGTTTGAAAACACACACGACAGAGAAAGCCAGGAGGGAGGTGGGTGTGAGGAATGCAGTCAGGTGTGGGTGCAGAGGGAAAGGACAAGGTTGTTCCCAGAGCCCTGTGAGGAACAGAGGGCCCAGGCATCACTCTCCTTCTCTGCAGTTGCTGACTTCTTTGTCAGGCATGTTGTGCAAGCAGCATTTCAGAGAAAATCTCTGCTTGTGATCAGAGATTTCTAACATCTCTAGTCTGACACCATTAAAGGTTACAACCTACCTTTTTAATGAAGGTTTTTTCCATCAGTTATAAATATTCAGCAATGACTAAATACTTAAGAATCACTTTCTATTCTTACAAAAATTCCATCTTTGCATTTCTTATGAATAAATTAATGCATGTGAGAACTACAGGGATCTAGTGCCAGGAGATCTCTATCTCCATGTTCTGCAGAACTACAGAGCTGACTTGAACATTGTAGTGTACATAAATTAGTTTCACAAGCAAAAATTGGCAGATGTAACAAATTATTTCTTGAAAAATGCAGCCTGATAAAGCATAGGCAGTGCACTGAAATAAGTAGGATCTTCCAAAGCATGTAGTATTTTGACTGTGAGACTTGAAGCTATAATAATATAAATGGAGTAAACATTTGGCCAATACAGAAAATGGGTATATCTCCCAGTTACAAATCCTGCTGTGGTTTCTGCATTCACCTGGGAAAGGCTGTGGGATTGGTTTTCATAGGAACCATGGGGAAATGAAGAAAAAGTACTTACCTGAAATCCAGTTGCATAATTTTACCACTGCAAGGCTGTAGTGAGGCACCGGGTGCAGACCACCGGCACTGATCAGACCCTTTGAAGAAGTGTAAGGCATCCCTGCCATTCCTGCAGCATGGGAAGGCATGGGGAGCCTGCCCTCTGGGCTCTGATGTGCCTGGGCTCTGCAGTTCAGGATGGAAGATGGAGTTGCAGCAGTGAACATCCAGAATTCTAGACACTCTGTAAACCTGAGACATTCAGCACAATCCCTCAGAGGCCTCCTGATTTACAGAACAATGTTTGAATGGTGGAAGCATTGAGCACCTCCTAAAAATTTCGTCTGGTTGGGTACACAAAATGCAGTGGTGTTCTATCCAAGGACATTATCCCAAGTGGGTTTGTCTGCTTCATCTCTGTGCTTTCAGTTCCTCTTTCTTCTCAGAAAGACAACTGTGTCTGCCATCTTCTCTTCCTTCTGCTTTGCTACATCAGCTAAAGGGGAAGGGCTCAGTCTTGTCCCACTCTTGGCCTCGGGTCATTCACATAAGTCTTCACCTCCCTTAGCTTTAGGCCCAAAGGCAGGCTACCAGTGCTGACAACCCAACGTGGGGAAGACACCTGGCTGTGTATGATTTAACGGAGCATGTGAGGTTCATAAAGCTTGGTCCACAACTGGAAACCATCAACTCCCACCTCCCACTTAGACCTCCACTGTTTTTGTGCCTGAGAGATCCTTTTCTCAGCCTGCATTCTGGACTACAAGACAGCAATAAGCAATTCCTTGCCACTTACAAACTGAAAAATATATTTGGCATTAACATTTCTATTTAAAATTAGCACATTTCCTCTGCAAAGTGCTATCAATGGTCCAGCAACCTCTAGTGGCTTTCAAAAAAGACAATGTCAATACATATCTAAAGGCAATTCCAGCATTATGGTGAGCTGAGGGAAGAGAAAATTTGCTGTGTTGTAAGGTTTCAGAAAGGGATGAAGACCTCTTGGAAGGCATACAATAGTCAGGCATATTTGTAAGGCACAGGTAATCTCTCCCTCATAAATATGAATATAGAAGAACGGCAAGTTAAATTACCTGCCCTGTTGAGGAGTTTCAATTTTTCAGGGCTGACACTGAATTCATAGCAAACTATCTTGGATGCCTAAGAAATTATTTATGAATGTGAATTTCTGGAATTTGTTTACCCACCTGGACTTTTCTGCATGTGATGTGAGCTGGGGCATCTACCACAAACTTGGCATTTATTATGCAGATCTCAGAAAACAGATGGAAATTCTCTGCTTCTTAGTCTTTGAGCATCACAACAATAAAATTGTTTTTAACTCCTGGCTCTACTTTTTAAGATTAAGAGTCACTTGTGCAATATCTTTTGCATCCCATTTGGGTAGAACATTGCTCTCTGAAGGATATTAAGAGAGCAGTGATGAATTGCAGTTGAAAACAAAACGATGTTATTTGCTGTCAAACCCATCAAAGAAGAAGATCACTGGAGAGCTGCTTTGCTAAGATTAGAAAGTAACTAGGTTTTGGGGCTTTTTTTTGGAGGGCTATTCTTCTTTAGGTCCCACAAATGCCTATAAATGTGCATTGGAACCTCAAAAAAGTAGTCCTGATAAAATAAGGGGATCTCTGTCTATGTCTTCTGCAAGTGCCTACAGATTGGGCTGAACTGTAGCTGAGATAAACAGAATTAATGTAATCCAGAAATGAGACAAGTCCTTGGTCTCTCCTCTTTCTTTCTCTGCTAGGTTGCTGTTTTTGAGGATGCTATATTAACAGCCCTAAGGTTGTACATGACTGTTTATGAAGGAAGGTAAATGTTTAATTGCTTGAGACAAATTAGCTTGAGAAGATTTTCTAGAAGCTAGGGAATATGCTCATTGGCTCTGGTACCCCCGATAGGCCTTGCATTTGGCCTGGCTACTGCCACTCATATTGCAGGACTTGGCTTGTTTACTTGCCTCTCTATTTCAACACTCTGCCTACTTAAAAATCTCTGTGGGAAAAGGGGTGGTTTGGGCCTGGGAGAACTTGGACTGGACACTGAAGCTGCATGAACTTCTAGCCTGATGCAGTCCAGATATCCAAGTGACTGCCTCAGCCCTTCTGCTTCTCATATGTCTCAACATTCCTGTTTTGAACAGAGAGCAAAGCACCTTTCCTTGCATCCCATACTTTGCTCCAGCAGAATCTGTGTGACTAGTCCTGGATGCATGCCTAGATCTGGGGCTCATCATTATGTGATGAGACAATTCTGCCCAGCATGTAGCCTGGTGCCTGAGTATTTGGTTTGGGATCCTAGGTAGCCAAGATTTCTCAAGAGGAAAGGTCTACAAAAGCACTAGTCTGCAGTGGATGATGAATGTTTCAGGAAATTTAGCATATCTGACTATGCACTGCAGCACCCTTTCCACAGTGTTTTGGCACTAGTTTTGAGACGGGAGAAAATGGATTTTGCATGTAATATATTTTTGAATAGTACTTATAACCTGCATTGAAACACACACATTATGCAACAGCAGATATCTGTAGTAGTAACAGCCTTTGACTGACGCAGAGACTCACAAGAAGGGTGTATCACTCAGTGGGGAAAAGAGGAAACAGAAAGCAGTCTGGTTAAATGGCAAAGAATAGAGATATATTCATACCAAAAATATTGTTTAAGAATGGAAATCTAGTTCTTGTAATGCTAATGGATTGGAAACTAATCTTCTTCTTGTGTCTTACCTGACAGAGTGGAAACAGGATAAAAGGAAATTTCAAGAGCAAATAGCCGAGGATACCAAGGGCAATAATAAATTATTTGCTGTATATCAGAAATATGAAGTTTGCAAGACAATCACTGTCTGTACTAGACCATTGGAGTGTGAAATGGACAGGCCCATTGCACAGATGCTAAATGATATTTTTCCTTGGTCTTAAAGGCAACCGTTATTGGAAAATAAGGATTCTCAGTATATTTCCTCCTACAGCTATAGATGGTAAGCATGAACTGTGGAGGCAAAGGCCTCAACAACCCTCAAGATATTTCATAGTAATAAGGTACTAAATTTGAAGCAGAATTTATATATACTAAATGATAAAAAAATAAAATAGGTAACTACCTGTAATTCACATGTAGCTGTAAAAGTAACAGAAGATGTTGGAAGAGACCAAATTGCATAATCTGAGCAGGCAAGATGAAGGGACCAGACCCCAATGAAGGCTTCAGGATGAAGAAGTCTATGGGGTTTGTATCCAAATTTTCAGATCGTTTATTATTCTGTTCCTGACATGTCTGACACAGATAATTTTCTTCCCTCTTTCTTCAAAATGGACTGTCCACAGAGAAAACTACTTTTTTTTTGCCCTTCACTGGTTGGGTGGGATTGGTGGCTTTGACTAACTCAGAACCCGTCAGTATAATCTGGTTGCTTCAGCTGTTTCTTTCATTGTGCACTGCCGGCTTTCAATGCCCTTCCCTAAACTGCATTTCAACAATTGGGTGGCCAAGTAGTCATTTTCACTAGGGGCTGTCTGATGATCTTCATAAGGCTTTCCAGGCCTCACTAATCTAAGTCATGGTGTATCATCGGGAAATTTGCCACCTAACTAGTCCCTTCCCTCTTTTGGGTCATTACAAAGCATGCTAAGGCACAGCTGCCCAAATGCTTCTCCTGAAGGCACCCTGCTACTGACTGCTTTCTGTGCTGAAAAAACAGCTGGTCTTTTATGCTGTTCATTTCCTACCTTTTAACCATGCTTTAATCTGTGACAAGACCCAGGCACCTCACTTTTGTTGCTCTAATAGCCCTGAACAAAGCCTTTTGAAATCCTGAGCAAACATCAGTTCTGATGTAATGAGGTCGTTCATCTTGAAACCTTCATTTGGGGTTCAGTGACTTCATCTTACTGAAACCACAAAAACAAAGGGTGAAGGTAAGGAAAGTGGCAAACATGACAGACATGGGAGGAAAGGAGTGTTGCCTTCTGTGTGATTCTAAGATTGAGGGCTGGAAGACAACCTCCTCTTGTCCCTGTGACAGCAGTAGCATAAATAAAATAGAAGTACAGAGTCAAACCACAGACATCAGAAGCATCAGTAAGACCTGCTCAAACAGTCCACTGTGTTGACTTTGCCTGGGAAGAAGGGCTCAGTACTGCATCCATATGTTGTTTGATGTGGGGAATTGTCCATGACTACTTCCCTGGGTGCCCAGCCGCCCATCTGTCATTATTGAGACCACCTTTGTGGGGCTTTGGGGCTGTAGTCACCAGCCAAGGGTTAATCTGCAGGACCAAAGCTGTGGTTTTCCCTGCTTCAAGCACCAGCACCTCTGCTGCTTTGCACTTTGTGCCTTTCCAGAGAGCCCGTATGACCCAGGAAGCAGTTCAGCCAAGTAGCTATGTCTACATAGCAAGCTGGCATTCATTTAGAAAAGGTTAGTTCCATCTTACTGCCATAAAGATGTCATTTAGAGTCCCTCTTTCAAAACCCCTTGCCTCTGCCTGGCCTGTATGGACAGGATCATTAAAATTTTCAGCCTGGGCCCCAGGGTTCCTCACTGTATCCTCTCATCTGGGCTTTTCAGTCCTGAACAAGCAAGTAACCACTTTTCTGCTTATGGACACCTTTCTACATCTTCTTGTTAAATAGCACACTCAGAGCTGTGCTGTCACTGAGGTGTCCTCATTAGTCCCTTCACTGTGGACAGTGGGAACAGTCTGACAGGCATGGATGGGTAGACTGAGATGGTTGCTGGGTTCTTAACAGAGTTCCCTTGGGCCTCATTTGTGGCAATGGGAGTTCAAGCAGCTTCATTTCTTGTAAAGCAGACAGGCTGGCTGCTCACATCTTCTTCTGTTGTTCCAACAAGGGTCTTCTCACAGAGAGGACTCCACATAGATGCCATACCAAACAAATGGGTGAATGATATTCTGCTTTCCTCTTTGCCCCATCAGGCCACGAAGAGCTGAATTCTCTATGGGTATGTGATGGACTAACACAGGATTTACCCTGTGGATTCAATGCCTCAGGTTGCCTTGGCTGTGTCACTGCAGAGGAGATCACAGATGGCAAGGTGGGGGCTCACCTTGGTGATGTGATATGACTGCAGTCTGCACTCAGAGCACCCTCCTGTTGGGTATCCAAGCTCCGGTTGCTGAGTATTTTCTGCTGCTTACTTTTCTTTGACAATTCCTCCCATCCTAAACTGTGATAACTGCGTGAAATGAGTGCCTTTCTGTGTGTGTGTAGGCTTGTAATAGCAAACAGACAATCAGGTAGCATATCAGCTGTATATCGTATTGTTGCACAAGGTGTGATGTTCACTGCCTGAAGGTTTGTAGGCAGAGTTTATACCTCATGACTTACACTGATTCTAATAATAAAAAAAATACTTTTTGGTGAAAAAGTAAAAATAGAAACAGAGAGATTGAAAGTAAAGGCAAATTCAGCTAAATACAAAAAAATATTTCAGAATAGACTGTATCTGTAAGATACCTGTTGTCTAAACTGGCTGGGTACCTCACTATGATGGACTCAACACTATTCAAGCACAAATGACAGGAGAAAATTCACCATCCAAGGCAGGGGAGCTGTGGCAAAGAATGGCTGTGCCCCCCCATACACCCCCTTACTGGGAAAGCTGGGGCTGTGGTCTGCACAGGGGACATGACATGCTCTGCAGGTCTTCCCCTGGTGCTCTTCTAGGTGATCCGATCCCAATTAATTCCTTCTGCCCAGAGCTGACCTTGGCCCTGGTAGAAGACAAGAGAGACGTGACCATTTCCAGACACTACCCTTTCTGACCCAGAAAACTGATTATTAGAAAAAAGAGCTTCAAATGCAGTTCACTTATGCTTTTGTCAAGCATCAGATATTTGTCTTTCTTTGTAGACGGTTGTGAAACTTGGCTCATTGCTGTTTATGTTCTGATTTTGTTTTCTAGAGTTGTACTCTGTATTGTTCTCACTGTTAACAAAATATGCTTTAGAATTAAATTTGGCTTCCCCTAAGGAAGAAACATAGGAATTGGAAGAGATTTTTGCATAATGCTGGGTCATACTAGGCAACTTCTCAGCACATTGCACATTTAGCAGGTACTAAATTCTGATTCTTGTGGAAGTAGTAACCCTCACAGGTACTAAATGCTCCTGTGATTGAAGACAAAGAATCACCAGTGGATAGCATGATTCATCTCTACCCTCACTGCTGAATATATGACACAAAAATAGAATATTTCAAAACCATATATCCTATCCTATCAAGAATCTATTAAAAAAAAATCAATACTGAAATAGTACATTCTGGGCAAAGTTCCCCTAAAACAGTAGGACAGCAGTTTCTATTTTTAAATTGATTGTCTGTTTTTATATTTTTTCTGTAGTACAGGAAAAGCTGCATTTTGCTATAAGAAGGAAAACCCCGCCAAGTAAAATGGGGCAGAAAAGTAGCTTATCTTTACTTTAAACACATCCTAGAGATTCTTTACTAACACATAACTGTGTTAACAATTTCTCATCATCACAGCTGCTGACGCAAGTGCCATGGACTCATTCTGACTCAGAATACATTCTGAGAGAAGAAGATATGGAGAGAGGTGGCATCAACCTGGACATTCTGCACTCAACAGAGTGGTCTCTGGAGTATAGATCAGACCTTGACTCTACTTTAGCCCCAGTTTTTCTCTTTGATACAGATGTTTTTGTTCTGTTGAATGTGCAGAGGGCACTGTTACAGTGTCCTACCTTAAAAAACGAGACCAAACATCAGTGGATTCATAAAAAGTGTGTAAATTGCAAGACAGATATAATCTCCGGCTTGTCAGATTGTCTTTAGAACAGGTTTCCCAGGAAACTGAGTTATGCTACTGTCCCAGACCCACATTCCTGACAGGATTAGCTTAGTGGGCTGAGGAAACATACCTCCTACTCTGCTGTGAGCAGCCTTTTTGTCAGCCTCAGTGAGCCCTTAGACATGTTTTCAGCACAAAAACCTGCACAATGCTCAGCTTCCTGTAAGATGGACTCACTGCACTCCATTGCTTTCCAGACATCCAACCTAGAATATTCTTAGAATTAGTCTGCTCCTTTTCAAAGCTTATCATGATGTTGGTCTAAGCTGTGCCTTTAGCTGCATTATTGATCTTCACCCAAGTGTCTGCCCACCTGTAGATGTGAGATGCATCCATGCATCCTGGTGTTGCTGCTTGTCCCTCAGAACCAGCAATCTTGCTTGAGATTGGACTGTTTTGCTGTCTTTCAGTATCACTCCACTTTCTTTGAGGCCTTTCATTTGGGCCCAGTTCTCTACAGCCACAAGACACAGTGATCCCAGTACTATAGGTAAAATGAAAAACATAAAAGGAAGTAAGGAGTAGAGAGGGAGTGTGTTGGTTGTGACAATGATCCATTATCAGGTGATACAGCATCCATCAGTGGTGCCCCCATCTCCCTTGCAGGCTGCAATCATTAGGTTGTTGGCTGTGTGCACTCAGGGAATTGCAGGTGCAGGTGAGAGCACAGACGGCAGAGCTCTTCATTTCAATACATTCTCTTAGCAGCACCTCCTGCAGCAAGGCAGGGCTGGCCATGACTCGTGTAGGTTTCAGGGGCGGGAACTCTGTCCACCCCTTCTGTGCACTCCAAGTGAGGAGATCATTGATAAGGAGACCATCAGAGGATTCAGGCTCAAGCTGTGTTAAAAGCAAAACAAAACAAAACATATTGGTCTATTCTGTTCTCGCTTTGATCCTGGGTCTTGGTTCACTTTGAGAGTTTTAATCCTTGTGTGCATAGAGCTGTGGGTTTCTGCCATGTGCCTGCACCATCACACTACTTCCGATTTCAGACATCAGTGCTGCATCACTTGGAAAAAGCAAATGCCCAAAAAATGTGAATTTGCCACTTTCTGGTATGTTCCTACTTCATAGAATACATTTCAGTTCAGTAGCTTTGTCCTATCTTGCCACTTTCTCTGAACTAATTTAATGCAAAAAGCCCTTTTGGTGATGTTATGGAAAGTACCTAGCAAATGAGCTGTACAATGAAAAAGAAAGTCATTATCAGCACTGGTTACAGCATAGCAAAACACTCTGACTTTACAGCAAAAGAACATTTTAGTTTGTAAGAACTAGAATTACATAACTTAGTACTGATGGGAGATTATAATGATGATCCCTCGTCTGGGTGGCAGTAATTGACTCCAGACTCTGGCACCAGTTTTTACATCACTCAATAGCTCACAGAACGGCAGAAAAAAAAGCACCTTTCACTGCCACCCGAAAATGCCTTGGCTCTTCCAGAACTGTATTGCTGAAGATGAGTTAGATATCAGTAGAGAAAATCCCCTGGAGGTACTGCCTCTTATCATGTTAAATAACCAATGGCAAAACACAAGCCAGATGAGCTGGGACTTTATCAGTTTGAACACAGGTCATAATCAAGTGGAAGTACTGCTTTTGTAGTTTCATCTTTGAGGATGAGTTTCTTGTAAGTGAAGCTCTGATTTTCCTATGAAAAATAGTAAAGGAACTCCTGGGAGAGTGATAAATACAATCTAGGAAAGCAATATCTTGGCTGATTGAGGGTTGTTTGTGCTTCTTTTCTCCCTTCCTACCGGCAGTGTTATTTTGAGTAGCAGAGTTCAAGATAAACACTGTTTTGGAAACTTAAAATATAGAATTCTCTGTCCTCAGCTAAAGGCCTTAGAACCTCCTAGTTCATATGCTTTCTCTTTCTCCAAATGGACTAGACTAGGACCACATGGTAGTTTGTTTCTTAACAACCCCACTCTGGCATGGCAGGAACTCGTTGGTTGAGACACCACCTCAGAAGGAGGACTCTGCTCACTCCACCTGACAGAGGTCACAGCCCCACTCCCAGGAGATCCCCAGCACTGTGTTATGTTACACATACAACACAAATCTACATACTTAGCTCATGTTTTTCTTGCTTGCAAAGCAAGCTGTGTTAAAAGCAGAAAAAAACCTAAACAAAACTGGTTAACATGGACAGGTCTATTCAGTCTTCATTTTGATCCTGGAATTTAGCTCACTTTGAGAGTTTTAATCCTTTTCTAGGAACACTGATATTGGTGGCAGGAAGACACTGAATCATCAGATGGTCACCTTATTAATGATCTCTTCTCTTGGAGTGAGCAGAAGGAGTGGAGAGAGGACCTATCCAGGATGATGTGGCAACTTCAGGAAGGATTTAACTAGTGAGAAGGAAGGAGGGGAATGTGCGATGCAGCTGCTTAGTTCTGTGTCTTAGCACTAAAACGGGAATTTGTGTGGAGGAAGGGCAAGTACATGGATCTCCTCGGAAGCACACACACAAAGCCTAACCTTGTTGGGCATCTGTGACCCTGAATGGTACTTCTGAAAAAAGAGCAGCAGTAAAGATGAGCATCTTTTGCCAAATATTACCAATTCTGCCTACAAGTTATACCTTAGTTGTGCTGATTTGCTAATAAAAACAAGATTACTTTAACTACCAGTGCTACAAAACTAGTCCCTTGTACAAAAAATAAAATTTGTCATATCTGTTCCACACGTAATCCCCAACCACATCCATTTTGGAGGAGGAGTTGGTATACCACTGATGAATGCAACACAATCAAGCTGTGAGGGGAGACTTGACAGTATGACTGCCAGGCTCAAGCAGTTGCCACAGATACCAGAAAATGCCAGCAGAACTTTCAAATCCATGCAGTTTTCAGATACTCTCACTAATTTCCCTTCAGTTTCAAGAAACATGTGACCACATAATCTTTTGGTGCTGGTGGAAGAACTGTAGGTGGCTGAAGGCTTGCACTTCTCCTCATCAGTCCTTTAAGCAGAAAAGATCACTGACATTGAAGGACCATGGTATCTCATTTGGCACATCTTCAGCTCCTGTAGGCAGCTCTGCTGACGTCAGCAGGATGGCCTGTGTGACCAGCAATAGCAGAGAAGCGCAGAAATGGATCTCAAAGTGTCCTCGGAGCCAGGCCTGTCTGAAGAGCCTTACACGGTCTGCAGTACTGTCCCTCTCCAGACAGGTCTGTTCTGGAGCAGCAACCCTACCCTTCCTGAAGGCACCAGAATGTTGCTACAATGCAAGTTCTCTCTTTTCTTGGCAGCCTTTTACCCATTTGGAAGCTTACAAAATCCTTTTCTGGTTTGATTTGGTTTTGTTTTATTTTGTTTTGTTTTTCTCTGTGTGACACTGAGAGCAGGAAAGAGCTTTGTAAAAACTTGAGCCTAAGTTGCATTTTGTATGCTGTGTTCATACCTTAAAGTGATTTAACTTGCATATTAGAACCAGATCCTTGCTGTAGCTGAGCATTTGGCAGAAGGTCATTGCACAAGAAATTGCTTCTTTTGTTTCTTAGCAAATGTATGCTGCTCTCCTCAAATAAAATGTTCAAGAGAAAGGCATAGCAATTCTGTATTTAGACAGGTACACAAATAATGCAGTCACAATACATTGTACTTCTCTGCTCCCTGCTCATAAATGACTTCATTTTTAAAAAGAACTATAAAAGGTAAATAGGTGAGGACTTTTCTCTCAGCATAACCATGTTGAAACAATTTTCCTTTTTCCGTCTTCTTTGGTCTATAACTGGATCAGTTATACAATGTAACTTTAATTATCCGAATACAACATTTATTTCAGATTCTCATGACTCACATAAACATGAGCCTGCTGAGTCTGCAAAACCTACAAGAAAAAGATCAGATACTTTTGGAAACGCAGTGAAAAGGAGGTTTTTTTTCTTTTTATTTGAGATTTCTGTTTGGTTTGGTTTGGTTTTTTGTTTCATTTTGTTTTGTGGCAGTATTATTGTTATTGTCGTTGTCGTCATCATTTGTCATAATCATCATTTGATTTGTTTGCATTTTTCCTCATCAGCCTGGGAGCTCCAGTTAACCAGGTTTTGTATAACCAAGGTTTTCAAGCACTCAGAGATGGGGGGACTGTATTTTTATTGTAGAGTGTACACCCTGCCTCACCCATCCCTGCAGTAACAGCTTTACAGAAATCTTCCACTGTGTTTAAAGGGTAACTGTCTAAAATAAAAGATTTTTTAAAAATGAAAATGTTTGTTACTGGGTCTTCTGCTAGAATCAGCTGTGTAAGCAAAAAGTGGAAGCAGTTTTGTGTCTGGAAAACAGAGAGTTTCTATGTTGTCCCATGCAGCTGTGTTTGTGCTACAGCCCAAACCATTCAGTATCAGCAAGTGGCAAAACTTACTCTGCCCTGCTGCCTCTAAGAAAGTCCTTCCCAAAGGATGCAGTTTAGGGTCAGAGGAGGCAATGGCAGGTTATTTCAATATTTCTGAGGACATCAAACACATACACATGATCTTTCTCTTTTCACTGATGCTTACTCCATGAAGCGAATGAGACACTGACCTGAGGTACTCTAGAGAGAGGCTTTGCATGGGTATGTAGGAGTATCAGAGCAGAAATTTCAAAGCTCTGTACCAGTCATTGTGCTGTAAGAAGCCTGGGAGACCTCCTGCTCAGCAGCACTGCCCTTAAGTGGCAGGTGTGTTGCAGGCAAGTGGTGTTACCCTCATCAGAGACGTGCCCAGGCAAGTACAGATGCAGTTTTCAACCTAGTAGGTGCTACCTGTTTTATGCTTTTATTGTCTGTAGAGCTATTACTCCCTCTATGACTTAAAAGCAGTCCTTGCTTTGAAAACTGTGGATGGAGGTGTTATGCTGTCTTTGATTCTCTTTTCTGCAGGGCTCTTTTATTCTCACTTTAGTGTCTCGACTTTGTCCTAATGTAGAGTTTCTCCCACAGGGATAGATAGGTTATGCTTACTGTCTGAAGAGTCATTTGAGTCTTGGATAAATTGTCCAATATTATGAGGAAATTCCCTCTTGTTTTTGCATTAATTTGCTTCCAGTTGGCTTTGAAATATCCTTTAAAAATTTGATGTCACACCCATATGTATGCACTTAAGCTTGGTCTTTTGAAATGTAATGCTTAAACTCCTGATGAATAATTGCTTTTCCCCACAATAAAAACAGAAAATAAATTTAAGGGTTCAGAATGGACTAACTGTTGCCATTCAAGACTTCAGAATCTTAAATAACCTTTTTTCAGTATCTTTTATTACGAGAAGCGGTACTTATCCCAGAGGAATACATTTGGGAGAAAAACCTTTTTACTGAATCTTTCGATGATGATGATGATGATGGAGAAGCAGCATTATTGTCATTCCAGTTCCACTAAAGTGGCTAGGAAAAATAAACACATGCCATCGCAGAATGTCACATACGTTGTGCCTTAATTTCGCAGTAGAGCATTAATGTTGTTCTGTCATTTGTGATGAGGAAGTCTTAGCAATTGCTTTTGAATAGAGTATTCTAGTGTACATTTGAGGCTGTTGATTACATCTCACTAAAACGCAGAACAAACAGATATAGACATGAGCATCGTCTGTGTTGTAAGGAATGCATTAATGTTATATTAATGCGTAATATTAAAGTGTTATCTGTCATTTTCTCCTCTCTCAGTCAAGAAATGAGTACCAGTATAGTCCTTAAAACTACCTCTAACACCTTTCTTTGTTTATGTCAAGGTTAATGTCACACTCCCATGAAATCCAGTGGTTTGAGGGACATAAAGACTCACATTTTAGGTAGACTGTAAATAATAGAAATCATAAAGTCAAAATCCTATGCTGTTTACTGATAATATCTGTTACTTTTTAGATAGCCTTTCAGGCTCTGTAATGCTCCAGCTTTTGCCAAGTGGGTTATTAGACTGTAAAGTGCTTGTGCCTGTTGAGCTTCCCTCTGAATTACCTTGTGGCCATTTAGTGCAGCAAGCATGTGCCATATTCTGCCAAACACAAGATGTTGTGATGCTGGGAAAGCAAACAACAAACTGCTTCGCTCCCAGTCACAGGGCAGAGAAAAGTAGCTGTTTACTATCTTTCATCTGAGTAATGGTTTCAAGCATTTTGAGATATATATGGTTGCCTTCCTACTGTGCAGGGAGTTACACTGTTAATATCCAAAAATATTTACAAAAACAAAGCATGTTCTATCCTGCATGAGACAGGAGTGTATTCCTGTGGCCTGTACTTTTTCAAGCACAAAAACCATTCTTCCATTTCTTCCATGATGATACTTGGTCTGGAATTTGTCACTGTAAAGTCTAAACTGCAGGGAAGCAATGGGCAGCCAGCAAGACACCCGCTCCAGCATTAAGCCTTAAACTCTGTAACGTCAGGCCTCCTACACTGCAACTGGGAATTGTCCTCAGCAGAAGTGCAGTGGGTCTGCTGTGGTGACAAGCCACAGACAAGACAGAGTAAATGACAGCTGGATGCTGGGCTTTGTTTAAAACCCACAAAGATTAGAGTTTTTACCCTTGCTGGTATCTCACACAGATTTTTTTCTCTTTGCTATTGTGTTTGTGAGGTCTCAACTGCTCTCCCTGCAGTGAGGTTGCTGCTAGCCCAGGATGCTTGGGCAGAAAGTTACGCTGCTTTGTGCTGGGCCACTACTCAGAATGACCTAACCTGGGCAGCCCAGGATCATGGTCATCTATCTGCAATTTTCTCTAACTGTCTCTCTGATCTCTAGAATCCTCACAACTTTCAGGATCTTTCCTCCAGCTAGGATCTTTACCTTCCTCCTTTCTCAACTCCCATTTTCTTTCCAAGACCACCTCTTTCGGGGAGAATGTATCTTTTGGCAACAGGTCTCTTTTCTGGAGACCTTAGCACCTGACTTTCCCAATTCAAACTGTCTACCTGCAGAAGCACAATATATGATAAGCCTCCTAACTGGTAGTCCTGCCTGATAACTCTCTCCTCATTGAATGATTTGGGATGTGTCTCTTTGCTTTAGTCCAGCTGCTACCAAATTTTCAACCAGTCTGTCCTCATGGTGGGTAGTAACTCTCAGGATTCTGCCTGAGTGCTCAAAAGACCAGGTAAAGCCTGTCATGTACACCCTTACACATAACCAATTATTCACCATCTGTTACACCATGCTACTGGCTGTTCACTTCTTGCCACAATGCAGCACTTTTCTGACACTCAAATATTGTGCCACCAAATCCTCAAAGTACTTGTCATTGCTGTGCATGTGAAAAGTCTCAGTGGGCCTCTGCTACTACCAGCTAGCAGCACGCATTTAGACTCCAGCCTCATCTGGACACCCTTCTAGGCACCACAGCCCCATTGCGGGTCTCCTCAAAGCCAAATGCTGTATTGCCCCTTGCCAGCTTCGTGAAAATCCTGCTGAGGTGGGATTACAGCTATAATAATACATGGAAGAGCCCTGTAGCACAGCAGGTACCAGAGGAGCAGAGTGCCACATAACTCTGGCAGGTTTATGCTTCCTGTCACGAGACAACACAGGAAACAAGGCGGTATGTTTTGTTTCCTCAGACCACCATCACTTGTCATAACCCTATACCCTGGAGAGAGATGGAGATGAGTGGTGAACACAGGAATAACAGCTAAGAATCTCAGAAGTTCCGTGGAGCTGAACCAAAGCCAAGTACCTTTCATGCTGTCGAACTAGAGGACTGGATGGGCCCTGATAAGTCGCCTCGATCGCACCATGCAATGCCTCAGGATCAAACCTAGTTACATTTGTCCTGACAAAAGTGAGGATGCAAATTTATGTATAATATGTTCTCAAGGACCCTACATCAACTCCTACTAAGAATATTTTTTCTAGTGTCCAATAAAAGTTTTCCTGCTGAATTATTAAACCTGTGACTTTTTGTTCTACACACCAAGGATAAGAACTGCTTTTTCTCTTTTACTTTGCAAATTATTCTTATGCTTTTATGTGTCTTGTAGGGTCTTTCTGTTCCTCTCTCTGCAGGGATTGTCCAGTCCTTCCTTTATGCTGTAGAAGTTGACATGAGTCACGGTGACATTCTGAAAATTTTTCTGCTATGAAGATTTTTGGTTCAATGTTTCTTCCAAGTAGTTATTTCTTTAGAAAACTATGCAAGAGATTAACTGCATTATTTTCACAGAACTTACATTTTGGATAAATGTTAATATTAAGCTTGCATTGTCATTTTCTTCAAAGCAATAAGTCTGTGCAATTCCTTTCAGGTAGTTCAGTACCTCCAAAAGGATTGCTGAATATACCTTACCAAAGCACAGTAATTCCCCATAAAGACTCTGCCATTCCAGACAAAGGGCTTGGTTTTTTTGTAGGTGGAAACTGTTTTGAAGCAGGCTCTCCACTCCATTTCCTCCTGTGGTTGTTCCTTGTCCACATGAAACACAGCTTCATCTTACGGAGTTTGAAATTGAGATTAAATACCACACTTTAAGACAAGTAATAGTCCTTCATGTTTTTGTAGGTCACCAAAGGTTTGCAACTTTTAAGTTTCCAAGAATCAACTTCTGCATGGAGAGAGCTCTGAAGAATAGTTTCTTCAGATTTAGATTAACTGACTTCTCAACAGCTACTTAAGGACCACAAAAAAAGTACAGAATATACCTGTCCAACAGTGGGTGTCCTTCTGCATTGCAGTTGTTGAGCTTTGTCCCTGAGCCATTCCTTCTTATAAACCTCACTTCAAATATTCATTTTTCCAGTTGGCCCGAAAATAATTAATTGAAGAAAGTAAGTGTTGGATCTCTCTCTGTTTCAGAAATCGGAATTACATGCCAATGAAGTGACATGCAAGCTCACAGACCAATTTTTCACCATCCCTGAAAACTGCTAATAAGAACTCAGTGACTGTTTTGGAAGCAAATAGGAAAGAACAAGACATCTCATAGTTAACCGAAGCATTCAATCTCCATAATAATGTAACAGCAGTGTAGCTCCATCAGTACTAGAACAACTCTGATCCTGATTTAGGAATTCTTGTTATTGTGTAAAATATGTTACATGTTGCCATGCTAAGTAGCATCTGATTCATCATTTGGCTATCTTAATTTCTAGGAAACAAACAAAAGGGAAAGTGTTACTCTGCATCAACAGTTAAAGTATATTTTGGCTGTAGACTGTGATGGAGAGCTTAAGTGCAGTGGATGTGTCACCTAGCAACTAATTTGTCATGTGCTTGGTAATCGTCTCAAGATTTGTTATCATTTTGAATGTATGGCTCTTCCAGGTCTCCGGAGAGAATGTGCAGCTCTCCTCCATTTGCTTTGGAGAGTCTGAGCTAAGATAATTTGGGAAGCAGTGAAATCAGTATTCACCAGCAGAAGGACATTCACCTCTTGTTGGGCTGCTCTCTAATGATTAGGTGAGAACAGGGAGTGGGGTGGGGTGGTCGATGGAGGAATCTGTCTCCTCAAGGCAGAGGAAAGTGCATGGCAGCGACATCTTGATCTAGGGCTGAGCGGATTTCACACATTGTTCTTGTAGAAGGAACAAGCTGCTTGGCCAGTAATATGAGAAGATGGAATCTTGTGTATAATACAGCAGAGGCAGAATTGTCCTTTCTACTCAGCTTTAGCTGGATTATAATTTCAAGCCTTGGCCCCTGCACGTAGCATCATAGAATAATAGAATAATAGAATGCTTTGGGCTGGAAGGAGACTTGGAGATCATCTCGTTCCAACTTGCCTGCCATGGGCAGGGTCACCTTTCACTGGACCAGGTTGCTCAGAGTCCCATCCAACCTGGTCTTGAACACTTCCAGGGATGGGGCATCCACAGCTTCCCTGGGCAAAATGTGCCAGTGCCTCACCACTCTCACAGAAAAGAACTTTCACCTCTTATCTAATCTAAATATGTTCTTGTAAAAGGTTCCCCTCTGTCTTTGTTGTAGGTTCCCTTCAGGTGCTGAAAGGCCACAATTTTTTCACCCCAAAAGCCTTCTCTTTTCCAGGCTGAACCATCCCAGTTCTCTCAGCCTTTCTTTGTATGAGAAGTGCTCCATCCCTCTGATCATCAAGTGCTCCTCCTCTGGACTCACTCCAACAGGTCCATGTCCCTCCTGTGCAGGGACCCCAGAGCTGGATGCAGTGTTCCAGGTGGGATCTCACAGAGCAGAGCAGAGGGGCAGATTCCCCTCCCTCACCCTGCTGGCCACGCTGCTCTGGATGCAGCCCAGGACACGTTTGGCTCTCTGGGCTGGGAGTGCACATGGCTGGGTCATGTCCAGCCTCTCACCCCCCAGCACCCCCAAGTCCTTCTGGGCAGGGCTGCTCTCCATCTGTTCAGCCCCCAGCCTGGATTGATACTGAGAGTTGGCATAATGAAAGATAAATAATTGAGTCTACAAAAGAGGTACCAGAGAGATAAGTCATACAGAAAGCAAAAGGGATTTGGGATTCTTAGTTTTGGGTTGGGGAATGCAAATTTAAAAAAAAAAAAAAAGAGAAAGGGAAAAGAAGGAAGAGTGTTGGTCAGTATCCTTGGGGTTTCTATAAAAGGGTTAGACAAACACATGTTGAAGTTGAATTGATACTCAACTGGGAAATAAAATTAAATTATCTCCAGAGGGATCTTCAAGCCTTAGATTTCCTGCAGCACACTTTCATTGAAAACACCATACTTTAAGAGACTGTGTGGGAGCAGGTTACCTGGGCCTGCATTAATATTCAACTCCCAAAGACAGACTGTTCTGCCCCTGCACCAGCCTCTACTCCTCATCACAGAAGGACAAACACATCGAATGACAAAGGCTGATCTTCACACTGACACCATCAAGGACACTTGCTCACTGCTTTAATGAAAGCAGAAGAAAAATACTAGATTGTCATCTCATCCAGGTCAATGTCTATCTCCTTCTCTGTATCTGCTTTTCAGCAGACACGCTGCTGCAACTGACAGCCCACCCGAATTCCTTGTGCAGGCAGTACTTTGGCCCAGGTGAGTGATGCCATCCACCACGTCACAAAGAATCAGGCAGTACTGGGACATGCATCCCCACCACGTGCATGCTACACCTGGGTCCAGGTGCAGAGCAGAGATTTCTGTGTAGGGGACGTGTCTGTGGACAGGGAGTGAACCAAGCAGAGTTTTCTTGTCTCAGGAGCGTGTTTAGATGCTGGTTTTCATTTGCCCAAGCATCTGTTCTGACAGTTTTCCTGGGGAGGATGGTGCATCAGGAAGGTCCAGGAGATGCCACTCTAAATCCTGGGACACCATAACATGAAGGCACATGATAAGCACCCATCTTTTCCTTTGGTTTTCATTGTGACTTCAATTTCAAAGCCTAAAATCAAATAGATAATTGAAGTAGTAATTAAAAAGCAAGACTTGATCCTTCTCATGTCCACAGTAGTGCAAATGTGGTGGAATTCCAGTGTAATTATTCCTATTTAGTTGCTGTGGAAATGAATTAAGAATAAAGTCTACTGTCTGGATCTTTTTTCATCTGCAAAGGAGCAGTCTAACATTTTTAGAGGTTTATATGGCTCTAGGAAGCCTTCAACAAAACTACAAAATCATAGAAAATGGAAACCGTGAAACTCACAACAAAGTTTCAGAATCATAGAACATTCCAACATCCAGTGATACAATTGCAGCTTTCAAGTGGCTGATAAAGTGCCACTAACATTTAAAACAGGAAGACCTGGCACCACTGCATATATTTTTTTATACACGTAAAACACCAGTCCTAAGCAAGTATTGAGGTATAGATGGGGGAAACAATTTTGCATTTTTACATCAGATTTGTCCAAATTTCTAGGTTTTCTGCCTAGTCATGTATCAGGAGAAAAATATTTATTGATTGTTTGGCAATAGCAGTGAATTTCTTTCATTTTTAAATTTTTTACCATTCTGTCTGTACTGTGGCACGTACATATGTTTCAAATTCAGCTTTTCTGTGCAAGGAAAGATACCCAT
This sequence comes from Atrichornis clamosus, assembly GCA_013400975.1. Taxonomy (NCBI): domain Eukaryota; kingdom Metazoa; phylum Chordata; class Aves; order Passeriformes; family Menuridae; genus Atrichornis; species Atrichornis clamosus. The sequence goes on along the minus strand of WBMZ01007236.1, from coordinate 132,287 downwards.
GGCAGTTTTTATTATAAGTACAGAAGGACTGTATTTATCCCTTGCGTAGACATGACAGTTCATAAACATATAGGTGTGCTGTATTTGAACTGTGCAATAAGATTATCCAAGCACTTAAACATTAACAAATACTACAGCTTTGGGGGTCTTTTTGTCAATTCAGACTGTCATAACTACTACCACATTAAATCTTAGGCATGGATTTTTTTAAAAAAAGACATAGGAAAGATATAAAGCTTCTGAAATATTTTCAGTGAGGTTTAAATTCTGTGTACTTAAGTTAGAGATCAGTAGATTGAAAGGAAAATCCAAGCAGCTTGTCTCCAAAGACTCAAGAGTATCTGGAGACTGCAAGGAGAGGGAGCAGCTGGGAAACAAGAAAAACAACATGAGTAAGAGTGTTTGAAATGTGATTTTGTTTTTAGGAGTTCAACATGTGATCATGGCACTTAGGGACATGGTATAGTGGTGAACTCGGTACTGTCGATGATCTGAAAGTTCTCCAACCTAAATGACACTATGATTTTATTATTTTATGATCATGCTGAAGTTACACCAGCCTTTCACCCAGATGGTGTGTTATATTCAAGCAAGAAAAGTGGAGGGCTTCATAAGAACCATCAGTGATTTAATTCAAGGAAAAACTACTTTGTGCTTCAGTGCTAGGCAGGCATAAGGAGGAGGTCAAGGACTTCCCTCCTTTGGTTTCCTAACATTCAGTCATAGCAAGCTCTCAGGAGCTCTGGCAAGTGTGGAAACTCAGACTGTGCTTCTGAAGTGCAGACAAAACACAGTTTTCAAGAGAACTAGTGCCTGAGGGGACCAGTATCTGCCCAAGGCTGGATGAGTACCCCAGGGTCAGGATGAGCAAGGCTCCTGTGGAACAACATGTGTTCACCTTGCTAACACTCACACATATTAAAGATGACTTATTTTTAATTTTCAAACAGAAATTCTGAATCTGATCAACAGCACAATTTTTGCACTGAAAGAGAAACCTCTAAAATGAGATAAATAATATATGTTAATAAATTATGAAAATGAAATGTTGCCATTTCAATCAACAGTCACAACAGGCACATCTCTATTTTCACAGCAATAATAGGTTTTCATGGTGATATAAGTGGTTTGCTTCAAAGAGATGATTGTGCATTTTAATAGTAGGTAAGTCAGACCTGCAGAGAGCAAGCAAATGGCAAGCCTGAGTCAGAAATGGCTTTCCTTGAGAAGGAAGACTCTGATTTAAAGTCAAAGTGAATGCTGAAGAGAATCTAAATCATTGTGGCAACTTGCCTTATTTGTCAGGAAAATTATAAAAGAGAAAAGTCCTAGAACTTGCTAGAGCAGATTGTACCTGACTGGGAGGTATTTGCCTGCAGACTAGCCATGGAACTGTTCCTACATAAACAACAGCTCTCCAGTCAATGTGCGTGTAGAAAACCCATACGTATTAAGCAAATAACATATGTTTCTAACTAGGTGTTGCTACTTGAAAGCAAAAATAAAGCTCACATATTTCTACAAGATTTCTATCAAGACACTCTTTTAAACTGAAAGATATATGACAATTTATACTACATCTGCCTTCAGCTAGCACAAGCAAAGTTGGTGAGCAATGCAAGGATTTACAGGACTTTGCATTTTGGTTGAGTGGTGCATAGATGTTACGTCTTTTGCTCTTGATGAAGACACTATTTTGTTAAATGATTTTAGTTTTTCACGTGCCTCTCCAAATCTTTGGCACTTGTTGTGCCCATCATAAATTTGTATTGCAAGCTGTTGACAGACATTATGAACATCATCCACTAACCACAGATTCTCCCTGCTGGCTGGATGATCTTCACTGGTAGGAAGTTCAGGAAGGAGCTTGGTGCTTTGGCTCTTTTTATTTGTGTTTACAGCCTCTCAGTACACCCCTGACTTAAGTTACATTTTTTCAGCCAGTTCAACTAAGTGCACTGAAATGACAATTCTAGTCAAATCTCTGCAGGAAATACAAGACCAGTTGCTAGTCTATTTAAATTCTTGATTTTGTAAAGTGCTTTGAGGTGTGAGAATGGCAGCCAAAGTGGTGCTTCTGCTGCTAATGAGATACCACTTGCAGAAAGCAGTAGTTCTCAAACTTTGTCGTGGAAGAACTTTTGGGCAGGTAGTTCTTTACCTGCTCTTTAAAAACTAAATGTCTTTGATCAAGACAAAACTGGAGCAAAATACATTTAGTAAGGTCTCATCATAACTGAGAAATTTAAAATGGAAAGATGGAGGCAGAGACCCACAAACCACTTGTTTCTTGTCATTGCATTCACTGCCCAGGGCCTGCAATATGACATTGCACAGACTCCTGCTAAACAAAGATAGTATGCTTTACATACCTAGGGAAGCAGTCTTGGGTACAATCTCTCACAGACTGAGCCATTTAGGAGAGGAGGAGAGAGCTTTTGATCACCCTTTGTAAACAGTGTGCTGTCCAGTCACATATGGCTTCAGCAGATGGCACAACTCATTTTTCTCTCTTTCTAAGAAGGGAAATACACAAACACCCCCATGTCCCTTGTATCCTGCCTCCACTCTCCCCAAAAGAGACTTAGCATTCTACTTTTGCAGAAAGACTAATTAGTAGGGAGGCAAGTTTTTGTCTGAGAGGGCAGTTGCTTGGAGAGGGGCAAATGCAGCAAATCTCTGGCCTTAAGGTTGTGTGGGCTGGTCCTTGCTAAGGGATGCAGCAAAAGCGGTGAGTGTAAACACTGTCCATGACCAAACTCACCCTCTGAACTCCCCCGACCCTGTATGGGAGTAACACAATATCATTGCCTTGCTATACCATCAACCCAGCCAGTCCATTGTCCAAGGTCTCATTGTCAGAGGACTCCATGAGGTTGCTCCAGCTCTCTGAAGGACAGCACCTTACAAAGTATATTAAAACCTTTGCTGAAGGGGTAGGCACTCCTTCCACGGATCAGAGACAGCAGCTAAGGGAAGAAGTGGAAGCTGGGTATCAACCTGCCATTCAGAGAGCTAAATACAAAATGTTTTTGCTTTCCTTTGTGCATAATTGGTGAACAGCCATTATTCCTTTTCTGTTGCTGCAATGTGGGCACCTCTGGGGCTTCCTGGAAGGTCTTCAGGCCCCTCTGTGTACACATACCCTCACCAGTCTACCCCTGCTGGCATCCCAGTGTAAGCACAGAGGTGTTCAGACTTCAGGAATGCTCCTGCATTGTGGTCCAGTGTTTATGTGATCTCCCAGTGGACACTTCCCTGTGCCAGTGAGAGTGCAAGGACTTAGACGCCAGATTTACTCACAGCTCATCTTTTATAGAGGCAGGACAGTAAAATGAATCATGCGGTTTCCTTTCTCTCATTTCTTTGTTCTTACAATTCACCCAGGGAAACAAAGATGCATTTTGCTGAGGCCAGCACATTAGTTTTGTGTGGAAATACACTCAATCTGCCTTGCTTTGCTGTTGTTAGCAGATTGATTTTGGGGAACAGCAGGAGTACCTCTCCTTACTCAGCATGGATCAGCTCAGGACATTACAGTTCACACTATTCTTTCTAGGTCTTTTCAATTTGTGACATTCCTATGCAAGTAAGGGATAGACCAGCACTTTATCACATCATAATAATTTGCTTATCCCAAGCCACCTGGGGAGACCAAAAATCATATAGGCGATGTGATGCGTGATGGCAGGAGAAGGTTTCAAGAATTATTTACCATCCCTTCCCTATAGATACTTCAGCTTTAGAGGATTCATCCTAATTATTTTACATATTCATAGGTTTTTCTAAAGTAATATTTGGTAGAATTTCTGAGTGATGCATGCTAAGATAACTCACTTTGAACGTGGGTGCAACAAGTCTATGAACTGTCTGTAAATATGTTAAACCACCTTGCTTACACCTCGAAACAGTCCATTATAAGTGATTATCATTTTGTTTTTACAAATAAGGAAAAAATGGAAGCCTGATATTTATAGAAGCTAAAGATTGACACTCACATCTTCAAGCTGAGTTTAGCATACAATTTCAAACAGGGTAAAATGGTGAGAGGCAGAAATTAAGAGCTCATGCAGTATACCATGCCATTCCTTTTACTTCCTGCCTTGTTTTCAGAAAGAAATCTAGTGAATGGTTTGAATGACAGAGGGGAAGAAGTTGGTCTTTCCAGAGGACTACTTCAGTAAGCCCTGCTGCTGTGTCCCCTGTGCAGACGGAAGGGGAAATCCAAAGGGACTCCTGGTGCCTCTTCCTGCCATGCCTGTGTACAGCAAGACTTACCCATCATGCGCACAGCTTACCTTTGGATATGACAATTCATTCCATGGGGAGACTGAAGGCAACATGGTGCAGCTACAGGGAGGGGAAAACTGTGTTCTTCTGTCATTGGCACAACAGTGATTTCAGAAGCTGCAGTTACAGGTCTGGCAGATGGCTGCTTTCTCAGCATTTGTGCTGAGCACTGAGGAACAGTCATATGAGATTGCTGCAGCTCACTGTCAGGGATCCCGAAAGCAAGAATTTCCAAGCTTGCTGTCGACAGACAGTCCAGCTTGCCTTGGTTTTTCATTGCGACAGCTGTCACTGCTGTAAGAAGTGAAGAAAAGTGTAGGGCTTCACACCGCAACATTCTTGGATAATCTGCCCAGCACAAGGCTCATCCTAACCACTAGTGGTGAGATGGGTTTAAGTCTTAAAGCCTGGCACTTAGTATCCCAGTGTTCTCACCACTCATCACAGTCATTACCTGGAACAAGTACAGATGATAAAATTACATACAATTTACCTCTATTTGCATGCTCAGCACCAGTAATGACATCTTTATGCTGTTATCCATTCAAATATTTTGAAATGTGCTATACATCACCATTATATAGAAATTTATCATACAGAAATGAGTTTTTATGGGTATGAATTTGGGTACATGGAGAAGAACAAATGCTCTGTATACAAAGTCTTCAAAAGAAAGCATTAAAAAATGCTTTAAACAGATAAGGACATCATCTTTTAAAATAATGACAGATGATGTTATGTGTTTCAAAGTATTATTGCTTCACATTTTCCTAATGTTTTAGCCTCCCAGTTGTATAGTTCACTATTTCTCTACAATACCAAATATCCTTGGGAGACCACTTTGGAGGATCTGCAGGACATTAATGGTTCATGGTGTGATAAAAATCTGCCACCAATAGAAAGCTGTATTCAATTTGAGAACTTCTTTCTGATAGTGTTTGGCATGCACTTCTGAACAGGTAAAATGTGACTTAATGTTAATGAGGAAGCTGCTTTGCTCTCTAGAGTTTGGTACTCACAGGTCTAGAGTGATGGTGGAGGAAATCCACTCCTAATCATCTGATCCAAGCCAATAGAAAGAAAGATCACATCCTCAAGAGATGTTAAGCAGAAGCTGTTCAAGATGACCTGGAGATCTTCCTCTCCCTCCATGGCTTACATGAGCTAATGCAGCTGGAGTTGCCATTTTCCTAGCCATGTTTTTGAGCTGTGATTCGTTTCTCTGTATCCAGTTGTGGCATTGATTTCATCCAAACAAAAATTGTCCATGCCTGAAAGCTTTAGACTTTGGATACTTGGTGTGAATGACATTAAATCAAGAACACCACTGGACAGCTGTCCTTTCCTCTAACCAGGAAAATGCAGAAGACATTGTACTTTTTAATCACAAAGGATTTTTATGTTACCAAAGGCCAAATTTTGCACTTCTTTTTTGAGGCATGTTGGGGCAGAGTGTTAATTGTAAGATTAACAATGTCATTGTAGAGATAATATAGTAAAAATGAAATCATCTTTATAGGGATTGACAGTGCATTTTTAAAAGCCTTTTTTTTTTTTTTTTTTTTTGAGTAGAAAGAACATCAAAAGCATTTTAGAAAACTCCTGAGGCATTTGACTTGTGGGACAGCTCCAAAAACAGGTGCAACAGCCAGACATTATTACTGTGGCCAGAAATCAAAACAGACCTTGTAAAAAGCTTTCTTTCATTTAAGTCAGTTGCCTACAATGAAAAAGACTGCTATGTGGTACAGGCAGCTCTGGCAGCTCCTGGGAAGCAAATTCTCTGTGTGGAAAGGCCTGTTCCCAAACACAGCCCCAGAGAGGGGAGTTTTCACAGCACTGACAATGTGGCTATCACTTAATCCACTGATGGTATGTTCATAGGTCAGCCCAGTTGGTTGATTAGCAGTGAAATAGCTAAGAAGAAACACTGTCAAAAGGACTCATCAATACAGCAACTGAAATTGTCCTGCCAGCTAAATCAGAAGGAGAAGTCCCACAAGGGATATGATGAACAGTGAATGCCAGTGGGTTGCTGAAGCTGTTTGGGCTCTAAAATCTATGAGTTCCAGAAATGGGAGCTATAGGGTGGGGCCAAACTTCAGGAAAAACATTGGAAGTTCTGGCCTAGAGGAATCACAGGTAGCAAATGGTTTCTAGCCTATACAGAGCTGACCTTGCAAGAGGGAAAGTGAAATTGCAGTGACCAAGAAGTGAAGGTGGAAATCACCAACCGTGAATCAAAGAAGAGAAACACTGGGCTTTTTTCCTGGACCCCGCTGTCTGAGACTGAAGAGAGGAAAAGAGATGTGATTTGTCATGTCTGGAGATAGATGACAGGGGGTTGTCTGACAGGCCAAGTCTCCCAGCTCTGATTTAACTACAATTGTATGCCTTGTGCATGCTAAGCACAGCCCTCCTTCCCACAGCTTAAGTCCCCCCACCCCTGACAGACACCAAGCACAAGCAGCTGCTGATGAAGAGGAGGCAAGCAGCAGCACGGATGAGGGATGGAGTCTGGATCCACACGAGAGAGGCTGGCATTTGCAAACTGTCGCTGAGCCCTGCTGTGAAACTGAATCTGCATCTCATTGAGCAGGTATGGCTCGCAGTGTGCATTTCTGAGAGGAGAGCTGAGACATCCTGCCAGCACAATGCTCGGCAGCAGCAGCAGGATGCTCTGGGATAACTGGAAGACAGACTGAGCATCACAGTATCTCACAGACTGTCTCTCCTGTCGTGCTGCAGATAGGCTATTACTGTGTACCAGTTTGTTTTCTAATCCCTTTCTCTGGAGTTCTTAGCACCTTCTGTGACTCTATGCCTGCAACAGGAGCGTGGAAAAGTTATGTGTCTCCTTCTTTGCGATCTGGTTTGCCCGTGCAAGCTCCCTGAAGTGCTTAAGCTTTGGGAAACCCTGGCCCACGGGTATGAAGAAGGAGGAAGCACTAAATACAGAAAGGTACAGAAGCACTTATCTCAGGTGACTTGAAGTATAAAGGCTGGAAATCTACTCTAATTTAGCCTTTGCAGTTTGCTGCATTTAGTAACCACTCTCACAGGAAGATTTTTGTGGACATTGCCTTTTTACTGGAAAGTGCTGGAAACAGTGAGATAAGATCCCTGGGAGGGAACTGCTTGCTTTGGCTAGGAACACAGTATAATAATGTTACACGGTGTTTTACATAGTTACACAGTATCAAGATTTACGGCTTGACTGTCACTTTCACTTCTGCTTTATCGATAGTGACGTTCACCAAGGATCCTTAGAAATTTGTGCCAAGTTTGAACTGCAGTAATGTTAGTCAGATTGGCAACACAAAACTTTTCTATGATCCCATGGTCTTACGCAGGGTTTGAGACCACATCAGTTTGTGTCCAGCTCCTGGTCAGCTCTCATAAACTTGAACATGGGTGAAATTGTATTTTAGCAGACATATTACTTGTTAAAATTTCCTATCTGTCTGTCTGTCTACCCACATACAAACACGTGCTTATATCCACATCTGAGGTACAGACTGGGCAGAGGCAGTAAACTGTCTGACTAGACTCTCTGGGCTTCAAGGAGTTTACTTAAGGAGCAGGTGACATCCTCAGCTACCATAAATCAGTGCCAGTGCCCTGCAGTCTGGCTGAGCAGCTCTGGCGAAGGAATGGGTTAAACCTTGCTTGAACCTGGGCCCAGGCCCCTGCTGGTTGTGCTGGCTGTGGACTAGGGCAGTACAGCACTGCTGAAGGAGTGAAGCTGTGTCAGTTTACATCAGCTGGGCACACGGCCCAGGCCTCTCTCTCTTCCCATTGCACAGGAAAACATATTTCAATGTGGAGATAAGCCAGAGACCATGCAGCTTGTGACATATAAGAGAGTGTATCCTTCCTTTTACTGTTTGAGGTTCATAGTAAAAAAAGCTGATGGCTGTGAAGCTTTGTTTTCTTTTTTTACGATTCAGCAGCCTCCTTTGCTCATCAGCATCCCTTTGGGAGCAAGGGGAATTTTCAAAAATGTTTCAGTCACTGGGAATCACACAGAATTTGTTAGATTTTTTCCTTTCATCTCCCTAATCATGCTCCCACTGAAGTCATCTGGCAGACTGTCACTGTGCACAGGAGTGGGCAGGACTGCATCTGCTGACGTGGTCCATCCGCTGTATGAAGAACCTGAGAGAGTAACCTCACCATGCACCATATAACGTATTTGAGGTGAGAAAGTGAGCATCACTTGTATGCTGTTGGCATGATTTGCTCAAGGCCTCCCTACAATCACAGTAAGATAGCAAACGTGTATGGGGTCAAAACCAGGAGTGGCTGGTCTAATTCAGTGCAGTAAAGCTCTAGTGCCCTTGGCTCTGAACCACAAGAACGACAGGTAATCCGAGCCGGAGCATCCCTGCTCTGACTGAGAAGCTGATTTTGAGCATCCCATTGCAGGCACAGGAAGACTTTATCTATGTAGAAAATGTCCACTCTTCACTTGATCTCTTTGTGTCTTTGTTTCTCTTTTTAACACAAGGCATGATCAATATTTAATTTTTCTGCTTATTACACTCTCCACTGCATGTCTGGTTTTGCTACCAGTGTTCCTATCTGTTATGCCTGGCCAAAAGTTAAGGGATATTTTGCAAATGGCATTTTTGAAATACACTTCCCCATTTTCCACTCTTCCTCCCTTGAATGCTTTGAAAAGACCCTGGTCTCCCTTCATAGTCCTTCTCCCTGCACATCAGTTACCTGGGCTATTTTTTGCTCACAGCAAAGCCCAGACAATGAATATACGATGATTAGAATTGGCTCAACAAAAACACTGACTTCAGTTTAGGTCATTTGCAGACACAGTCTGATAAAACAAAGGTGCTTCCCAGGTGAGTGAAACGGTGGGTAGAAACATATGTTTGACATAAGGCAGCAAAATTAATGTTGGGCTAATCACCCGGGTTGCTGCGGGATGATCATTACTTATAAGAACAGCACAATACTGTGAAAAGAGGGTAGTCTTTCATAGTTTGTAAAATTGCATGTGGCCTGCTGAGTGTCAGTGTCTGCATTCTGCTCTGGCAAAGTGTCCTGCTGCCTAAAGATGGTGCTGACTCACTTCTTTCCTGCTCTAAGTAACACAAGTGAGAGGTTAAGCTTTTTTCCCTGCAGCCACTGCTTTTGACCTCTTTGACCCTTGCTATGGTTACTTCAGTTGTGTTCTGCAAATAAGTCTTCATAAAGCTGTGTGCTTATAAAAGTGTGTGCTTTCACTCCACCATGTACAAGTTATTTACATACTGGGATTTCAGGGACTACCACCTCCTAAGTGTTTTTCCATGGCTTTTATGTGGATGCAATGAGCTGTGGGGAGATGAATAATTTATTTTGATATAGCTTAAAAGTGTTGTCCTACAGGGTTTTAAAAGCCTTTTTGAATCAATGTAGTGATTTAACTGTGCGGCTAATCCCCGCGTAATTCGTCAGTTCTGAAAATATAAACTTTATTTAATATGGAAAAATTTATATTAGCAATATGAAATAAGGGATAAGGTATTTTGGTCTGCAGGAGGTCCAAATCAGAAGACAGACTGATTTCTACCAGCTAAATGACTTGCTCCATTGAATGTCTCCTTGTAATAGGCTGAGTTGAAGGCTCAGAAGCACAAATTGACGAAACTCAAAGAATAACAAGAAAAGGAGAATGCAAAACCTTACTGGAGAGAAAAAGTTTAGGAAAAATCATTCTGGTGTGTTGAGAAAAAACTGAAGTATAGAGAGTGTCACTGTTTTCCAAGCGGTACAGATGGGGGTGGATGCAGGATAAAGGTGATGATGGGACACAGTGCTGGTGGAGAACCTACTGTCAGTGGAACTCCAGACTACACCAGTGTTCTGGTTCAGACCAGGACAAGGTTAATTTTTTGCAGTATCTGGGAGGGGGCATGGCTAGGACATATTCCATACAACCTCAAGTCGTTGCTGGGGGAAAAGGGCCTCTATTCTGGGGAGAAAGGGTTCTGTTCAGTGGAGAAAATGTGGCAAAGGGAGCTGTCTGGTATTGTCTATTACCAGGTTTTTTTAAACATGTGGATTGTGTCTTTTTTTATACTTTTTGTTATTGATATTGTTGCTGTTACTTTTGTGTTCTTATCTCATTGCTGTTTCCAGTAAATCATTCTTATCTCGACTCATGATCTCTGCCTTTTGTGCCTCCAGCTGGAGGGGTGAAGGGAAGTGTTGCATGGTTTTTAGTGGGAATACTAAATTGGAGAATATCATTCCTAAACCATGATGACCAGTTGCCTTCATAGTTTTGTCTCAGTTTTCTCACGTTGCCAGTGTGAACCTCACCTCTTTTCAGTGCACTGCAAGCACAGAAAAAGGGTGGGGGGCACACCTTTCTCTCTCCCTTGCTTTCTATAATATAGCCATGAAGAATTGTGAGGAAACTGTGAAATGCCTGATAGAAACATTTCAAAGGCATGAGCCAAACAGAGAAGATGTAAATACAAACTCCCTTCTCACCTTTCTCAAGAGTAAACCTCCTCCTGGCTTCCACTCTTCATAATTTTGGTATCACTTTCTAGATATTTCTCTTCCTGCAAAGCTATCTCTCTTCACTTGTTTCAGGCTTCTCAGCCACTCATTTCATTTTGTTGGAGGGCTCATTCGTCAGTTTACTTCTTCTATCTTCTATTTCACTTTATATACAAGTTTGGGAAAAGCATAAAAAAAATTATATGTGATAAGAATCTGGGACCCTTAAAGCTGAAACAAATTAGAAAAATGAAGAAAGGAGATAATACTATAATACATAAAAATTAATCAGATTTCAAACTGCTGTCACCCTTCTCCTTACAGATCAGTCAAGATCTGGAGCACCTTTAAAAGGCCTTATGGGTGATGAAGTCTGTGGTACTTATTGCTGCAAAATACTGTGGGATTTAATCATGTTATGAGGTCATGAGTCAAATTAATTATGGCAAATCAAAGGAATGTAAGATATAGAACAGCTAGAGGATTAGTATGCATTTATTTCAGTTGGAGTGAGGTGTCAAAATCCTTTAAGTCAGTTTTCTTATTTTTCCCTTTTGTTTTGTGGACCTCTCTTTCCAGTGGAAGCTGCCTTTTTTTGAAGTTTTGCATAGTTTAATCAATTAGTAGCTAACTTCAATCTCTTGATGATATAAATTCCCAGTGATTATTCTGAATTTAAAATGTCTGATATTTTGGAATTTGTTTTGTCACTTCCAAAGAGATGACTGACATTGTTCTTCTAGAATTCCCTGAGTTGCCTCAAAGGCAGTTTCAGTCACAGGTTGTCTTCAGGATCCAGAAGAGGGCTCTCCACTGAGATACTTTGGCTGAAAGTTAATATTCAGAGAAGCATGTGTGAATTATGAATTCAAGATTGAATCTCCCATCACTGGATCACTGAAACAATTGCTCAGCTGTCAGTCTGGAGCCAGAATTGTCATCTCCACTAACAGTTTTCATAGGTAGCTGTTCCTCTTGCTTATTTCAGGAAAGTGCTGGTGAAGGTGACATTTGGGCTCTGACAGGCATCCTTTTATTTTTCTTGTTGCAAACTTCAGGATTTGACAGCTCATTTTCAGCCATTAACTGGTCCTGGGCTTCTGGTGTGTCCAGATCTTTTATTACCTGAGAAACAGAGTTAGAGGGTGTTGAGGAAAGCGTCAGTTTCAACATATTTGCTGGAAGCTGGTATGTTCATTCCAGACCATTAAATAAGTCATGGTAAACCTAAGGAAAGAAAATAGTTCTGCACTTGCATTTCCAGGTGACACACAGTTTTTAGAGTGTCTGAGGAAATCAAACCAAACCAAACCACCCTGTTCTAAAATATTGTGATTGCAGTTGAGGAAAAAGGTAATTTTCTGCACAATACTCCCTGCTTGTCAGTAGGAATAAACTGACTTCACTTGGTTGCTCCATTTTTAACAGCTAAATGATAAATACATGTATGCTACACTACGTGTGCTTTAATGAAGCCATTGATTTACAAAGCGGTGTCTAAACAGTAAACCTTAATCATTTATGTGTATGAGTAGCAGCAACACATTGAAGCCTTCTCTAACTCACTTCCTAATGAGTTTCCAAAGCTCTTTTCCCCAGTGCTTTCTTCCCAGTTACACTACCTGTGCAAATCCTGAACTCATTTGTATTATCTTCCTGAAGGAAGCAATGCACAGAATACATAATCATTTGAATACCTACTACTGTTTCTTCAATTCCAAAGCATGTATTAAGTCAGGTTTTGTGACTACTTTTTGTTTCACTGTTACTGTTATTATGAATCTCATTGCAGGAAGCAAAAAAATTTCAGCATTTGGTGGAGGCTTTGCAGCCTTAATAAAATTCAGTTGACTATTCTGAAAGTCGTGGTCTAGCATTCACAGCAATAAATGAATAGATGACTTGCACAGTTGTTATGCTTTTGATTTACATATGAAACGTCAAAAGTTTTGTCTTTGAAGCAAGAACTGTTTGATTTAGGATGGCAAGAAAGATTGGCTGGTTTCACCCATTTATTGTCTATGTCTTTCTAACAAAACATATGATGAGACGACTGGTGACCCAGTCCCAGTGAACTGTTCTGTATGCCACATGTGTTGTGTCTTTGTGCTTTCCTTTGAACATGTGCAACATGGACCCAAGGGCATTCTTTTGACACTTGCTGCTAACTAGGAGATCAAGTAATTTTTCTGACCTATTTTGTCAGCATAGATTGCTAAACCTCATCATCAACTGAACCTGAAAAACCTTAGAGTTATGAGTTTCTGCTTCATGCTCCTGCTTTTAGAAATCTTTGCACTAGATTGCAAACACTAGGAACATAGGGAGAAAAATTAATTTTGAAAGAAATTTGTTTTGGAAAGAGGTGCATGTGACTGGGATTACTTTAGAAAATGAGGAGGCCAGCAAAACAACACTGCTGCAGGAATATTGTATCAGCTGCCAAACTGTCAGTAGTGGTGGCCAGAAAAGCCTTGGATGGCTCTGGATGTTCAAGTCTAACTGCTTCTGCACTTTGTACCTGCAAAGGCAGGGAAGATGTTGCTCTTAGACAAAGGGGGAAAACAATCAAAGAAGGGGAAGAAGATGTGGCTACCTTAATCATACTGGCTTTCAGTATAATTGCTACCATTTGACCACTTTTACTTTGATGAGGGAGCACTTTGAATAGCAGAGATATTCAGGAATGTGAGGTGCCATGAGACGCTTCAGTGTCAGACAGAACTCCTATTAAAATAGGTGTGAGGGCTTCTATGTAATTTGAGCAGTAAACATATGTATATGAGATACAGGATATCCTGTATTTCAGTTTTTGTCAGAAAGATCAGCTTGTGGTTTCTACTGATTTTCCATGTTCTTTTAAAGATCCCCTGTGTTCTACAGCCTATTGCAGAATAAAATTTCCATGTGGGTGAAGAATATGTTGGGTATTTCTCTCTGTAGTGCTCTGTGTCAGCAGAGGTACACCTAGAGCAGCTTAGGCCTAGTCCTTGGTGCCGCAGACCAGAAATTTTCTGATGGGATTTTACTCCTCTGCACTGACTTTTTTGTGAAGAGTAAGCGCTGACCACCCCAGTTGACACAATGTTAGTCTGGATTGACTACGGTTTTCAAAGGTTTGAACTCATCTGCAATCTGCTTTTCCTCTTGCAACAGCTTCCCCAAATATCAGAGCCTTCTGCTACCGAGTGTGAGGACACTACGGAGTGTCTCATGTTCCCGTCTCTGTGGCCGACACCGTGGCCTTCCCTTCTCCGAGTCCTATGGCCAACTTATGCACATAGTCACTGCCATGCTTTGGGGAGTTTTTCAGGTACCTCTGACCTACTCAGTGATTTCAGCTTCTCCTTCATCTGACCTTGAAGTCCCCTTGCATGTCTGTGTTTATTCATCAGGTGATCTCCACAGGCCTTTGCCCTGTCCAGCAGAGAACAGTGCAGCACTTCCATGTAAATTATATCACCGAGTCAGCTGAGATACAAGTGGCACTGCATCAGCAAAGCTCTGGATGAGGTCTGTGTTTCTGCTAAAAGCAGGGTACTTTATATCTCCAGACGTCCACACAGTCCATTATGAAGATTTCTACCTCTTTACTTTTAGACTTTCTTCACTGTTTAATAGTACTGCCACCCTGAAAAGTTAGTTAGCTTAGTCCTGCAAATCTGCTACAGATGTGTTTCAAATCTACCTACAGATTCATGTGGAATTTGTGCTCCTATGTCTGTTTTGGCTTTGGAAAATCTGATCTTCACTCTGTGGGAAACTCTTAGCAGAAGGGACTATAGTCAGCCATAGACTACTGGGAAAGGAGAGAGGAGAAGCTTTGCTCCAGCACACGGATGTTCCAGATCTGGGTTGGGCTGTATCCTTGGGCGAGCAGCCTGAAGATCCTTGCATTGCTAGAGCCTGTGCTGTTTCACTACTAATGAATAAAGACTTTTATCCCTTGAGTTTGCAGTTTTTCCCTTGAGACAGTATCAGCAAGTGGAATTTCAAAAGCACAGGAAATTGCTTTACCCTCCTGCCACTGAAATCACTGAGTGTTTTACCCTTGAGATCAGTAGGAGGAGAATTAGGCCCATACTGAGTTCTTCTGAAAATCCCATTCTTTAATGAAAAGAAAAATGGGATGTTGATGGCTGTGTTCTAAAACCTCTTCATGAAGATGGAATTTTAAAAGCACTGAAGAGTGCAGCATTTGCCTATGTGACCTGCTATTTCATCCCCAGGTGATAGCTTTTCCTTTGTGAATGATACTTTTAATTGCTTGTGAGATGCTATGCCTCATCTAGTGAACACTAATGTGACAGAGCAGAGACTGTGGAAAAATTGGTAATCTACAGTAACAGAATTTGGCTATTCTGAAGTTGTCTTTGTGTTGCAGCATGATAACAGAGAAAAAATAGGCCTATCTAGTGATTAACACAGAGACAGACTAATTGCCCTTTTTGTTTTCTCTTTGAAGACAGTGGTTAAGTGAGCAGTCATAGCTACCATAACAACAGAAAAGAATATCGAAAGAGCATATGTTACCTCTTTAAATATTCTCAAGTGAAGCACGTTACACATTAATTGAGAAAACACCTGTCTACGTGAAACTGTTCTGCTTCTTTTCTGCAGAAATACAGGCTAAGCCACCATACAAGCTGAAAAAATTGATGTCTTATTCTTCTGTTATGAAATGAAACAAAATGAATGGCATCCACCCTTTGAGAATCCAGTACTTAAGACAGTCAAGGATAATACAACCCCCACTCCCTGAAGTAGGTGCAGCACCAAAAATACAGTCCCAATTTTGCATTAATGCATAGATATTTTGGGGTCCTACATGCTAAGCCGGAATTTTGCCCTTTCCCCCCTACCACAACGGGCTTTTTTTAACAGTGTGGCCACTTACAGTTTTGTTCCAATTGCTTTTGTCTCTTCTCTCATCTTCTTTGCTCTCAATACTGCACACTGTCTTCTGCAGACTGATACAAGGGTCTGATTTTTGTAACATGTAGCTCACGAACCAAGGCTACATCTGGCACATGTGCAACTCTTTTGGTGGTTGTTTGATCACCTATTTTCATTGCCAGCTAAAAAGCAATGAGAAGGAAGTTCCAGTTCAGTGGGGTAACACAGAACTTCCTGATGTCTCTGCTGTTGCATTTGCTCTCAATCAATATGGGAAAGAGTTAAGAAAATCCTGTGCCTGACTTCTGATTCTCTTTCAGATGGGTGAGCATCTGCCCTGGAGAAAGATTCATTAATGCTGGTAACGTTAAAACAAGACTCCAAGTCTTAAATACTCACCTTGGCCCATCTCTGGCTGATCCTGTACTCTATTTGGTGGAAGAACGCATGTGAATCATCTTTGCATTCCAGCTGTGCTTTGAGTGCATTATGGGTCAAGGCCAGCTCATTAATTTTTCCTACAAGTTCCATCTTACTCTTAGCCTGAGTGGTCATATGCCTCTCTCTGTTAGCTTGGAGACAACCAACCAAATTGCCACTGCACAGATATACAAATGCATGAGAGCTGTACAGTGTGCTTAAGATTCAGTAAAAAAAAAGTATATAGAAACTTGCATAAACTATTACAACATCTTCCTTCTTGTAATTTGTTACTTCCCCAGGATATCCCACATTTCCCTTCCCTTCCCTTCCCTTCCCTTCCCTTCCCTTCCCTTCCC
>WBMZ01007236.1:0-115646 GCA_013400975.1 Atrichornis clamosus | reverse complement strand
ACACTTCCCTTCCCTTCCCTTCCCTTCCCTTCCCTTCCCTTCCCTTCCCCGATGCGCGTCGTCTGGAGCAGGGAGCACCAAGCGGCACAGGCGGCACACTCCGATGAGCTGTGGTTTTCATTCCCAGCACTCGAGGGCAGTGTTGATTTACTTTTGCAGCACCCGTGGTCCCACACGGTGGCAAGCCCATCTCTCCAATTGTCTCCGGCAGGAGCCTGTCCCCTCCTAAGACGCGCAGGTTTTGGCCTGTTCCAGGTAAAGAAGTCCGATTGCTGCGTTACTCGAGTCTGCTACTTAAATCTTGTTTTTTTGGCCCTTGTTGAAGCAGATGTGGTGACTTAACCAGGAGGAATGAAAACTTCTCTACATACAGTGGGAGGTCTTTGAAGACTTTAAATGATGGCAGGTTTGAACCAGTTTTACATATTTATTATCAACATCACCTGTGTGGGTGCAACAGGAGACTTTGAAAATACCAAAGCCTGTGTTGTCCCAGAACAAAGGGCTAGGAGCAATTACTATATACTGGGAAGTTCTTGCTGCCCTCATCTCTTCTGGACCAGCCACTCAACAATCCTTCAGCCTGGCATGAGCCATAACATAGGCACATCTGGTCAGCTTTCTCCGGTTAGTACCACACTGTTATGTGGGGTCTGTGGGCTCCGAAGAAAAGCTGCATCCCAAAATCTGCTTTCAGCTGTCAGAAGGCTAATGCAGATGCTGAATCACTCATTTTTTTTTAAACTGAAATATGAACAGTCTCCAGACAGATGTGTGCGATCTGACTTCCCCCTCATATCCACACCCTAGCCACTTCCTCTGTGCTTGGAAATATGCTTCGATTCATGCATAGGTGCAGGTGGTCATCATGGCAGTAAGTGGCAAAAACCATTCTCTGGAACATGGTTGCTGGGCATCAGGGACCACACAATTATGTCTGCCTTTTTTACTCCTCATGAGCCCTGATTTGTGTTTGAAACCATCTGGGTGGCCTTATGACATCACACCATGTTACTTAGTTTTATTCTTGGAGATATAACAAAATATTTCTAGCAGTGGAGGAGGCCATCAACAGAAGAGGTAACTGCTGCATTTATCGATGACCACATCAGGAACTGCAGGACCAGACATATGCAGTACATCTCTGCTACAGCTAAACTAGGCTGAATAGCATTTAATGCTGGTCTAAGAGATGACAGATCAGTCGGATATTCATGTGAACACCAACATGCCAAAGAGCTAGCACTATTAACAGCACTTCACACTGCACTCCTTCCTGAAGCTGTTTAAAAAAGTAAGTAAAACTCATAAAATAAGTGGAACTGGAGGTCACACTGAAAATTATAAGGTCAAATGGGCCTGTTGTGCTTTAAATCTTGAAGGTTGGATTTCCAGCCTTCCTAGAAGCTTGGGAGTTTTCAACAGTGTGAAAACAGTTAGATACTACTTACTTTAAGTGCAAATAGCAGCTCTGACACTTTTTCAGGCTAAACAGGGTTTTTTCAAATCCTCAGTCTTGACCATTTTTAAAAACAGATATAGACAATACCAGCTATTAGTCATGGGGCTTGGAAGAGTGCTACCATTGTGGCACCAGTAAAATTGAAGCATGAACCCAAAATCTAATGTTTTTCATTACTATACAGGAGTAAACATAAATTCTTCAAAAGAAACCAGGGCTCTACAGTTTTGAATTTCTCAGAAGATTTTAGTTCAGATCTTGTGTAATACAGCCAACAGACTAACTCCTCGTGACTCCAAAGGCTAGGGACAGGGGATGATTTTGATGTCCTACTTACCTAAGGTTCTTTGATTTGTCCTCAGTTCTGGGAATTTAACAGTTTGGACTTGTTGACACTTTTGATGAAGCAGGGAGCTGAAGCTGCCTTGCCTGGTGCCTGGCTCAGTGAATAAGCCTTCCTCTGAATGTTCATCACTTCATGCAGCCTGTCCTGTGCAATGACATCATTCCTCCTTTGGAGCACAAAACCTTTCTGCAGAGTTTCATCAGACTTTTATTGATAGTATGATTTGCTTTTGAGACACTGTAATTGATTTTACCATCACCAAGCTTCTCCATGGGCTGAAATGAGAAGCAGTCTCCATCAGTTCCTAGTCTCACAGAACTCAAACTGTGTGCTTACTGAAACCTTTCCTTTTTCCTCATCTTTGAGAAGCCTTGTCACAGGCTCTCTGTCTTCCAAAGACTTGGGAAGATTCAATCCCACTTAAGATGGATCTGCGTGTAAGGGGAAGGGGGCCCAGGAGATAAGGGTGGAGGGAAGGAGTATCTTGGGTGCCCTTTAGGGCTCTGGTGATGCTGCAGGACAGAAAAACTTGCCCAATATCAGACCGGATGATGTAAAATCTGGAGGATAAGGCCTCTGAGGAAACATGACTCAGTAAACAATGCCACAGAATCAGAAAAGCTTATCAACTCTCATACTTTTATGTCATGCATGTCCCTACCCTCAATATATTCTGCTCAGTGTATTGTTCACCAATAAAGTAATTTCCAGGCAACTTGGAGGAACACATATGCCATCATACAAGTGACAGGTGAAGCACCCTCTAGAAAAGTGTATACATCTGTCAACTTTTGGAAAAGCTAGCCTTTCCTGCAGGAGTTTTGGTGGAAGTATCTATCAAGGAATGCTTTGCTTGCTTTACCCAACAAAATGAAGTCTCAGAGAAAACATGTTTAGCAGTAAACATGCTCAGAAACATCAGAGGAGAAAGTGTTGTTCAACCCAAAGAATGTACCACCAGTAAAAATGGTGTAGGCTATCCTGGGATAGACATAGGGCAATAGTGGAAAGGCTTCTGGTCTTGGATGAAAAAACACAGTGGCAGGCACTAGGATGAGACATTTCTGCATTGTTAAAATGGGAATTGATCCCTCACTGAACAAGCATGCCATGTATTAGTATGCAAAACAAGATGCTGGAGCTCTTCCCTAGATGTTCTGCTAATCTCCTTTCCTGTGTTGACCAAGTGATTCAGCACATGAAATGCCCTTGTTCTGCATGAGTAGCTTGAAGACACCGCTGCAGGTCATAGAGTTGCGCAAGCTCCCTGATGCATATGTTGTTTCAGACCTCAGAAGAATATTAGGCAGTGCTCAAGAGGCCTTAGCAGTAGTATGTGAGATGTGAACTTTTTTGTAGAAATGGCTTTCTTACAGTGAAAACCAGATGGCAGTGCCAGTGCAATGGTGAAGAGTCAAATTTGCGATGTCACTCAGCCCAACTGGCAAAGACTGGTAAGGACCACGGAGCCATGCCGGGGAGCTTATCAGACTGCTGCCCCAGCTCTGCCCTGCACTCGTCCACACGTGCACACTGCTCCCTCCCTCCACCTCTGCTCGTGTGACTTAGAGCAGCTGATTGGATGAGTGGCAAGCCCATGAGCTAATGCAATGTATCAAACACGTCAGACGTCCACAAGTACCTGTATATATCAGATACATCACAAGATTCAGACACATCATAATTAAGGTCTTTTAGGCCAAATACATCAATTCCACACACAAGGTTAAGGATGCATAGAAAGCTGACACACAGTGATTTAAGTCCTGTCCTGTGCACTTGTGGAGCTTCCACTCTGTCTGGGATGTTTTGGTCCATTTCCTCTTCATTTATTAAGTCAATTTTTCATTGGATACTGCAGTGCAAATATGTCTGTGAAAGATTATGACCTGCTTCCATAGAAATGTCAACATTCTTCATGTTAGTTGATGTGATTTCTTGTCTTTCTAAGTGGTGATGGCTGTATGTCACACAGAACACAGTGACAAAGCTCTAGAAATGAGAAAGGCACCACTAGGGACAAAAAAGAAGTCCAGAGCCATCTAGCTTTCTGGTTTTTCCCCAATCTTGGTAGCATGTGCATTTGAAAACCACCTGTAATACACAATGGGACAATCAGTGGGATAGGATCTTTCGGTAAGTCACCAAAACACTGCTCTAATCAGTTAATACAAGTTTTCTTCTGAATATCCATCCATTCTAGGCAAGTTGAGCAGAACTGGCCTGTACTGCTCAATCCATTCCTCTGTAGTTTCATAAAACTGTAGAGAATTCTTGGACTGCTGAAGTTCTCCTTGGACATCTGCTTCCACACACTCTGAATTCCAGCTGGTAATATTGACCGAGGATTTGTACTTGTCCTTTCAACTTAGATTTTACCTTAGAATATATGTGAATGGTCTTCAACAGATCTGGCTGCTCTAGCTGAAAATTCCACTTCATCCAAACTAAGCAATTCTGATAAAGTTCATTGGGGAAAAAAGTGAAGGCAACAGAGATATATAAATAAATAAATAAAAGGTGAAAATGTGATCTAGTTAAAGGTTTCAATGGGAAATCTATATCCTCTATAATGACTTTTCATGCATCAAGGCTCATTAGGTACGTCGGTATAAGATTAGCTCTTTCAGAAACAGGCAACAAAGGAACTAATTTCCCAGGGTTTTACTGGGAAATATGATCACTGTTACATTCACCCTGCAAGTAAATAAAGAGTATAATCCCAGTTCAACATAACACAGGGAAAAGTTAGTGGGAACTCCAGTGTTATCAGGGAACACTTAAACTGAAAAAGAGTGGTTAGAATACCAACTTTACATCTCTATGACAAAGAAAGAAAAAGAGCTTGCAAATATATTTTCTCTAAGTTAAGTTGTGAAAAGAGTGTGTCTCTTTGTTTCTCATAGCGGGCCTGAGTATTCACCTGATTTCATTCCTGCTTGAAATTCAGCACCTTTTCTTAAACAAGAGCACGTTCTTTCCTGGGCCATCCTAATGGTTGTGATATCTACTCTCTATTGAAATCGTTTACACCACACTTCTGGTTAAAATTTGTCTCAATTCAGCTTGCAGACTGTGCCCAAGAGGCCTCTGTGTCTATGCCTTTGCCAGCTCAGAGAGCCTGCTATGATCAAATTTCCCATGGATGCATTTTGAGGCTGTTGATCCATCCCTCCCTCCCTTTATGCCTCAGGAGTCACTTATGTTAATGCTTCTCAACTTCTAATTGTTCTCAGACTTCTTGCAAAAAGTCTCTGCAGCTAAATGACATTCTTCTGGTTTGCCACTCTTCACTTGTACCCTTTTACACTTGTTAAGAGAGGCTACAGGTTCTTTCTGCACAAGATCTGAAAAGCAACATTCATTTTATAATGGTTTCCTTGGGGAAGACTGCCTCTGGAAATCACGAGAACTTTTTTCTTTTGCTATACTGTTTATAATTTTTTTTTTGGTGGGGGGTGGGGCAAAGGCACTCCTTTGACAAATCTTATTTTATCTGTGCCTCTTCCAGATGGGAAATAATCTTCCCCTCACACTACATATTATATTGTATACACAAGCACCATTTTTGCACTTAGTACCCCCTATAAATGAAGACCAAGTAATATTCCAAGCTGCAATTTCACTGTAATGCATCTGCCATTGAGGACAGTGACAACATTTGACTTGTAGTCATATCTCCTGAGCAAAAATAATGCCTCTAGCTGGAACTTTAATGGCAGTTCCTTCTTTTGGGACGGAATTTGGAATAAATTCTGGAAATCCACTGCTCTTGTTTGTTGAATAACATTGGCTGAGTCTACATGCCTAAAACCTGTAAGCACACTATGCAGTTTTGAGCATGTTATAATACAGTTTTCACAAGCCAGTCGTTACCATGCAGCAGATAATTTTTCTAGAGCATCCATGAACTTTCAACTTTGTTGACATGACTGATACTATAGAGAGTCACAGACAAGCTGCATATGCTCCATCCTTGGCAGTGTTCCCTGGTAGAGACTAGACTGGAAGGGGCTTTGAACAACCTGGTCTAGTGGAGGGTGTCCCTGCCCACGGTGGGGAAGGTTGAAACAAGATGATCTCTGTAGTCCCTACCAAGCCAAGCCATTTTGTGCTTCCACAAAAATTAAATCTCTGCACCACAAAGGTGGTGAGCTGTCCCAGTTGTTTGGAGCTCTATTATTCCCTGCCACAAGGCCACACCTCCCTTGTGACAAGGCCACACCTGGCCCTTCTGGCAAGCTGCCTTCATGGGAAACCCTTTTTTTCTGTCACTAGTTTAATGCAGAAAGTGGCTGTTTTGCAGATTGATTCCTAACTTCAGGGTCGTCACATGTCATCTCGTACTTCTGTTGGTGTCAGGCCTTCTCAGTGCTTTGGTGATACTAACAGAAACACAGACACAAAAGGTAATTCAGTGCCTTTGCTGTGGTGCCCAGTGACAGGACAAGAGACAGCAGGTACTAACTGAAACATGGGAGGTTCCTTCTGAACATCAGGAAACCCTTTTCCACTGTGGGGGTGACCAACCACTGGCACAGGTTGCCCAGATAGATTGTGGTTTCTCTCCTTCCAGATATTCAGAAGCTGTCTGGACATTGTCCTGGGCAAGTGGCTCTTGGTGGATGTACTAAGTAGTGGGGTTGGAGCAGATGGTCTCTAGAGGTCCCTTCCAGTTTCAGTCAGACTGTGATTCTGCGTGACTTAGTGACATTGAAATCAGCGCTTCTCTTCTGGAAGTATTTAGCTTTTGATAACTGATTTATAATTATGCTATGGAAAAGTTCTCCCTGAAAGGTTCAGACTGCTGTATTATAAACACATCACATATGTAACATATATATTGGTTTGAAGTACATGCTGAATGTCATACCAAGGGTATGACAACACAGAAACCACTCTTGGTATTTCATGCTTTAAAAATATTAGTGAAGCAAAACTACTGTCCTTAAAATAGAGAGAAAAAAAGCCCCAGCCGTTGCAAACATCTCTCAAAAGATATCTTTAGGAAAAAGTTACAATTTTCTAGCATTAAATATTTATAGGCATATGGGAATACCAGCACTGCCCGTCATCAAGATGGCTTTGAAATAAGTTATTTGAGATGGCAAATCTATATGACAGGACTTAGGAAAATGAAACTGAATGAGGTGAAGCACATTTAAAACTGTAGAAAGAATTTACTGCAGCATGTAACGGAGCTGTCAGGCAGACTAGATCCCTCACTTGTTGTTCCTGTTGCTTCACTGCACTTTCATACGACAAGGCTGTGCTTTCTCTAAGGAGACTGACTGCTGCGTCCTGACCATGTTGGATTCTGTAACAAAAATCCTTCCCCCAATGCAAGAAACAGCTGGGGAGTGGCAGGAAAAGTCCGAGTCTCAAGTTAATTTGAGAGACCTCTCAGTAATTGATGCAACTGTTTAAATGATCCTGTCAATGTAAGAAATTTCATCTACTGCAACAGGATGATGGAGCAGGCTCCTGGTGCAAGTATGTGGTTGAGCTCTTACTTCAAAAACAAGGGTCTTTAGGGCTTGGTGAGATTCTGAGCTTTTTTAGCTGCTTAGGGCTGTTGGAATAGCTCAGACCATGATGCACAAAACATGAGCTCTCAGTCACCAAACACCACCCAAAGCACCATTTCTCCTTGTAGCCATTTATCACTAGCCTACAAATACTCCAGGACCATAAGGCATGGAAGAAACAGAGATTCAGTCCAGACAGCAGCTGTTGTAAATGTAATCAGCAAACTGTTGGGCCAGTAACCAAGAAAGAGCCGCACTGGGTAGCCACTCAGAGTGCACAGACTTTGCTGGTTCTGCAGGACCCGAGGACTGTGCTGCCATGCCTTCTGCAGCTTCATCTATCAGGATTAAGTACATGGAAGCAAAGTATACTCTTGTAACAATGCCGTTTTTCACTGTTGACAGATCTTGTCACAGAATGGACTTTCTTGTACTGTAAAGTAGTTGGATACAATGGGGCTAAACATACTGCAAATGCCAAGACAGATTAGAGCAAAACAGACAATTTGGAAAGGTCTGGACCTTGGCCAACTGTGACAGGGAGAAGTGAGGAAGACCCATAGCTCCTGATTCTATTCACACCCATCAGTGACCCAGGGTAGGGTGCAGACAGCTGAGTGCATCCCTGCCCAGTGGAATTGCTGTGCTTTGCCTTTGCAGTGGTCTTCCACACCAGTGTGCTGGCCATGCTCCCCAGGGGCGATGCTGCATGTAGCCTGGTTCAGCCTTGCCCCCACAATTTAGCATGAAGCCAAGCATTCAGCCTTTTATCTACAGAAACTGTGACAGTCAACACAGGGAGCAAGGCAGCAGTCGAATTATTCATTCCATTAAGTATTCACACTTTCTTCCCCTGTCTTGCTGTTGTTGTTTCTAAACATGACAGACAATAAACAGAAAACAAAAGCATTTACATTCTCTCCACTGGCAAAGCAGCACATTCACAACCAACATCAAAGGTGGGTTTAGCGATCATTAGTGCAATACTGCACTTCAACATGATCAAAGCAATCAGTGCCCAAACACAATAAAGAAGATGGAGCTCTGATTCAGCTCTTCCTTAAAAGGCAACGATAAAGAGATCTGGGGAGAGGGTGAAAGCACAGTAAGTATATGAGGGCATGCGGCTGAGATATTCTTTTACATCAAAACAATTTCTCATTTCATATCCAATTATACCTCTGAGCTCTTCAGCCCAACACTTCTGTCATCTCTGGCTTTCAATTGACATTGCAAATTGTGGAATAGAAAAAGCTACCGTAAAGCATGTGTCAGCTGAGATTCCTCAGCTGAAGTGTGTCACAGCAGATGGATAACTCTTTGAGAGCTGGGATACTTGCACAGGCCTTATTGATGCTGCCAGTCAGCCTCATTCACATTCGGGTGAGGGACTCTTCAGCTACCACCTAGTCAATGAAAACAGCCTTTTTGCTTATTGTCTGACACAGGGGATTATAGAATCACAGAATCATAGAGCGGTCTGGGTTGGAAGGTACCTTAAAGTTCCAACCCCCTGCGATGGGCATTGACACCTTTCAATAAATGAGGTTGCTCAGAGCTCCTTTCAACGTGGCCTTACACACTTCCAGGGATGGACATCCACAACTTCTCTGGGAAAATTATCCAGTGCCTCACCACTCTCACAGTTTGAAGCCATAGCCATTTGTCATGTCAGTATACGCCCTTGTAAAAAGTCCCTCTCCATTTTTCTTGTAGGCTCCCTTCAGGTACTGGAAGGCCACAATTAGGTCACCCCAAAGACTTCTGTTTTCCAGGCTGAACAAACCCAATTCTCTCAGCCTTTCTTCATAGGATAGGTGACCCTAATCAACCTAGTGGCTTACAGCTGTCTTTCTCATGCAGGTGAGCTGGATGCAGTGTTCCAGGTGAGTCTCACCAGAGCAGAGCAGAGGGGCAGAATCCCCTCCCTCTCCCTGCTGGCCACGCTGCTCTGGATGCAGCCCAGGACACGTTTGGCTTTCTGGGCTGTGCGTGCACATGGCTGGGTCATGTCCCGCCTCTCATCCCCCAGCACCCCCAAGTCCTTCTGGGCAGGGCTGCTCTCCAGCTGTTCATCCCCCAGCCTGTGTTGGCACTGGGGGTTGCCCCGACCCAAGGTTGAAGGTGGAATGTTCAAAGTTCTAAGTGCAAAGACAATAGACTTTGTGAAGTTGGGTATTCATAGCCAGGGTAGCAAATGCCATTGAAGGAAAAATTGTAGAGATTCATTAATCAAGCCACTGTAAGGGACTGATCTTTTTGTTTCTTGGACTTGTGCAGCTCAGGCTACAAAAATTCATCTTGAGAATCCCATAGGAAGCCCTCATCTTCTGAGGGCAACTCTGAAACTCTGAACTCAGCTTTGTCTTAAAATCATTGAGACAGTCTTTTCTACATGAGAGAGGCATCATCTCAATGCCTTGCTACAGCAGTTGCACATTTTCTCTGAATTCATGTTTAAAATTACTACTTTGGGGGTCGTGGGGGACTCTACGAGAACTTGTGGTTTGGAGTTTGGGGGTAGGAGGGGCTTTGTATGGGACACGTTGGATTAACAAGACCTCAGATCCTGGAACTCTGGTCCCTAGGTATGTTGCCTTGGCTGCAACTGAGTCACTGTCTTCTCTTGTGTAAGCTAAACCGCAAGAGCTTCGTAAGCCCTTCTCTGGAAGATGCAATTTCCACAGTCCGAATGGCTTGTAAAGAAGATGCTTTAAAGACGTATCTCGTGGGAAGAATACAAGCAAAAGTCCAATCTTAGGAAAAAGAAAGGCATTCAGTGATGCTTAGCAAGGCAGGGCACTAGTTTGGAAGCAGCAAAGCATCAAGGAATATTGGCATGTTGTGTTGACAGCAAATTAAATATGGGTTTGTCAAACTGCTTAGCCAGTTCAACAGGGAAGTAACCGAGCCATGAAGAGCCATGGCAAGTCACAGAGGGTACAGAGCAATTCAGTAACAGACCAGGGATGTTCTGCAGGGGGTGGAAACTATTGTGCTTCAGAGGATGACATGGGTAATAAAGTTTGAGGCAGAGAGGTGCTCATCTGTGTTGGCAGTGAGTGTAAAACTGATGTTGTTGCACTTACTCTCACAAAGTTTCATCAGTGTACAAAACTGAGCTCCTGTCTGTATCACGAAACGGCTTCGACTAGATAGCATTCCCATGTTTGCTTCATAAATACTCACTGTTTTCTGGGTAACAGCAGCATAAGCATAAATTCTACCTAATGGAACACCTTTAAATTTGCCTACCTCCTATTTTAGAAGTAAAATGGCTTTTCTTCACCAAAAGCTTCAAACTCACACAATGAGGGGGTATAGTGATATCTGGCTCATCAGCACGGAGTCAAATATGAATGTAATTCCTGGAGAGAGCAGAGAACACAGGTATGGAATCTTTGGGAGCTGGCCTGCAGAACAGGGGGTGTAAACCAGCAAGCAGAGAGCACAAACCAGCAAGCAGAGAGCACTGGGGAGAATTACAATCTGACCTGAAAGGTGCACGGGTCGTTTTTACTGCTCTGGTTTCCACCATGAGTGGGATCCTGGCCAGGCACTACTTATTGCTCTGCTCTGTTCCTGCTCTCCCCATAACCAGCTCATCTATTCATTGTGTACCTGAGGGAGGAAAGTGGAGAATTTTGATCTATAAGGGTAAATTAAGGCAGAGAATTGTAGTTTTAATTTGTTCTAGTTCTGCATAAAAGATACTGTCTTCTTTCTGCACCTTCCTTTGGAAAAATGACTCTCCCCTGGGAATCTTGCCTGCCAGTGTTGGGGAAGCAGGCTGCAGCTCAAGTAGTGTGTCCTTCTAGAAAATGCTCTGCTCACATTATTCATTAGAAATTGTCTGCTTAATTCTGTTCTCCTCTGCAGGAAATATGCCGTTAATATTTTTAAATTATCACTTCAGATAGCACTTCTGCATTTTTGGCATGGTGGGAGTGTGCCTAGGACTTAATTTCTGTGTGAAACTATAGTATCTCCCCACCTTAATCAGCCCCTGCACCTTTTATGTTCAGATCCTGTATCCAGGCAAAGGCTATGTAGGGAAAATTCCTGTCTTCTTGCTGCAAGTGGGGAGGAAGATATGGAGCTCTGGCACAGAGACTGGCTCCTCTTTCACTTTCCTAACTGTCAGGGTAGCAGAGGCCAAGTGCACTGGATTTTTGTTGCAAAACAGTGAAGAAATACAACTGGTAAGAAAGGAGCAGCAAATACACCTTTTCATGGAAGTGGTTGTTTTCCAGCTGCTGGCTGTTTATGACTTTACTTAAAGCTACCTCCAGATTCAGGTATTCTGTGTAGTCTGTTCTGGGCCCAGAAGAAATATAGCCCTTTCTGTCAACCATTTTTGTGAATCTAACCACCCTATGAAAAGACAAGCAATAACTATGGGACAGATCATCCTTGAAAAGGATGTATATACAGAAGAAACATTTGGTATGGTCCTACAAAAGCAATTAAGGGAAGTGTTTCTCAGGGTTTAGCTCACACATGATTCCACATTCCTTATGTCACTGTGATCACAAAGAGGTCCTGCCCCTCACCAGCAAGTGAATTTCAATAATATAGGCAGTTTTATACGGCAAGGGTGTGCAGAACTCGACTTCAAGCTTATATTCATGTAACACCTGAGGTAGTGTGACTGCTGCTGTCTGTACCCTGAGACAGCAGAAAGCCTTGAGGGAACCCATTCTGGCCTACACATTTTCCCAAGCAGATTTTCACGTCCTCTGTGAGCTCCAGGTTATGCTGTTGCTTATTTACGTTGATAGGCAGAGATACAATGCATCCTAAACCATCCCACACAAGCTGAGTCCCAGTCCTGAGAGCACCCTCATGGGCAGAGTTGACACTGCAAGTCAGGTTTAGGTACAGGTCTGTACACACTGTAGGCAAAGGCAGGTCCCGTGCCACCTCTGGTTCTTCCACTCGCCTTTCTGTGCTCCCTCAGCTAGGGACAATCCCGCGCAGACTCACTCTCTGGCCCTGCAGTGATGTTTGCCTCTCCTGTGATGGACAGCTGGAGAGACCAGCCTGGCCTTTGCACACATGGTTGGAGTAGAGATGTGCTTGACTGTCATTTCTGTGTGGACGGAGGGAGAAGGCCACAGGGAAGTGCATGTGGGTGGGATGCAAAGCACGCCCAAGTGCCAAGCAGGCCCACTGCAAGGGGAAGATGCGCGTAAGCCGCAGTGGTTCTGCTGGAGAAAGAGACTGCTTTCCCCACAGAAGAAGAAGACACCAGCTGGGAATTCCTAGGAGGCAGATGCACCATGATGGAAGGGTGACACTGCCAACTGCAATTGTGCATTATCTTTCAGAGCAGTGGTTTATTTGAAACCTGTTTCCAACTGACCTGACAAATTCATTTCCAAAACAACAACAGATGGCAGCAGGCAGATGGCTCAGTAATTTCAAAGCCTCTCCAGAGAAAGGAAGTGTCACTATAAGCCTGCACTATCTTAACATTACGAAAGAATGGGATCTTAACATCTGCATTAGCTGAAAACAGTGTTAGGAGACATGTTGTATGCTGGATTTTTGTGGTTATTCTCATGTTTTTCATTGGGATAGGTCCACAATTCTCAAACCTTCTTCTTATCTCCAAATCGTATTTTTAGCCAACATTTAACTGACTTACTTCATGACTATATATGTTTTCTCTGCATCCTCTTGGTCAGACCACGTTGTTCCTTGATGCTTCAGTTTCTTGTCTGCAAAACATAGATTAAAATTCTGTACCCATCCTGTGCTTTTAGACAGCAGTCTCCTTGACAGAGTATTTTTCCATATTCCGTATATTCCTTCTTTTTTCTTCTTTCATGTCACTAGACTCTCCTTTGCTGGAACCTTACCCTGTGCAGGAAGCAATGGTTGAATGGCTATATTCCTTTGCTACCAACTGATGAGTAAGACGGCCTCAATTTAGACTGCTTTTTAGTTACCTTTGCCATTTTTTTTTTTTAATTTATGATAAGGATTTGCTTTTTCTTGTTGTAGTTTTACTGCTACCTGTCCCATCCCAAGACTGAACTGACTCTTTCAATAGTTTTTCTTTTTTCATTTTCCCTTTCCCTTAGATATTTTGCTGCTGCAACTTTTTGAAATAAATGTTTGTCCTCCATTCTGCATCCCTCTCACATGGCAGAAGGACTATTAAATGCTAGAACTAATAATTAAAACATAAGAAGTGACCTCTTCTTTCTGAAGCCAGGTTTCATACATTCTCAGTTCTGACCTGTCCTGCAGAGTACATGTGACTTCCTCATCTTCTGAGAAGGTACTCAAACATAATCAAAAGGAATCAAAGGGCTGACTCTGTCTTGTCATCTGGTGCATACTCATCAGCAGAGTTGGGAGATGGGAGGCACGTGGCACAGCATAAATGATCTTTGGAGAGACGAAGGCATGGACGTGGATAAATCTCATTTCTCTCACCTGAGACACATCACAGCTCAACCCAGTGGAGTTATATTCTTATGAAGTTTGTATAACTGCAAGGAGCACAGACCAGTTTTCCTTGTTACAGGAAGCTCAGTCCCTCTGTACCATTGTGGTTGTACTTCAGGGATTACAATGCAGTTGGCTATCCTGAATTTCCCTTCCTCTTGTGTTAGTGAGAGCAAGCTTGGCCACTCAGACTTGCTGAAGTTACAGAGAAGGTAAGGCTTCACCTAGTGGTGATGGGGCTAGGTCGAGCTCAAGCCCAGAATTGCATACGCGTTTCAAAACTAAGGGTAGAGGTGATAGTGTGTGGGTACTGTGCAGTCAGAAGGAACAGTAGAAGTGTATAGCTTAAATGGATATGAGAAGATCCTCACTGTCATCGAGTAGAAAATCACCCTGGATGCAGGAGAAAGCAGATGGTATAAGGTTTATTGTCTTGTAGGAAGATGTAAATGGGGCAAGAAAGAACCAGTCCTTAGTATGAAGAAGCCCATGAGCAGTGACTTACTCTTAACAAAGCAAGGGAGAAATTTAGGAGCAAAATGGCCTGTTGAAACTAGCATGCAACAAATGAACTTCAGCAGGTACCACAGTTTGCTCTTCAGAAAACCCTTGGTTAGGTGTTGCAATACAGGCCTCCTGGACACAAAAGGCCAGATCACCCCGAAAGAGAGCACGGCTAGCATCTGTATGAGAAGATTGGTTTGGCACGGCTGGGACACCAAGGGACAGAGGTGCATTAGGATGGAAATTACAGGCCACTGCAGGCCTCTCATAATGTGGCAGGGGTTATACCTGCCTTTTGAGACGCAGAGGTCTAGGAAAACTCTGGTTTTGCTTGCTGCTGCAGAGAGGATAAACCAGCTTAGAAGACAGAAGATGCTGGGAACAATGCCATTTTGTTCCCAGCTTTTAACAAAATGTTCTCACCGTCCTGTTGCCTTCCATTTTTTTCTCGTCAGGGCTCAGTCAGTAAGAGCTATGCTGTTTACAGAATGTACCCTAAGACCAAACAGGATCTGGGGACTGATTATGTTCCTCTAGCAGAGATCTGGGCTCAGGCCTACCATTGTACATCCAAGTTAAAGCTTTCATCCTCAGTTGGTAGCTAGATGAGATGGGTGGGCTTCCACTAGAGAGCAATGGAGTCTCCTATACAAAGGAGTCTGCCTTGCCAGCAGAAGGAGGGACTTATAAAAAAGTGTACGAGTAACTGTGGGGGTTGGCACCAGCTGCTGTAAATGGAAAAGACACCAGTCCCTGGGTGGATGTAAATCAAAAGTACAAGGACTGAGATCACTGTTTCTGGTTCAGAAGAAGGCAGGGGGAAAAGCACAGCAGTCTTGCTTTCTGGGAAGCCTGCACTGCAAAAATTGCAGTCTCAGCTCTAGCAAATGTTCATCTGTCTCCACATAAGCCGTGAAAATAGAGAATTAACTGCTGGGTCCATCAGGATTCTAAGTAAAACAGAAACATTTGCAAATATTCAGTAAAGCCAAACATGCAGTGTTGTTACAAATATAGCTTCCACCACCAGAAACAAAGTGAGGGAGCCCAGTAACTTCTGCAAGGACGTTAGCAAAAATGATGCAACTGAAGCCAGATTGTTTTTCAAAAATATGTTATTGACTTGTTCCCTGAAAATGACATTTTCCTCCAGAAGTCTACCTCCATCAGGAGCCTTTCCCCAGCAGACAGGAAGCAGGCGCTGGTCTCAGCAGGCACCTGGTTGTGAGGGTAATTGAACAGAACAGCAGAGCATGTTTGGGACTCACCAACACTTGTGGCTTTTAAAATAAGATTACACAGTTCTTTAAGTAAATCAGCTATATTCTAGCCCCTAAGAGAAATGCTATTGCTAGATGACACTTTTCTGGGTGTTTAACAGGAATAAAATAGGGCAAACACATTGTCTCTGCTGCCCAATGTGGTATTTGCCAGTCTTGACCATGCACTTGGAGGACTTGTGATCACCACAGGTGAAAAAGGGAGTTAATTCATCTCATGTGACAGTCATGTTTTCCTGTGAAAACTTCCTTGGAGAGGCTTTAAAGTTTCCAGGTTCGAGAGAGACAGTCAGACATGAGCTGGACTTGAGAAGACACTACTCTGTACTTACAGAAGTGACCAGTGGTCCTGCACACAGCTAAATGAGACACAAGTTCCTTCCAGTCAGTGAAGGTGACTTGTTGGTCATAAAATGCACATTTTTTGTGCGTGTCCAGAACTTGCCTTATTTCTGATAAGCCAGGATCACATAACTCATTGGAAAATGAATGAGCATGGTAGAAGATGGGGAATTTTTGTGGTATATTTTAGGTAAATTAAACACATGTTGTTTAAATATAAAAGAAAAACTTAATGAACAGTACCCTGGGCAGAGTCCTACAGCAACAAGAGGTTCTATATGGATTCTGCAAAGCTACACCACAACGTAGATTTTTTATTTACACTCGCAGCAGCACTGATCTGAAGAATGGCTGCGTGGGCACCTCAGCCCAGCTGTGGATCTACCTCCCAATCCAGGTCTCCTGTCCAAAGATGTTCCCTGAGCTTGGGTTCCTCTTGGATCCCACTCCAGGATGGCTACAAGACAATGTTGAGTCTGTTGATTTTGTCATCACCAAGGGAAACTACACAGCCTTCATGAGGTCCTTCTATCTCTGTCATTCCTGCCTCCAGTCAGCTTAACACCTTGCTCCAGATGGACCTCCGTGCCATGTCATACTTCAGTCACAAATTTCCACTGCTGACCAGTTACAATTAGATTTTCCCCTTTATAGATCAAACTGGATGATGGAGCTTCAAGTCTCTTAAAAAGTAATCTTGAGGGGCATTTTAAGTACAATGCAATGGTGCCCTAGTCCCCTGGGACACCACATCCCTACAATACCAGCTTACCTGATATCCTTAGCCTGGCTTTTCTCTGCTCAAACAGTAATGTATGTTCCCATTCCCTTGTAATTCATTAGCCAGAAATAATTTATTCTCTGAGAGAAAAAGCACCTTTCTCAGCCTGCTGTGTATTTAGACAACTATGAGTCTCTTGAAAAATGGATACAATGACTACGTTGAACTTTTAAATCCTTATGGAAAATAACCATTACAATTTTTATGTGTGCGTGTGTCTATTAACTCACCTCCTCAGGGAAGATGAGAGATGTCAGTTCTGAATGAGAACTGGACTTTCAGGAAGTGAGAAAGAGGACTGCCAGTGCCTTGCTGGCAACACTCATTTCTCTACCACCTTGCAGGAGAGGAAATCCTACTGTGGAGCATGATGTCTTGTGCTGCCTGGGGCTGTAATCTCATCCCCACATCGGCAGGGGTGACACAGCCCACGGTGCCCCCAGGGAAGGAACTGATCTGAAAAGCAGTGGGTTTGAAGAGCATAGGATGGGCTGCTGCACATGGAGCCATCCCTGTGGTACACGGAGGACAGAGGCCCTTACACGTCGCTATCTTCTTTAGGGCTATGCTGATTTAAAAGGTGTTGCATCTTCATTCTTTCAAAGCGGAATTCTTTCAACACCCCTTGTTGACACGGGTGTGTTGTGTTCTCACAGTCGCCAGTAATGGCCAGAGCCGATGGTTTCTGGGACGACTAAGATCTCCCTTGCAGGCTCAGAATCTGTTGCACTAACCAAAAGAAAAACATGCGTGAAACGGGTGGTGCCATCTACTGGGAATCGAAATTTTTACAGACAAGACCAAGGACTGGTCTAGTGCTACCAGTTAGACTTTATCTGGCAGTTCTGCAGCAAGATGCTCATGGACAGGTGCCTTAGGAAGCTGGAATACAGTGCTCTTCTGAAAATCACACATAAGAGGGAGAGGAAAAAGGGATGAGTGAACGTTAAGAGGCTGAGAAAACTGGGAAGTGCAAGTAGGCACATGATACTTAAAATAATTTCCTGCTTAACCACCATATTAGTCTGTGTGTCACAAAGCCTCTTTAGATAGAATTTTAAGTGAAAACATGTCTGAATAATATGCGTACTTTCTTTCAAGAGGACAAGCAGTCTCAGAAAAGAAAAAAGGAGTTGTTTTTTTTTCAGTCTGCTAGAAGTGGTTTATTTTCAAATTGTGAGGCCCAATGCCATTCTTATGTGGCTTTCACATTCATGAAAATGGTTTCACTGGTTCTAGCAACTTTACTCCCGATTTGTACCCTTGTCCAGCATTCCAGCCAAAGAAGAGTAAAAAGACTTAGAGGGGAGGAGCAGGAGTAAACCCAGTGGTGAGCAAGAATGCAAGAATATCCTCACAAGATTCAGAGCTGGAGCTCGAACCAATGTAAAGCATATGTCATATCCATGCCCTATAAGCCAGTGACCTGAGAAACTCCAGTTTATACACCTTCACCCTTCATTTGCTAAAAGGAAAGGGAAAAGATTGTCACGGTACATTAACATGAAGGCTATGCGTGTGAGTGGCTCAATGGAGATTTATAGCCTTGGAACTTTCTTTACAAATAGTACTTGAAATAGTCGTTTGGGAGGGGGGAAACCAAAGATTCCTCTATTACCAGATGGAATATGAAGATCAGATTTTTTTCTCTTCTTTTTGTGATCCAAGAAGAATAGAGCTGGAGTTGTCTGGGCTGCTTCACAGAGGCAGTGGTAATACTTACCAACTGATGCTGGTCAGTTCTTATATATCCCTGGAATATTTTCTGGGGAGCAGAGGGGGATATTGTCTCCTTCTTCCCTCTGTGAGGAACAACTTTTACTAAAATTTGCTAGCGGGGAGTGAATCTGTTCTAAAAACATGATAAACAGTATTAGGAGCAAAGGAGAGACTTGCACCACTTTCAAGTGATTTTGGGACAAGGACCTAATGCAGCCCAGTTCAGGCTGAATTTTGCATGCATGCTGAAGCCCTGCCAGTGCGGCTGGCAAGACTGCTTTTCAGCAGCAGCCGAGCTATCAGTGTATGATAACAAAGGCCTTGTGCCCTAACTCCAATGAATGATTAACTCTGTGTCTCTGGCGGCCCTGTGGACCATATGCCTTTGCTGGCAAGGGCTGCCTGCTCCAGGAGCATAGTGTTCATCTCCCTTACCTCTCCTGACTCTGCCTGAAATGTGACTTTTGGTGCTGCTTTCAAGGAGTCTTTTGCTAAAGGTGGCCTCATTGAAGAGTGAGCTCTGCTCTGCCATGCATAGGGGTCACCAGGAGCCACAGAAGCCTTCATGTTTGGTTAAACAAGGGGTATTGAGTGGACAGCTGAGTGCATGACCCTCTGTTTCAACAGTGTGCTTTGTCATGGCAAATGATGTCACAGGTTGCACACACTCCCTCCCACTTACAACTTTGAGTGGCACCTGCACCCTCTTTGATGCACAAGACTTTTGCAGAACAGGCTTACTGCTGGCAAAGCTTTGGGGAATGTGTGATGAAGAGAGAGTGCAACAACAACACAAATGCTATATTTGTGTCGCACAGAAAAGGACAGGCAGCACTTGAGTGATCACAGGAGCAGTAACATAATACACACCACGGAAGTGTTGTGCCTTCAGTGAGTGAGTAACTCTACTGGATATGGCACAACAGAGGGGAAGGGAGGCTGCTGACATATATCTGCTTTCCTTACCCAGGTACGCTTTCCTGTAACCACAAATACCGTTCAGCAGGCCAACGGGAAGCTGCGTCAGACTAGCAATGTTTCCATGCTGTACCTGAAAATTATGCTTTGGCTTCTTGTACCTTCACACAGTAAATATTTGCATAATTTAAAGGGAAAGGGCAAGATCTCAGCCTAAAGCCTTCCCTGTTCCTTCTTTTAAACATGGCATACTTTGGTGTAGCCACACACAGTCCTGCACATTCCCCAGATGGCCACACTCAGAGCACTCTGGAGACCCTGGGATGTGATTTCTGCTAGGACTGAGTGAGTTAGCCACCATGGAAATTGAAAGTCAGGTTAGCAGCATCGAAGGACACGGTTGTGAATATTGTGTTCAAGTAACAGACAAACCTTGTTTCAAATGCAGTGGCTTATGGTCTCCTTTGGCTCTGCAGATGCCTGGCTATGAAACTCCACCTTCATGTGAAGCCTCTGATCTTCCACTGTGCTTAATCCTGTCTCCTGGTAGTTTTCCCCATGCACCAATATCTCTGCCTCCTCCCCCATCTTCAGGCCAGCTGGTGGTTCTTCAGGCCAGCTGGTGGTCCTTCATGCCCTCTAGTGTTGCTGGGGGCTAGAGGGAAGTAGACACAGCTGTAACGATGCAGTAACTCCCTCTCACACTGCAAAATTACTTCCAAGGATCTTTCCCATCCTCTTTTGTTGGAAGTGAGAGCAGTCTGCCTGTCACTGCACACCCAGCTCCTGCCAATATGCTGATTACACTGTGAGGGGCCCAGGTCCCTGACATGTCCCCTGCTTCCTTCCTGCAGCTACTACCACCTACCAGCACCTCCATCTTCTGGGAAAGAGTTTCCCTGTGTGCAGTGTGTGTCTTAAACACGGCAAGACACGTGATTGCCCTTCTTCTCTTCCCCTCCCTTTGTGGCGTTCAGCAGCCTAGGTTGGTTGTAGGAGTCCTGAGCAATCCAGTGATGTGAGACTGCAGTATCACAAGGTCAGGTTCCCAGCTCTGCCTCAGCAAAGCACAGGCAGTCATGTTCAGATTTTCAGCATCTTGTTGGCTATTCTGCATATTTAAGGTTTGCAGGCAACAAGGGCCAAGGCCAGGTAAAGCCAAAGGGCTCTTTGTGTTTTTCAGATATGACAGTTAAAGATAGTCCATTTCCTTTTCTGGAATGACAGTACCATGCTTGCAGAGTCATTCATGCCATCATTTTTTCTGCTACTAGGTGAAACAACTTGGAAATGGGTCTAGTTTAACTCTTATTGTAGAGGTAAGGCTCCTCAGACACTAAACCCTGCTATGTGACTTCTGTAGAGGTCTGCAGAAGTGTCACAAAACAGAAGCACCGGGTGGGCATAATCCTGCAGGGATGTATTTTTGTGAGATTTCTCAAGCTGAGATCACCACACAGTACACACACAGGTCTGGTGTTTCCATCTCCTGTGCTTAAATCACAGGTGTGTGTGTAAACCAGGGTTCGCTTCCTCACGTCCTTTCTGTGATCTTCATCTCTGTGGGTACATTGCCCCAGCCCAGACTTGGAGATCATCTCCAAGGGGCTTTGTAGTCCAGGTGCAGCTACACCACACTCAGGGCTGAGACACACCATCAGCCTGGCAGCTGGGGGACCTCTAAATAGAAATCACTAAGCAGTAATTGCATGTAAAGGACTAAGTGCTGGAGGCCTGGGTGCTCATCACCATGCTTTGAATGTGTTCTATAAGGAAGGAATTTGAGCACTTTAGCTTGTCCTCTGCAACGTTTCTGTCATGAACAGATGAACTCCGATGATCAACAAGTGTTCAAATGCTATTGAGAAGTTCTGGAAAAAGAGATCAGATGACTTGGTCCTTGATGAAAGGTGATTATTCAGCAGTTCTCTGCAATGTTTTAATTTCTACATGTTATCATGAGAGTAGGCTGTGCAGGGCCAGAGACTAGAATAACTTCTGTCAATGGGGGCCTCTGGCTATGCCTGGTTGTGTAAGAAGGGGCACCTTTCTTACCTGTCTTAGAGAGGTTTCTGTCTGAAACTGATATACTGCATATTTGAAGGAGAAAGTGCAAGACAGATCACTTCTCTAAATAACACTGGCCATCACAGTGAGGACCATTACTGCCTGCTTTCAACCCTTCCAATTCAGGCAGGGCAAGAGCTGAATTTACATCTTCTGGTGCTGATATGTGAGTGTTGTGGGTGTGCGGAAGGCCATCAGCCTACCACCTGGAGAGTGCCAGTGGTGTAGGACACATGTTCTTCGGGGCTCCCGAGGCACTGAGCATCCTTGTAGCTAGTGAGTATCACTGTTCCCTGTTACAGGCAAATAGTTTTGATGAAGTTTCTTCCGCCTTCAGAACTTTTTTTTGGTGCAGGATTTGATAGATCCCATGGAGGTAAATAAGTAACAGGTAAAAAGCCCAGAGTCACAAAGTTCTTGGTGAAAAGTTTTTATAGAGCAGGCTCTGATAAGAGCTGTGATTGTAAAGAAAAATGTGAAAACTTGATTTCTCAAGTATTCAGAAAAAAAGAAAGCAAATTCTACCTCAACTTATTTCCTATCTCATATTTTCAGGTCTGTCCCATGATTTTTCAGGAACCAGAACTAATGGCACAGATATTGACAATGCTAAGCCAAAGACTTCCGTGCTGCCAGGCCAGTGGTGTGGCACACCTCAGCTACAGCCACAACTGTAGCTGCAGCTTGCCCACCTAGCCCCATGGGAATGCTCCCCAACAGATTGGTTGACTCTCCCCACTGAATGAGCAAGCCAGGTAAGCAGCGGTGATTTTGGTTTCAAATACAGCTCTCAGTGTTGGCTGATAGCTAAAGGTGCCTTTAGAACAGCTAAAACAAAGTTTTCCATGCTTCAGGGAGCTTCCTCTCAAAGTAGCAACACCTACAATGCGGCTAACTGCAAAAATCCCACCATCCCAGTTGAGAGTACCACTTTGGTTTTCATAGGAGACTGCAGCTGTGGCTGACCAAGAGTAAAATGTATACATTTATTTACAGTGGATGCAGGAATTTCTTTCTTTTTTGCAACATCTGTGAATGATCAGCATCAGGATTCTGACTGATTGCTGGATAGCTAGCAAATCCAAGTTGAAACATCTGTGCATCAGATATGCATTGATGTTGATCCATCTGCAAAACACATCAGATGTCAGCTGATCGACTTGAGCTTGATAGGGCTAGATAACCAAGCAGTAGGGAAAGAGAAACTACACAGCACAGTGAGAGTTGTTGCCCCTTGCCCCTCCTTCTTTTCAGCTCTACATTTCAGTTCCTCTGTTCATGTTTTTGCAGTTGTTTTTCTTTCATGGTGCAGTTATAGGGTTGAACATGGATAGGAGAATGAAAGCCCACATCTCACAAATGCAGGAACACATCTGTCCCTGGCAGAAATAACTGTATCTGTGACTGCCATCACCAAAAGCATAAATGAAACATGCCATGAAATATTCCAGAAACTGCTTTGGGATCTCAGTGGGGATACTGGGGTAGTTCAGGTTCTGTGACAGAGATTTTAACATTTTTGTGTGTCTTCTA
Organism: Atrichornis clamosus; assembly: GCA_013400975.1. Classification (NCBI taxonomy): domain Eukaryota; kingdom Metazoa; phylum Chordata; class Aves; order Passeriformes; family Menuridae; genus Atrichornis; species Atrichornis clamosus. The sequence goes on along the minus strand of WBMZ01007236.1, from coordinate 92,707 downwards.
TTTTAGTTTTCAAATCATGTTGATTCAAACACTGTTGTGACACTACAGTTTGTTGGTTGAAGCTGAAGTTCTATTTTCTGTCTTCCTAATCCCTGATTGAATTTACATTGGTCACCACCATACCTCATTGCTTCATACTGCCCATTTCCTACAGCCACGTGTACAGGCAGTTGTTGCTCTTCTCTCTGCTGCTTTATGGACCTCTGGAAGTGCAGACAAGCATGATGATAGTTAAGAAGACTCTCATGGTTAATTTTTTAATGTAGTGTGCAAGGGAATGTGGCCTGATTTATTACTATATCTATTGCAGCAACCACAGTATCCCTTATCACACAGCCTGGGACTTTTCTTGCCCTTCCAGCAATTAGTGAAGGATTCAGCCATTATCACTTAAGCAGCAGGTCTCCAAACAGTGCCTAAGAGGAGAAAATGGAAATCTGTCTCACTCACCCCTACACTGCACCATCGTGGGAAGTGATATATGTTGCTGTGAGGTTTTCAGGCAGATGTGACCACCCATACATGATACAAGCAGCAGGTACTAAGCTAAAAAGTGACAGCTTTATACAGACATCTTTTTGATTCTAACTGCTGTTGATGTGCCACATCTGGATAGTCAGAAACCAAATCCTCTGCTGAGATCATGTCATGCTCCAGTTTTTTATGCAGCTCTGAGAGCAGTGGGTATAGAGTTTTTCTATGCAGGAAGTACTGGTAAAACCCTGTTTCAGACACAGAGAGAGATGAAGGCTTGCTTTAGCAGCCTTGTGGGACTCTGTGGCTATTATAGCTGACAGAGGGGATCTGCCACAGAGTTTGAAATCACAGCCATCAGCCTGTTAAATGATCTTCCCTCTGCAACTCAAGGGTAGCTTGTTAACACAGTTCAAACTTCTCAGTATAACTGTGATGTCTGGGTAAGTGCTTTGCAGGCTGTCTTTTAATCCTGGTAGGAGCAGAGCAATCACTGCGCAGTTGGCTGGCCTAGCGGATGAATCCCCTCTTCTGTATCCCCCGTGTGAGATTACAGATGTCTACATGAGAAAGGAAATCTTCTCATTGAAGTCTGTGGCTCAGGTATTATGCATGAGCTATTTTGTTTGCATCATGCCATCTGGAGGATAGGTCTTTCTGCATAAAAAGAAAACAGAAGAAAAGCAGAAATGGTGAGAAAAGCATGGATCTCATAAATGTGTATGAATACCTGAAGGAAGAGTGCAAATATGTTTGAGCTAATCTCTCTTCAGTAGTGCTGAGTAATGAGACCAGAGACAATGAGCATAAACCATAACACAGGAAGTTCTCTCTGAATATCAGGAAACGTTTTTTTACTTGAGGGTGACCAAGCACTGGCAGAGATTGGCCACAGAGGTGGCGGATCTCCAGCCTTGGAGAAAGCCATCTGGACTCAGTCCTGGGCAACTGGCTCTAAGTGACCTTGCTGGACCTTGGGAGTGATTCCATGAGAGTGAGTGAGGGTATCTCTTCAGACCAGTCTGATTTGACCATGCTCTTTACCCAGGTACTGGGAGCAGAGTCCACCAGCTCAGTGCCACATGGCAGTGAAATGCCTCAGCCATGACACTGTGTTAATAGCAATGCTTACTCTTGTGCAGCCTCTCTCTTGCAGACACAGAAGCACACTAACAAGAACCCACATTTCACAAGCAGAAATTTTCACAAGGGAAAATGAGGCCCTGAAAAGTTAATGTGGGGTCGTTTAGGTCTAAGACAGCTCCAGAGGCCAATGCACAAGGCAATAACACTTACTGCATGAGGTTGTTATGCAATGCTGTCCTAGGGAATAAGAGAAGCAATGCATTCCAGCTTTTTCTCCTATGAAAACTCAGTGACATCTTCCTTTTGCTTCTGTCCTTTATGCCTGGGGGCAGTTTGACTGGTAACTGACAAAAGTGAGATTGCTGAAAGCGTGCCCACCTCAGATCTAATAAATCACGTAAAAGTAGAAGAGGAACAGAACTGGAAGTTTCTGAATAATCAGCAGATGAAAAAACTTTTACAATCTACTAAACTTGAAACACAGGCAAAGATTTGGTCAGTTCTGTTTCAAAACTAAGTAATTCTGTGGTATAAATAAAATAAAAAGCCAGCAAGAAGATTTCTCTTCCACTGTGTGGGGGAAATGTTCTCCAGATGCTTGCAGTCTGTTGGCAACAAGCAGCAGTGTGACGGACTAGATGGCTTTTGAAGTTATGCCCCTAACTGATCTAAAGAAGAAGTAATGATAAAATGTCCAGTGATTGTCTAGGTGGCAATAAGAAATTGAATACTGTAACTCAGGCCTTGGAGATGGCTCTCACTGTGTTTCATCTGGGGGAGATTTTCAGGGACCAGACACAAAACCAGCACTAATGTTGAGTGAGTAATTCTCTTAACATACTGATAGACAAAGGGAAAATTTTCCAGTGATTGCCTGGTCTTAAACCTAAATCATGGTTTTGTACATGGAGCACTGGAAATGAAGAGCAACAATACTGCTGAGATAGTTTGCTGTCTGTGGAAATCAGCCCTGGCTCTCTCTGAGCTTTTGGCATCTTCGTCAGCTCCAATAATCTTTTGAGTAAGAGCACAGGCACTGAGAAAAACAGTGCAAAGCGTTTAAGAAATGAAGTTTCTGAAGCAGATACAAAAGTTACTTTGGTCTCAGATCACAGGCTATGTGAGATATCAATGCCATTTTGCAGGGGTCTTTTCCCTTCGGATCTTACAGCCGAGTAAGTTTGGGATTTTGGTGCCAGGATCAACATAGCCTATGCATAATCAGTGGCATAGTAAGACCTGACCTGGGATCCTATGTTCTCACAGTTTGTTATTTACCGGCTACATTTAAGATAAACTTGTCCCAGAGTCAGCAGAGGTTTTATGGCTAGAAGATGAGCAAATGTGCACACGGGTCGGTGAGGTGATTTCGACTGAAGAAAAACCCTCTTCTAGCTGAGCAGACCAATGCAGCATGGATGTCCCATGTCTCCAGTGGCCTCTGTGGAAATTGACTTCTGCTGAACTCATTTGTGCTATTCATGGTTCTGAAGGTGCAGCCATAGTTTTTAGTGAAGTTGGAAACTTCTTGGTACTGGTACTATATATATATATATATCACATATAACTGTAGGTTATGTAGTCAGCATTTATTTCTGTTAAAAATGTCAGTTCTAAACTCTCAGTTTTGCTTACGCCAGCACTAGAATAATGTTTGTGACAGTGGTGGCTACCATAGATGTATCAAGATGCTTGATTACAATGCCTCACTTAGGGGCAATTTTCATCCTCATTCAGGATGGCTCCATGACCCTGTCCACCAAACAGTGCATGGATCACAGAGACAGGTCGAGGAGCAGTATAGCTGCTTTAGCACAGTGATACATGAACACACCACACAACCTGGTCCCTGCATATGCTGCAGTACAGAGTTGTGCAGCCCTACCAGCCTTTGAACTAACTTTGCTATCTCAGCACAGTACTGCATGTCATATTTGAAATTCATCCCACTGTCTATCAAGGACCCTACACCCATCTATACTTCCTAGCAAACTTGAACACCTGACTATTGAACTGTATTCCTCTACTTTTCTGAAAACACAAACTGTAAAAATATGATCCAATTTCTTTCACAGGGTGTGTTCTATTGGTTAGAGTAAAGTGACCAATCCCAAAAGCTGGTTGGACTGTTCTGACACAGCAGGAAGTTTGCAAATATTTGTTCTCCCAGCTTTTTACTCTATGCAACAAGATCTGCCTATGGAGGCTAGAGTAAGTGTGTGAGGACAGATGGGCAGTCAAAATTTTTGTGAAAATGCTTCTGGAGACCAGACCCTGTTCTGGGCTGTCAAGCATTGCCTTAAAATTAGATGACAAGGGGCATACTCCCACTAAGTCTCCATCCCTTCAGTGCAAATTTTCTTGAAGGAGATCAGGGAGACCAACCCCGTGGAAATCTGCTGGAGTCTGTCAATAAACTGACCTCTAGGTAGGTGCTGTTGAGCAAAAAGAGTGCATTAAAGCCAGAAAGATTGAATCCTGGGCAAGAAGTTACAAGGTATAATTGTGTCCCCGAGAGTGATGGGGAGAATCTCGGGAAGTAGGGTGTAAAATACCTGCTCACCTCCACTGGAGTTTAGCCAAAAATTTAACACCCTCATATGTTTAGGAGAGGTCCTGAAGTGCTTTTAGTGTCTGTAAGGGCCCACATGCTGCTGCTGTCTCACACAAATGTGCTGAAAAAGTACTTCTGAGCAAGTGTCTCAAGTCAACACTGGTCTAGGCTCCCCTCGTCTAGGCTCCCCAGGAAAAAAAAGTCAGTCCTCCAGACTTTACTGGGGATCTCTCTGTAATTTATGGGTGCCTGGAGACATCTTGAGGAAGTGCAATCTCCTCCTTCAGTTTAGAGTTACAGACTGAAGGCCATTTTTAGAACTGACTGGGAGTGTATCCTGTGCCAGCACAGGAAGAACATGTCCTGGCAAAACTGCATCTTGTCGTGGTCTCCACTACAGGCGTACTAGCTGGTCCTCATGAGCAACTGGAGGGAGTTTCTTTGCAGGATAACGTTTTGCCCAGCCATGGAATTGTTACCACAGAGTGGTAACATCACCACCTGGCAGATCACCACCCTGCGGATGAATTCTCCATGAAGGATATGGAGGGACACAGTCACCTTTTGCTCTTCTGACACACCTAGGATTCACCATCAAAAATGGAGTGGTGGCATCTTCCCTGCTCCCCTCCCAAGACACTGCCCTCACCGTCTGTGCCCTTCCTGCCACCCCCCATCACAGGTCTATTCTTTCTGTGATGATGATTTTTAAAAGTGATAAACTTAGGTGGAAAGGTTGATTTGAGGTAAGCTTACTGTAAGGAAAACCCATTCCATATATAACTGTTGCTCTGGTATCCACTTCTGTTTAGTCAGCCTGCAGCTAAGCCCCACCAGGGCACAGCCGCTTCAGGGCACCCCACGCCTGGGAATAGAAGTGATTTTGCTGTGTGTGCAAGGCACTGAGCACAAAATCACAAGCACTGCCAGGCCTGAGTTTTCATTCTGGCAGCATTGCCAGGCAGAATGGAGGACCAAGAGGCTGGGAAAAAGAAATCCTTACTAGCAGAGCACACTGATGGTGTGCTAAGTGCAAGTAGGCAGAAAACTTGTCCTTTTCCAGAGAGGGCCAGGAAAGCAATCTTGTAGGTGTTTGTAGGTGATGCAAAATATAAAAAGGCAATATAAAGACTAGAGGCACCCAGATTCAGCAAGGCTGCTGAGCTGGTGTGCAGAGTGGACTAAAAGAGGCATTGAAGAAAGCCATGCTATGGCATCACAAGTTTTCTGACATGCAGAAATATTCTTGTGCCCTAGTCCCAAAATACAGAATGAGTATATTTGGCTCTTTCCCCTTTCATCACCAGGAACCAAAATTCTACTAGAGTACATTTGTCTGGATTCTCATCCAGACAAAAGCTATATACCGGCTGGAGTAGGCAACCATTCAAGCTGGTTCCCTACTCCAGCCTGTATATAGTTTTAGAGGCCCAGCCTAGCAGTAATGAAAAGTTTACTCAGTTTTAACAATTCCTTCATTGTCAAACATTTGCAGAAACAACACAACCTCTTCCTGCCCTCACTTCCTCTTCTATCTGTTCTTCTGACTTGACAGCGGCTAGGATACAACCTTCAAGATTTTGTATTCATCCAAAAGTATTTTATTAAACTCTTATACAGGAAATACTTTTGTCTTTGATGCCACTTCTCCCTAGAATCTTCACATCTTTAGGACACAGTCCCTGTATTGTTGATGTTAAATCTTTTTCTGTCCACTTCAGTTGCATGACTGCCTCTCCATGTCATTGCTGCATCTGTCCAGAGACAGACTGACACATCTACATACTGATTATTCTTGCTTTATTGCCATATTACTTGATAATAGAAAGAGGAACAATCAGGAAGACAGCAGAGGAAAGAAACATTCTTTAAGTGGATTTAAAATGCTATCTGCAACTTTTTAAATTACCCTATACTGAAATATTTGGCATTTATGAATTAGTCAAATATGACCAGGAACTCAGAGTCCAGAAAAAAATAGTGCCTCCTTTATTTCTTGCAGTAGAACTGGTCAAGATTGTTTCCTGTGCTGAATCTAGCTGATTTTATTTGAGAATATGGCCCTCCTGTGCAGAGCTGTGAGAGCTGACTTGTCATGGCACTGAATGCTTGGTACCAGTCTGCATTCTTTGTGTGGAGTCTGGACATTGCCCTGCTATTGGGCTGTGATGTTGACAGCTTCGAGCAGAAGGAGCCAGAGACAGATGGTTCATAATGTCTGACAGATACTGAGGCCCAAAGCCTGCTAGAGTGGCTTGAATCTCACGAAAATCGATAAGGGGAAAGAGACGATCCCAGGAAAAGTACAGTCTTATGCTTTACGATGCATCCATAGAAATCATAATGCCATCTTCTGGTCAGAATGTCCTTATGAATCCAAAGAAGAGAAGAGACAAAGAACAATACATCCCAAATCCCTTTATCTGCAGAGAAAGAAGACTGGAGTCAATGCTGAGTGTTGCTCAAATTCTCTTCAGTATCTTGTGCAGAACCCATCTGTGCATGGGCATGCACCTGGGTGAGATTCTGTTCAGTCTGAGCTGGGAAAGAAGCTCTGACCTCTTGTGAGCAGATTCAAGAAAGCAGATGAGATGTGGACTTCTGTTACTGATAAAAGCCAACCCCATGGCCTGGGGAGATCAGACATGTAGCAGCTAGCTTGACTGCTTCTCAATTATGGAGATGGGGAGACCTGGGAGATTCACAGAAATCCTGCTTTGGATCTTTGATTTCTAGCTCTAGGCTAAGTGTCCCTGTCTGTCTAAAGGAAGGCTAGATGAGGTCCACAGGCGTTGTGAAATATCAAGGCTAATTCCAGCAAATGCCTGTGAAGTTTGAAAAATGAGGCTGTGGTTTAAAACAGTTGTGTATACTCAGGGCAACCAGGTACGAGTTCTGTCCACCATTGGAAGACAAATAAACAGGGTGGATTAGCTTCAGTGTATGTGCCTGGGGTCCAGGGAAGAATGGCCTGGCTTGCTAATGGTTTGGTACAGATGGCTCGGTACCAGGTCTTTAATCTTCACACGGTGAGGAGATGTCCTTAGGAAAGAACTGTCTCCCCAGGAATTTCCCTCCTAAATGTTTTTACATGTATTCAGTACTAAACACATAGAGCAATGGAGGGCTCAGCTTCCTTTGATTGTTCTGATTTAGGTTTGTTTTCTGCATAACAGAGTGTTTGACTAGATTTCAGCTTCAAGTGGAGATCTGGTTTAGTTGTGGTACTGTCCATCTGCTTCAAGTTAAGCATGCTTCCAAGAACCCTCCTGGTTTGGAGGCACATAGTCCTGCTGCTTTCATGTCCCTGGCAAATCACTTACTTGAAAAACACCACAATGATGAAAAAATTTGGTTTATGTCATCATAGTGGGCGCAGAGGAGGTAATTTGGCCTGTATTTGTAGCACATCTTTAACACAGGATTTAGGGAATAATCCCGTGGTCACTGAAATCCTGGACAGATCTGTCAGTGGGAAGAGTGCAAATCAGATCCAGACTGCCTAAGAAAGACACACAGCATTTCTAGCAGAAATGTTCATGGTGCCTGATAAGGGTTGGACACTCTTTCAGCTACTCAAGATCACCTGCTTGGCAAAGTGAGGTGCAAGAGCTGTGACTAAAGGCAGTTATAAGTCACCTCCCCACCACAAAATGCTATTTCAGCAAAAAAATTCAGCACTAAGAATTGTCAAGCTAGAGTTGTGATATTTCTTGGAATAAGTAGAAAGCACATTTATTGACTCTTTTTAATTTATTTTTTTAATCCTAATGAAGAACTGTAGGCATTTTCCTCAATATTTAGTGGGGAGAAAGAAAATTCCCAGTTGACAGAATGAAAAGCAAGTGCTGACTAAAAGAAAATTACCCATGAAAATAGAGCCAGAATATAAACTTAATTCCAGCTCTGCTACACTTGATGGGCTGACAAGAAACAAGAATCTTTGCAGTCAAATAAAGGATAATTGCTGACAGGCTCATATCCAGCTATGTGGTCTCCTGAGAGAGCTCAAGGCTAATCCAGAATTGCATGAAGCTTTCTCAGTATGCTGTTTCTTTAATTTTCCTGGGACATTTTGCAGTTAGTGAAGTAAACTGTCTATGCAAACCTTCACAAGATCTGAGCTTTAAACGCCTTGAGGCAGGGATGGCCGTTTGCTGTGCAAGTCTGGATAGCAAATAACCCAGCAGGATCACCAGTTGCTCACTGCTGAGCAAAAACACATTCAAGTGCCTCTCAAGAAGGCAGGTCTGAATGGGCTGGAAAATACATGGCAGTTCTGTGGTGCCAAAAATTCCTGATCTGACCTTCACCAATCCAAAGAAAAATTCCACCCCACTGAAGTCAGTACCCGTTTCCCTTGTGCTGGACCCTCACTCCCATGATGCACTCTGTGGCTCGGTTACTGCCTTAGTAAATGCAGAGAGTGTTCACCACATATTTATCTGGCTTTACAAAAAAAAAAAGCACCATACATACTGTTAAGACAACATTTTGTAACAAATTAGTGTTGCTTGCATTGTGTCTTCAACTCTGACATCTTTGCTCATATTTTTAGAGCCAGTTACAAAACAAGAAGAAAATAAATGTTTTCTCTTGGAAAATCCTTCTCCTCTTTGTGGAAAATCTTTAATTACAGCTGCTAAAAAATCAGGATAGTTTTTCTCCCCTAAAGACATCCTGAAAAAAAAAAGGTAGTTTAATGGATAAACTGAATTCATTGCACATCTATGTGTTTTACATTTCCTTCAGTTGTTCCAAAGCAAAGTTGTCCTCATACTTCCTAGAAGACATCAGAAATATACCTATGTAAACTGAAGGTTTTACAAATTTTGGAGCCTCCTGAGGGGCCCAGGCTTTCCAGATATTTCCCAGATGGATGCTTATGTGCACAGGACTAGGGTTCACCTGAGTTTTCACAACTGATTTCTCCTGCATCTTTCCTCCAACCCAGTGAAGGGCTTGAGAAGGAGGTGCAAAGAGAAGAGGGACTGTGGCATCCTTGGAAAGGAGTTTCCAAGGCCTAAGTAGCTGTTTTTCTGCCAGTAGGGCTGAGGGCCATGTTCATGCTAGCAGTGGGGCTACAGTTTCCACAGAGAGAGGAACTAAATACCTATTTACTAAATTTAATAAAATTATGCATTAATAATATTTATTTTTTACAATCCTTCACCTTTTTTCCTCCTAACATTATGAATTAATAGCTGAATAATTCATACCTCTTTTTACTATTTTGTTAGCACTTTATTCTTGCATTTTAAACAGTTTGGATTTTGATTGCACTCTCATAAAAGAATACTTTCAGATTGGGGAAGGCAGTTTTTGTAAGCTGTCCTTTAACTCCTTCCAGTCTGGCTTCAAATGATCCTCTCTTTTATTTTTAAAGTGCTGGTGACTAGCACAATTCAGAGTTCCCTGTTATGGTCATGTACTTTCTCTTCACCTCCTTTCAATGTCTAAGAGATTTATTTTTGTTTAGCTTTCTCTCTCCATTCAAATTGAGATTGCTATTATTAAATCACATTTGGAGAACAGAATTCCACTTTTTTCTCTTTATTTTTGGCTTTTGTCTAACTATGCTTGATATTACATATAACCACTTCACTTTGTAATATATTCCCCATATTTCCCTTCCAGTTGACCTAACACTTTCATACAGTAACATACTACAAAGTTCACTAACCCTTTTTTATCTAGAGGCATAATTGGGACTCTGTGCTCCTGATTCACTGAAGCCCACATCAATCCTTCTAAGCAAACTTCCTTTCAAATGCAGATAGAGTACTTTTTCTCAACTTGATGAAGAAAGCTCCTTTGCTCCTTTCTAATCTGCTTTATGATATCTGTTTCAAAATTTTAAATGGTCAGAAATACTCATGCTTAATTTTCATGGTGTTTAAAATTTATGTTGAATTCATGTTCAGCAGTGGGTGAATCAGAGCTAACTGTGAATATAATCCTGTCCTGAACTCTGTGCAAATCTCTTTTGTGGCAGCTTCCTTTACTCAAGGTTCACCGTGTTTGGCTGTATGAGGCGGTTTTCTTTCCCATTGCAGGTTAATGTTAGGTAACAAAGGCACGTGCACGATCTGGAAGTCTCTGAGGAATGTGTGTGCTGTGCCACATGCACACAGGGATGCATGCCGTCCAAACTAACACGTGCAGGAGCTTTGGACTGTGATGCTCTGCAGATCTGTCAGCAGTAGCACCCACTTGAGGAGAACTGCGCCTCTGACAGCCTCTCAGCCATTTCCACATAACTACTCTTACGGCCTGGGAAACTAACAGAAGTTAAACATCAGCTGATGGGGGGAAAAGCAATAAAAATAAAGAAGTAGCTTGTTTTCACACACAGCCCAGGTCGTCTCTTGGCCCCACCTGTAGGCACACCTACTGCTCAGGACGTGTGTGAGCAACCTGTGCACGACAGCTGCTCAAACTCGGTTGCTGTAAGAGACACAGCTCCTTCCATTACCTTGAATTAAGTACCAAGCAGACAACTCATGCCAGAGCCTCTCTGTTGTCTAAGGCCCTGATCCAGAAGAGCATTTAAGTGTGTGCTTGTTTACCCTTTCTGTGCAATGTACATCAGCATGTGCTTGGATGTAACGACATTCTGAAGTCCTATCAAAATAATTTCGCAAGGGGCTGGGATAAGCAAATCCCAGCCATTCCACAGACAGAAATTTATTAAATAAAAACACTGTTTTTATCTCTTAGCTTTCTGTTAATAGAGTTAGGGTGTGGTTTTCTACTGAAATGCTGCAGTGAAAGTAAAAATTACTTTGGAATTCTCTTTAAGACATTGCTTTTTTCCTTCCTTGTTCTCTATTTTCCATTAGGACTTCACAACAAAGAATGCATTTCCCACCAATGCAAAAATAAGGCCAAGCAACATGTTAATCTGCATTGCCTGTATCCCTGCGAGCTGTGTTCCATACTGCCATGTATTTTGCTACTTTAGAACCAAAAGCAAACCAAGCGGTCACACAGAATGTACCTAATCAGTCCAGCAGCACATCTCTCTGCCATGAAAAATTTATTCTTATTCTCTATAGATTGATCTAGGTATTGGATAAATGCTATCTGGCTTTCATGCCCAGGAACACATATGACCAAATGCGTGTCTGGCTTACTGCATGCCAGGGCAAAGAAAATATTGTTGCTATGTTTTACACTGGGCTGCTAAGAGTGATGTTTGCAAAAGCTGCTTATCTGTCTGTGACTGGTGGGCAGACTCACTGTCTGAACCCCCAGTGTTGAATCGGGGTTACTTTTTTGGGGCAAGGATGATGAAGAAAGAGGTACCATCTGCACTTCTTGCTCTGATTGCTATAGGAATACCTGGATCGATAGTAAAATGCTAATAGTATTTTTCCCAGCTGTAAAAAAAAAAAAAAAATTAAAATAGTTAAGGACTACAACTACTATATATTGCATAAATGTCATATCCTTAGTCATTTAATATTTCTTGCTCTAAATGGTTGGCATGACCTAACAAAAGGAGATGCACTCATGTATTACCAGCATCATTCTCCTTGGCAAAATCCACAGTAGCCAGAAATATAGTAATGCATATAACAGAAGGCAAAACAATGAAGGGTTTTGGCTCTGCTTACCTTCTTCTGGTAGCAGTTACTTTGCACCAAAAAAACAAGACAAAAGTAAAGAACAGCACCTTGTCTTTTTTTGAGTTGGTGGGAAGTTGACCATTTACTCTGAACCAGAATTTAACCTTGGGGACACATATCTGAATTTCCAGGGAAGAAAAAGGTGTGTTTGGAAGTAAGAATATGGGAAAGCTAAAGAAACAATGACTATCTGAATCTGCAAATAGCCTGAAACCCCTACCTTGTGTTGCTTTGTGCATTGTATTTTGACACACACAGCTTCAGAAGGAATGGTCCATATTATTAAGAAGTTGTAGTGGTCTTTTAAGACCATCTTTGTTCATCCTGTGTACCCAGCCCAAGGGCAGATCAGGACCACCAGCAGCTAAAAAAAAAAAAAATCCAGAAGAAACCTCATTCATCCCCACAGGACTGTGAGCACAACGGTGACTACTAAGGTAGAAATAGTAAAAATACTGAATAGTATATATTACTAATATATTAATATATATATATTACTAATATAATAGTATATCTTAGCAATATACAATCTATTAATAGATAACATATTATATATCATAATACTGAGAAAAGATGGAAAAATGCATCATGTAGAATTGTCTGCATAAAAGCAATACCTTATTCTTCTACTTAAACAAACAGATGCTGCTTCAGAGAGTGACTTAACCTTTACCCTTTCATTTGACCTCTATTGTCTTTTTATTTAAGGCTTCAATGGATTTTGGCTTTGTTGTTGGGAAGTACTTAATTAAAACAACTAGGGATGATGCAGGAGGGTGTGTTCCATGCAATAGCACCACACACCTTAGTGAGCCACAGATTGCTGGTATGCTAACTTTAAAGATTTACTCAGCTTAAGCCTTAAAAGTGCTAACAGTTTTGCTGTATGTGATTTAATTACATATGCCATAAAAAAATCATCATTAAGAGCCTATTGAATATTTTCAGAGCTATGAAAGTTCATTCTTTTAATTTGTGCTGGATTAAAACCTGGTGTTTTCTGGCTTTTCTCAATATTTTTAAGACTGTGCTTAAGAGTAAGGTATACTTTTGTGAGAATTTAAATATCAGCCTCCTCGGCCGGAACAGCTGAACTTCACTTTTAGAGATGGTGATACATTCTTCAGTGTATTTTTGATCATAAAAGGATCACACTTAGAGCATGGTACTAACAACGCAAACAGCACTGGTTCGATCCCCATATAGGCCATTCACTTAAGAGTTGGACTCGAGATCTCTGCGTGTCCTTTCCAACTCAGAATTTTCTGTGATGCTGTGAACTCTGCTTGTGCAAAACACACTACACACACAACTTTGGAACGGCCACTCATGAAACAAGAAGGAGCAAAAATAATTCAAGCCGACGGACAATAATAATGTTTGTGAAGAATCACAATATTCCATTTTATATTCACTTCAGGAGAGCTGCAGGACGCGCAGAGAGGCGGGCAGTGCCGGGGTGCTGCGCTCCCTGCGGGTCCGCCGAGGGTTGCGGGGCGGGGGACGCAGCCACCCCAGCCCCGGGGCCAGGCGAGGTCTCTGCGTGGCACTGTCCGGCCGGCGGCTGCGGGAACTCCCGCTGCCGCCCCACCGCCCGCCCCCGGTGCGACGGGCCCCGCGCCCTCCCCTTCCCCCCCCGCCCGGCACGGGACGGTTTAAGAGGAGGGGGCAGCGACTGCAGGGCTTGGCCGGGGGACGGGGCCGCTCCTGCGAAGGTTCTGGGATTGGGCTGGACGGCTAAAAAAAAAAAAAAAACAAACCAAAACTAAAAGGGAGGGGGAAGCAAAAAACAAAAAGAGGCAAAAGAAGTCCAATTTAAAAAAAAGTAAGCCGGGAGGTGTGAAAGCAGGAAAAGGTTGGGGGGCCAAACAGAAACCGCAGGGCGACGCGGTCCGCAGGCTGCGCGCAGCGCGGGGATGGTGCGCCCCGGCGGGCTGTGCCTCCTGCTGCTGCTGCTGCTGCCGCTGCCGGACTCCCTCCTCCTGCTGGCCACAGCCCGGCACGGCCGCGCAGCCGCCGCCTGCCCTCTCCGCAGAAAGGTAAGCGCCGCCCGCGGTCCCCTCCAGCCCGCCCCGCACCGCACCGACCGCCCGGGCCGGCAGCACGGGGGGCGCGGGTCCGGTCCCCTCGGGGGGCGGGAGCGAGCGGTGTGCGGGGCCGCCCCGGCCGCGGCTCAGCCCGGTGTCAGGCGGGCGCGGTGCGCGGAGCTCGGCAGCCGCTCGGGAGCGGCACCGCGGAGGGGAGGGAGGATGGATGGCTTTCCGGGCGTGTGCGCCAGGTGGGACGACTTTAGGCGGGGGCTGACGGACAGCGTGACGGAGGAGGAGGACCCCAGGCTGAACCACAGTAGTACCTTTTCCCTGCGCCGAGTACGACGAGCTGTGCCGTTCGCCAGAGGACGGACTGTCTGGGAGTGACTTGCTGCCAGCATCCTTCGCATGGACAGCCTCTAGTCCCACTGCCGAAAGGCCGAGCGTGCTCCAGCAGGTTCGGACCAGCAAATGGCCATGCCCCTGGACCGAAAAGGCAGTTACATGTTGTGTTAGGTTCTGCTTGTCCCCCAGCTTCCTCAGCCTGGCTGCAGTGGCCAGGAGCACCATGTGCTGACCTCGCTCCAGTGGGTGCTTAGCGCAGAAGAGAATCCCTGTTGCAGGTTAGGAGTGATGTTGTGGCCAGTATGAAGCTTGTGAATGACTGGCTGTCATTTCCGTGAAAAATCAGATACTGAGAAAAGGTTGTTCTCGTTGAAGCTTGTGAGATAAAAGTACCAAAAACAATGTAGGAAAACCTTCTTGAACTTAACTTTGTGTTAACAGGCCCTCTGGGCTGTCTGTTGGCATTTACTTGGACCCAACATGCCTCCTGCTTATGTGTACCACCACTCAATCGTCCCTCCTAGGCAGGGTTAACTCCACCAGCACAGCTCTTAAGGAAACTGGAAGCCCTTAAGTAAGTGCAGATCTGCTGCACTGGGGAGGTGCCAAAGCCACACCAGGCTCGCTGCGGAGTAGGTGTGAGAAAGTTTTGCAACTGAAGAAGGTCTGCTCTTTACTCCTCTCTTTCACCTGCACATTGCACCTCCATGTAGCCCTGGGCCTTGCTGCCTCTAGTTGAGCATGCTGGTTCCTCAGGATATCTTCTCTGAGGATTTAGGGCATTGCAGAACCAACCATAGCCAAGCTACACGTGTTTCACTGGAGGTGTCTGCCTGAGTTAAACAGAGTTTAGCCCTACCTTGTGGGATGCTGTCTTTACAAATTGCTTGTGCCTGAAACCAGTTTGTCAACTGGATGTATAGATGGCCAGCTGTGACACTGCTGTAAAGCCAGGTCAAGCCTTTGGAGTATCCCAAGGGGTATTCCCTTCTCCTTGAGGGCACAAAGTGCAAAAACCTGTGGGTGAGTATGAAACTGTGCAAGTAACTACTGAGAGCAAGGCTGAAGAGGACAGCCCCTGAGAGCCTGAGCAGCAGAAATCATACTTGTAGAAATGGGTAACTTCACAGATTTGATGGGACTCGCAGGAAGTTTTTCTCAGGCACAACTGACTGGACTTCTGCCAGTTACTAGCAAAACTGGAGGTGAAATGTGTTAATGATAGCTCATTATCTGCTGATTACTCTGTCATTAAAACGTGAGACCACCTGTAGATCTGGAATTGGCAAGCTGTTTCCTAGGGTCATTAGGACAGTGGCAGTAACCGCTCTGTCTAGGAATGGCAGTGTGTGCCTTATTTACAAAGCTGTTGAGTTTATCCTTGTGAATATTTGCATCAACCCCTGAGGAAAAGTATACTGTCTTGTTCCTGCATCACCAGGGATGGCTTCTTCATTTATTCTGGTTCTTTACGGGATTCCTTTTCTTACCTCTCCGGACTAGAGGTCTACCTTTCTTCTTTTTGTCAAGTTGCCTAAAGTTTCTGTCATGAAAGAAATATGTGTGTTGGTAACTGAAAGAGAGAAGCTGCTGTTTTAAAGAATGAACATACAATATTTTAGAGGGCTTTCTCATCATCACTCCAAGTAACAGTTAAAGCTAAAACTAATAATGTGTCTCATCGTTCTAGGAAACAAACAAAGACATTGAAAACAATTAATTTAAAATAAAATATGCTGGAATCTTTTTGGGTTATATTCCAGATGCTAAATTATGTGGTCTGGTACTGCTTTCTTTTTGCTTAACATTGGAATGTATCAGAAAAATCAAAGTCAGAATTCAGGGATTAATTATAGAATGCTTGTAGTTGGTTAGTGTTTTATGATGTGTTGTTCCTGATAGAGGGCCAATTAATTTATATGGCTACTTTTTCCCATATATACACTTCAGTGGAGCAAGCCGTCTGTCTGTTCTTAACCTGTGGCCTTTTAGTTAAAAAATTTATTTTTATTTTTTGTTTCTGGCACACTGGATGTGTGTTCTGTTAGTAGCTATGGCCAGTGCAGTGTTTATCCCCAGGCGAGTTCTGCTTAAAGTCTCAAGCTGAGTTTGAGAGTGTCGGCAATGCAGGTGGGCAAAAGCTCAAGAGAAACACTATTAAAAATGGGTACAGCCTTTTTGTGTGCATTACTGTAGTTGCATGGACACTTAACATGGTGAGTAAAGGCACAATCTTTACCTCAATTAGTTATAAATGAACATGGCAAGATGTGACGCCAGGATAGATAAGAGAGAAGGAGAAAGCCTTATAGGGAGAGTTATAGGACTGCCTGCCTGGGTGAAATACTGCGTGCCATGTGTTCTGGCTTCTGTAGCAAGCAAAAAAAAAAGGGCAAGAGAATACTGTGGATTGATAAAGAGTGCAGTTCTGGGCTGAGGTTTGGAAGGTGTGGCCGTGAGGCCAAGTGGTATTAGGGGTCCTGGAAGACTCTGAAGCCACAGAGGGTACTTACCTGCACACCGAGTTCCATGATTTGTGCTTTGAAATATGTAGTCTACATGGGGTAGAAGATGGAAAGAAGCAGACCAAGTGTAGGTTGTTCATGTCTGGAGTTCCCACCCCACTCTTCAGTCTCTGGATAGCAGTTTTGCTTTCCCTCTGAGCCTTTGTTCCCCATATCACTACATCCTCCCATCTTTATTTCTTCTTCTAGGTTTTTATACTCCCATGCTCTTCTAGATGTTTGGAGTGCTGCCACTAGATGAATTCTTTGTTCCTCATAGTGTTTGTCTGAATTGTTTTCTGGATGTTTGCCATAATTTTAGTCTTGTTAGTATGTCATTCAGCCCAATTTGAGCTAGTTTATCTGGAAAAAAAAAGAAAATGACACTTTCTCTGATTTTCTTCAGCCCTGCTCTTCCAGAAGAATCATTGCTGCTTCACCTGAAGTGATGCATGATGTCTGACAAACACAGTAGTATTTGGGTATTTGAAGACTACAGGTTGCATCCTATAGTGGATCTATAAATTTTGCTGGAAAAGCAAGCTGTTGGTGCTAGTTAAAATGAACAGAATCTGAGGCTTGGATTTTTTAAGTCAAAAAGAAGGAACCTCAGCTCCCAAGGCAATACCCTTGATGTGTACCATGTTTTTTTCAGAATTTCTGCAATGACTGACACTGTTGTCCTCTCATGTTGGGGAAGTGTTGTCTGGCCTTGTGTCCCCAGTGTGCCTCAGTGGACAGTTTGTTCCCTGTGCAGCCCTGCTTGAGGAGGAGGCTTTTTGAATCTTGTGGTAGGGAGTGGATCCCACAAGTCCCCAAGTCCCAGGGTGTTCTCTGTAACAGTGTCAGCTTGCACAGCTCTATTTCCTTCTCTCTCATTCTCCTGCTGTCTAGGTAAAAGCCTTTGTCTTTCTCCCCCTGCCTTTTTTTTTTCTTTTTTTTTCCCTGTGTCAGTCAAATTTTTGGCTGGGCAGATATGCTGAATCAGTTTACAGCCAGCTGTTTTAGGCCTGGGGAGGTGAGGCAGAGGAGAAGGCACCATGCCATAGTTCTGAGCATTCAGAAAAACCTTGATCTGATGATGCCTCAGACCTTGGTGTGGCAGCAAATTGGGAGACCTGTGTTCTCTTGTGAGACTGCTGCTCTCTCCCCTAGCTCATAGTTACTCCCATGGTGAGTAGTGCATTGAGTACCACCTGTAAATTGAAGAGTGGAGACAGAAATATGCATCTTGATCTATTCATGAACCTTTTTGTTGTTACGCTGCTGAAACTGAAATTCCTCAAGCTGTACAGCCCAGCTGTCCTAAGCCTCCAGGACTGTAATTTGTTTGTTTTAAAGCACCCTTGTGGGTTTCAATAGCTGTGTTAAAGGATCCTACTGCAAAGGAAAACTGGATTGTAGCACTTTTATCTACTGCATGCTCTCAGGGTGCCTCCAGTGATGGTGTATGTTGCGATGCTCAACAAGCCTCAGCACTGCTCTTGTGCTTCCTCATGGCCGTCTGGACCACTTTTTAACACCTTCCCTGTTACAGTATTGGGAAGAGATTATATCCTTGATTTTCCCAGTCTGAAGCTGCGGTGAGACATGTGAGAGCTCCAGGAGGTGGGCAGGGGCACAAGAGTGCCTGAAGGTACAGCAGGGGAAGGCAGATGTGCTCAGGCACACCAAGAGCTTTGTCCCTCCCCTCTTGTACAGAGCAGTAGCAAGCTGTTTGCAGCAGTCTGGCACGGAGGCAGAGCACTGCCGGGACACCAATCTCCACCTTCTGAAGAAGAAGAAGATGCCAAAGGAGTGTGAGGCGCTAGCATGTCCTGAGCAGCTGCAGTGCTGCCTTTTGGAGGGAGAGTGAGCTTTGTGAGCTCCCCTAGTACCATCACTTGGTGATGATAACCAAGTGCTGGTACCCAGAAACCGATTCTGCAGGGCCTGGGGGAGTGTCCCATCCATGGTGGGAAGCTGAAGTTTCCCTGTCCGCTCATGCTGACTCCAGACTTTCTGAGAAGGCAGGTCTGAATGGTGCTTGGGATGATTTCCCAAGTTCGTGACTGCTTCTGTTGACATGAAACTGCCAAGAGTGCTCAGCTGCTCTACTTTGTAACATCTCAGTCTCAAGGACTGTGTAAAAAATTTTGCTAGGTCTCAGCCTGCTTTCTTCAGCCTGTGCTACAGGCTCTTTAAAGCTAGACTTTATGTACCCTGTGCCTGGTGGCCTGTGTTATTTCTTCAGTGGTACCACTGGGTTGCTGGCAGTATTACTCTACTTTCAGTATGTGATTAAGAAAGTTGGGGGGATATGCAGAGAGAAAAAAAAGAGTATAATGCCAAAAGCCTTTCTAGCTGGACAGTATGCAGTAGTCCAGAGCAGCGCTGATGATCCGTGTTAAAGCCTGGTACCATTAATCTGGGCTTGAGCCTTCTGGCTGGGTTTATTGAGGAGCTGAATTTAAATTTTAAGCTGGCTGGTGACCACTTGTTCCTTAAAATTCCTTGCAGTTGTGGCTGGTTTTGTGCACTCCCACATACATGATCAGGCTTGTGTGAAGAGGAGTATTGACCTCCTAACCTCATGCCTGTCCCAGGTGCCTCTTCTATCTTTATGCTTGCAGCAGATAGAAAGCAGCACTTCTGGTCTTTCCTCATTACTGGCTGACCACTACTTCCAGTTCAGTTCTCACCACAGTGCTGTGTCCTTTCATTTTCACCTTCTGACTAGTGACGGGGGAGAACCCTGTCGTGTTTTCCCTCTTGTTTTACTTTGCATATTCATTTTCGTGTATTCTTACCAGGTCTATGCTACATTTTTATTCACTTATTGCCCCGTATCTTCTTTACCTCCTGGTGGTCTTTGTGTTTGTTCTCCCTTCTTCCCATGGTCCTCAGGAGAGTTTTTTTGCTCTGTAACTCAGGTGTGCATCCCAGGACTGTCCTACAGGATACAGAGTTGTAGAATGGTGTTGCCAGGGTCTGAAGTATCCTTCAGACTCTTGACATGCTTCAGTAGAGTCTGAAGAGCCTTTGATCTATATTTGGTTTGTACAATGCTTTCAGGCACGTGGTGTGATTCTTGGGGCTGTCCTGTGCAGCTCCGAGTTGAACTTTGATGATCCCCGTATGTCCCTTTCAACTCAGGATATCCTACATTCTGTAGTCAGTGCTGGTAAAGTGGACTGGTGGTAGCACTCTGCTGAAATGCTGCCTGACCTGTGCCCTGGTTTTGATGTACAGAGCTGCTGGAGAAGGTTGTCTGGGATGAGCCACTGCAGAGCAGTCTTTAAGATTAACCTTTCTGACCCTGGGTCTTTAGTGTCAGAAATTTATAGGCAATGTGCTTCCAATAAATTCCTCCAAGCAGCCCGTTCTGCATTTGGCAATCAGGCAGGCAATCTTAAATCAGCACATATGCATACTTAGCCTCAGTGCTGAGGTTAGAGTTATCTGCTGGCTCAAGACTGACCAGATGTTTGAGTGCATCTGGAAGCCTGTTCTCTTACTTAGACATGCAAAGGCTACCTCTTCCTGTCTGTGCAGACAGACACTGTTTGTGTCCCCTGCTCCAGTAAGTACTGCTGCACCAGTGGGGTGCATGATGCGGATGATGAAGGTTGATGATGTGCCTGCTGCGGGTGTAAAGTGATTTGGAAGAATTCAACCAGGATCCAATTTGTCCCATCTGTTCTTCTGTCCTGTGGGAACACCACAATCCCTGTACTGAGGTATTCCAGGTGATACTGTGAGGTACATTTTTCAGCAGAACAAATTCAAATCTGATTCTGACTTTCTGATGGCTGTGATTTTGAGATATTTTAAAAACTAATCTAAAAAAAAGCTTCTTCTTCCTCTATGTTTACAAGTGTATACCCTGAAACCACAGGCCAAGTTTGGCCTGCAGAATTTTTTCCTTATTTTCCAAGGTATTGCATGCTCTTCTCTGCCTCTAGAGAAAGTACTGGGCTGTGAGGGGTCTAGACTGTGTGTCTGTCTGCCATGTGCAAAACTGTATTTCTACCTGCTTCAGCAAGTCTGCCTGCCAGCTGTGTTTTGTGTTACTAATTTTCTTGGAGTCTTGCTGTTGTGGTTTAACCTCAGCTGTCAACCAAGCAGCACACTCATTAAGTCCCCATTCCATGGGATGTGAGACAACACTGGAAGGGTAAAAGTGGGAAAACTCTCGGGTTATCTTGAGATAATGACAATTTGACAGCTAAAGCAAAACTCATGCACACGAGCAAAGCCAAACAAGGAATTCATTCACCACTTCCCATGGGCAGGCAGGTGTTGAGCCTTCTCCAGGAAAGCAGGGCTCCATCATGCATAGCAGTGACTTGAGAAGACAAACCCCACCATTCTGAATGCCCCTCTTTCCTCCTTCCTGTCCTTTCTTAATTTTCCCCTGGCTTTTTGTGCTGCTGTATGGTATGGAATATTGCTTTGGTCAGTTAGGGTCAGCTGTCTTGGCTGTATCCCCTCCCAATATCCTGTGCACCCCAGCATCCTTGATGGCAGTCACACAACAGGTAGAAAAGGCCTTGGCTCTGTTGAACCACTGCTTAGCAGTAACAAAAAATCTCTGCATTATCTGCACTGTTTTCAGCACAAATCCAAACACAGCTCCATAGCAGCCACTGTGAAGAAAATTAACTTCACCCCAACCAACAGCATACTCAAAGTAACTTGAAAGTTCACCCAAGGTTCTGTGCCACCCTCTAAGTGTCACAGCAATTTCTTTGATGAAAAGTGCATTGCTGTGCTGAAGTGAGTGGTGAAGGTGATAGAAATTCTCCTGTCCTGCTCTTCTTCAGCAAAATGATGCCAACTTCTGACTCAGTAAAAGGCAGAAGTTGGGCAAGTGTCTTGCGTGCAGCAGGGTGTGCTAGCGCTGTGCTCTGCTGCTGCTTTTGGTAAATACCTAGGTGATATATCAGGTGATACTACTGTTGAAGAAGACCTGGTGTTACCTCTCAGGAGGAAAAAGCCAAAGCCAATCTTATGTTTTTAATTAGTGAAAATTGAATTTTGACCTCAATTCCTGAGAAAAACGATGATGAGCAAAGCTCCTGTAGGAAAAGCACATGCTGCTAAGCTGCTGAGCCAGGTGTCCTGCTGCCTTGGCACCGTGTTTTCCTAAAGCTCTCTACTAAAGTGGCCTGGTGTAAATGTGTGTACTTACTCAGCAATGTCTCCCTCTCTCCCAGCAAAATGAGCTGAACTCCTTCCTGTGGACAATCAAGAGAGATCCCCCATCTTACTTCTTTGGCACCATCCATGTTCCGTACACACGTGTCTGGGATTTCATCCCAGAGAACTCCAAGAAAGCCTTCCAGCAGAGCCACGTTGTGTACTTTGAGCTGGACCTCACTGACCCCTACACCATCTCAGCTCTCACCAGTTGCCAACTCCTGCCACAGGGGAAGAACCTCCAGGATGTGCTGCCCCGTGACATCTACCGCCGACTCAAGCGGCACCTGGAATATGTTAAGCTCATGATGCCGTCCTGGATGACCCCAGACCAGCGGGGCAAGGGCCTGTATGCTGACTACCTCTTCAACGCCATTGCTGGCAACTGGGAGCGGAAGAGGCCAGTCTGGGTGATGCTGATGGTGAACTCTCTGACAGAGGTAGACATCAAGTCGCGAGGCGTGCCTGTCCTGGATCTGTTCCTGGCCCAGGAAGCAGAGCGGCTGAGGAAGCAAACGGGCGCTGTGGAGAAAGTAGAAGAGCAATGCCACCCACTTAATGGGCTGAACTTTTCCCAGGTGAGGCAGAGTGTTGTGAGAGTGCCAGGCTGGCTGCTTAGGTGGATATTGCAGCAGCAAGAGCACAGGCTGGGGCACGGGGTAAGTGCTTTCTACTCAGAGGCCCGTACCTGCTTCCAGCAGCCTGTGCCTTTGCCTACATCCTCAGGAGAGCTTGCTAGCGGTGGAGGTCAGGCCAGATAGTAAATGCATTTGGGCCTGGGCTGGGGAGACCCCTGTTCTCTTCCTTGGGCATGTTGACCCTCAGAGACGCTGAACCTGTGGATGTGTGCTCTCTGACCCTGGCTGGGCTGCTCTGCAGGAGCCCAGGACAGGCTGGGGCTCAGTGTCCAAACTTGTTTTGTAATAGCAAGTTGAAAAGAAAGAAGTGATCACTTGGGGAAAGCAGGGGTGCTCTGGGTAGTGCTGAGAAGTAAGTGGTGGTTGGAAAAGTATCACAGTGGATACCTTGATCTCCTCAGAAATAGAGGCCCATCCTCCACATTGGGAAAAGTATTTTTGTTTGTTTGTTTAGGGTTTTTTTCCTTTCCTTTGGTATCAAGTGAGGGCCAGGACAGCACAGCTTTCTGCAGGGAGCTTTGCAGGCTAGTACAGGCACTTGTGCAAGTGCCTTTGTGTTTGCAAACCAGCTGGAGTTCAGCACTGTGTTCATGCAACAGAATGGCCTCTATGTTGTCCGTGTATTGGATGGGGAGCTCCTCTCTGAACTAGATATACCTGCAGCAATGTCTTTTGTTGTCTCTGCCCAGTGGGATCACAGCCATAAGGTTACCCTCTCACCAGGTGTACCTTTACTGCAGGGAGGTGCTAGTTTGGGGAGTGGAAGTGGCATTTGCTTAGGAATAGGTAAGACTTGCATTTTGCAGCATGCCCTGGTAGCACAAGGTGGAAGGACCTTTGGTCACAGGACTGGGGAGATCTGACTGATGCCTGACCCTCTCTCCTGTATCCTGAAGCCTGTCCTGTCACTGATGCAGAATTTGGAAGCGAAAGGGCAGAAGGGGAGGTGCAGCCTAACAAGGGCATGGACAGCAGTTCTTGGCAAATGTCATGGCAAAAGTGCTGCTACCCCAGCAACACTGGTGGGAGACTACACTGCAGGGAACAGCACAACAACCCAGGCAGCATCACTTGAGCAGTCCTTAACTGCACGCAGGGCATCTGCCCTTCTCTCTCTCCTTGTTTGGAGCTCGGTGACTTCTTCTGCCTCTCCAGTCTTTTA
Organism: Atrichornis clamosus; assembly: GCA_013400975.1. Lineage (NCBI taxonomy): Eukaryota > Metazoa > Chordata > Aves > Passeriformes > Menuridae > Atrichornis > Atrichornis clamosus. The sequence continues at coordinate 69,102 of WBMZ01007236.1, read as the reverse complement.
CTTAACATTGTGCTTTGAATCCTTATGCTGTTCCTGTTTGCTCACAGCTAACCTGGATATAGGCTGGGAAGTCCCATCTCCTCCGCCTCTTGTCTGGTTGAGGCTTTATAAACATTGTTGCCCACATTTTCCTTTTGCTGAGATTGTCCCTTTGGTTTAGCATGATAGAAGTGGAGTAGAGGGTGGGCCATATGCATTCTTCTCCACTGCCTTGTAAGAAAGTGGTAGGGAGGCTGAGAAACGCTGATTGCAAATCATGTCCCTGCTGAGATCATGCAAATCTCAGGCTCTCTAGGCCTTCTCAACCTTCTTCAAAGAGCAGCTGTTGCTGTGCTGTTTTGCGGACGGGATAAATGCCAAGCGATCCAAGAAAAGCTGGATGGGCTAGGGACACAGAGCTCCAAAGTCCAGAATTGCCCAACCTGCTGAGAGAGCCAGAGTAACAAAAACTGCAGGAGAAACTTGCCTCTAGTTGGGAAAATCACAGCCCATTGTTGCTCTACTGTGTGTGGAGGTGTGCATCTGCATCATGCTGGCTGTGGCTCCTCCCATGCCTGCTCACTTCCATGGGAAGGAGTGTGCTGTTCCTTGAGGGAACAGGACTGGAGCAGGTACTGCACCGCAAATTCACACCTCCACTCCTTTCCACTACTAGATTTCCAATATAGGCAGCTCAAGGAAAAGGAAAACCAGAGGCAGATGGTTTTTATGTTTCTAAGCCAATTTCATGGCTGTTTCAGAAAACAGACTTGTGAACTCTCATGGTTGGCAATTTTGTAAGTCTTTGATTTCAGAGCTTTCGTGTCAATTTGTTCAGGCAGTAGAGTTAACTATGTGTTTAATATAAACCAAAGACTTTGAAATAAGCTCTTTGAATTATTTTCTTTGGTGTTTAGCTGCTGTGTGGAAACCCCCAGTATTGGACCACTTCTGTGACCACTTTTCAAACAAATGAACACACAGGCATGACATAGAAGCTTCTGTTGAGGAAAATAGGACAGAAAAACCCATAAGAAATAGTCTAATACTGTACAAGAAATATTATAGAATCACAGAATGGCCTGGGTTGGAAGGGACCTCAAAGATCACCTAGTTCTATCCCCTCTGCCATGGGCAGGGTCACTTCACTAGACCAGCTTTCTCAGAGCCCCATCCAACCTGGCCTTGAACACTTCTGGGGATGGGGCATCCACAGTTTCTCTGGGCAACCTATGCCAATGCCTTACTACCCTCACTGTAAAGCATTTCTTCCTAATATAAAATCTAAACCTAATGTCTTTGAGTTTGAAGCCATTCCCCCTTGTCCTGTCACAACATGCACTTGTAAAATGTCTTTCTTGTAGTCTTTCTTCATATATGGAAAGGTGTATTTACAGGTCACCCCAAAGCCTTCTCTTTTCCAGGCTGAGAAATACCAATTCTCTCAGCCTTTCTTTATAGGAGAGGTGCTCCTTTCTTCTAGTCCATCTTGGTGGCCTCCTCTGGACTCACTCCAAGAGGTCCATGTCCTTCCTGTGCTGGGGACCCCAGAGCTGGATGCAGTGTTCCAGGTGGGGTCTCACCAGAGCAGAGCAGAGGGGCAGAATCCCCTCCCTCTCCCTGCTGGCCACACTGCTCTGGATGCAGCCCAGGACACGTTTGGCTTTCTGGGCTGTGAGGGCACATGGCTGGGTCATGTCCAGCCTCTCCCCCACCAGCAACCCCTTCTCTGCAGGGCTGCTCTCCAGCTGCTCATACCCCAGCCTACGTTGATACCAGGGGTTGCCCTGACCCAGGTGGAGCACCTGGTACTTGGTCCTGTTAAACCATATGAGATTTCCATGGCCACACTTTTCAAGTTTGTCCAAGTCCCTCTGGATGCAACCTATAGGAATTCTTATTTTCTTACAGCAGAATTACAGAGAAATTGTTGACTTGACAGAGAAGCAAGTTTAGTGTTTTCAGTTTGTGTCTGCATAGGGTTTGCTGTTTGTTTCACATCCAGCATGATTGTACTACCTGGTGAGGTGGACTCCCAACCACTTACAAGCAATACATTGTTATTAGCTAGGTCCCTCTTTTGATCCATGCTATTGAACAAGGCCTTGTTGGTCTATGTTATTGCAGGTGAAGGTCTGGAACAGTTTATTGCTGTCTCCCTAGGGCAGCAGAATGCTCAGTAACAGCAAAGTGCAGACAAACCCATACTAGCAACTTCTCTTTGTGAAGAGAGAACAGTAAAAAATGAAAAAGAAACCCCTGCAGATACAACAGCCAACGCTGCCTATCATGGGGCTCTTTTTTTTTTTTGTCTATTTGTACCAGTTTTTGCTTTATCTTTTGTTTTATGAGTCTCTTATTTTACCTGCCAAATCTCTCTATTCTTTCTCAGCTCAGGCTGGCTGCACACATTCCCAGATCATAAAAGTATCATTTCTCTTCAGTACGCAGTGATGTGTACACAAGCTGTGAGATGCTTTACTGCCTTCTCAATCCCTCTCTCTTGTTCCAAGTTCTATGCAACTTTAGGAGTATGGAAAGATTAGTTTGTCTCCATGCCAGGGCCATTGCATTTATTTTTCCTGTTTCATGCTTTTTCCATCCTAGTTTTTCTTAAGACTTATTCTCCCACCCTGCTTTCTGTGATGAGTAGTGCCTCTCTTGTTGCAATACCCTGTAAGGATGCAGGTCTCACTCTTAGCTGTGTCTGGGCTTCTAGAAGATAAAGGTTTTGTAGCTATGTACAATCTGCCACTGCTGACTTCAGCACGGAGTCAGTCCCTTGGACCTCCCAACTGTTCCTTTCAAGTTATGCATGTGCTTACATGTTTGCTGTATTGGAAGCATTAGTGCTCCAGCCCAAAACTTTTGCTGCTGGCTCCAGCTGTAGTGTCATGAGCATCAGTTTAGGATTGCCTCAGAAAACAAGCAGGTCTTGGCCTGTACTGTGCCATGCACTTGCTTTGGTACGCTGAAGGGGTGTCCAGGTTGTATTTCTTAGAAACTGGTGTCAGCTTGAACACAAGAACTTTGGACTTATGTCAGCTCTTTGTGTGGACCAATGGTTAAGTGCGTAAGGACTGTCCAGCCATCACCACTTCCTAGCCAAGACCCTGTCTGGTTGGGCTTCTTCAATACTTAGACACTTGGTAGAAGACTCTGTCTGTTAACTGTTCTTGATTTGAGAATTGTTTCCCCATATGATTTTCCTGTGACCAGACCTTGTTTTCTTTCTACCTGAGCATCTGAATACATGGCTACATATTCAAAAGTATTCTTCAAAGCTGCTTGGGAGGCAATAGGAAGCAGGGAACTACTAAGGACTAACTGCTCATTAAATCCTGACTCCAAATCTGGGACACAGCACTTGGAAATCTTGTTACTTGCGTTTTTCAGCCAGTCCCTCATACTGCTCATTGCTGATAGGAAAAGAAGAAAAGTTTTCTACATTGATCATTTTGTATTAATTAGGACATTATTTGTTTATATTCCTACTCAAAGAACAACCTTTGCAAGCAACAAAGTACAGAGAGAGTCTTGGTTTTCTCTAAAGGATTACCAGCACTTCCAAGTTCTAGACCACTAACATGACTGTGAGAGCTGTAGACTCCTGCTTAGCACATACAACTCTTCTGACATAACAGCAACATCATTTTTGCTGCTTAATCTGTGTACCTACTTGGGTGAAAGGGCCACGCTTGATAACCTCTTGTATAAAATTATTATTTGGGAAAAGCCTGTATTTGTGTGGAAAGTAGGAAGCAAAGACACCATTGCCTTGTTATATGTTACGTGATTTGTTGGCTGGTTTGGTTTTTTTCCTGTTCTGAGGAAGTTAGAAGGGATGGCTTGAAATTAGGCAGAAAAGATACAATATGAAATCAGTGAGATTTGTGCTAGTCTTATCATTTCAATAAAGGGGGGTTTTGCTATACTTGGTTGGTCAGTTGTAATAGTTGTCTTTAATTTCTGGGAGGATGAGGCCAGATCTGGCAGTGTTTCCATTCACAAGATCTTGGTGCAGGCTCATCTTTGGCTATGACAGTAATGGAGAATCTCAACAAATGAAAAAGCAAGGAAAAGCACATAGTACAAGATCTGCAAAGAGTAGTTCAGGTCCAAATTTGGAGCAAAGCAAAGAGCAGTTACTTGATGAAAGATCTGACAGAGGAGCAGAGCATTTTATTGCTGAAGAAATCGGATGGGACACTACTTGCAGTAACCTGATTGCATCTTCTGCCCCAAGGGTGTAACTTCAAGATTTACTTGTTAGGGTTGGCCTTCCCTCCTCTGATGATGGGAACGTCAGGGTTTTGTGCACATGAACTGGAGCTGAAACTACTGAATTGATTCTATTTGCATCTTTGGCTGCTGGAGTTTGTGACCTAGATTTGTTTTTGTTTTCAGTTTGTGTGTAAACACACCTGCAGTGTCCATGTCTAGATGTCAGGGATGAGGAATCAGCTGGCTGATGGGAACCAAAAGAACTAAGGTTTCACATTTGTTTTGCCATAATTAGAGTTTAATTAAGATCTTCTTAATTACCGAGGCATTTCTGGGTTCTTCCCTCAGTGAGAGTAAAAGTGGCATTCAGTTTCTGATATGCTGTTTCTGCATTCAGAAGGGTGGGGTGTTTGTTTCAAACAGCCTGGACTCTGCGGTAGGCCTTTGAAATCCCAGACTGTGAACGTTGCTGTGACATGGGTTTGCACTGGTCACACATACCATTATAAGCTACTTGCGCTCTGTATGCCTACCAACTAGTTGGATTTTCCCACTAAAAATGCCCTTTGCACAGCTTATTACACAGCAGAAACAGAAGGTGTTAGGTGGCAAACATGGCTTTGTCTCTCCTTGCCGCTCCCACGGATGGCTCCTTTCCTGTGGCTGGCTCCCAGTGTTACAACGTGAGCGTGCCAATACGCTTTCCTTTTTGCTCAGCAGGGCTTGGGTGATGCGTTGTGTGCAGTGCTCTGAGAACACTTGTGACTGGGCTCTCCTGCTGTCCTCTGACAAGAGGCACTAGGCTGGTAGGCTGGCTGGCAGGTGCACTGTGTGACACTTCTGGGTGAGAACCTCCAGCTTTGGGTGAGAGCACTGTGGCTGTGCAGAGGAGCATAGCCCTGTGGGCAGGCTGATGGGTGCCGGGCATCGGCAGGCACTCAAGGGAGCACACAGAAGCTCTGGACTGAATGCTTTTTGGAGCAGATCAGCCAACAGTAAGGAGAGTGGAGCAGGGAGAAGATGTGGGCTCAGCTTAATCAGCTGTTCAGGCACTTGGGTGCCTCTGTGCTAAGAGATGCTTTGTCTGCATGTTCTCAGGTCTTGACACAGAATTACAGTGATGGATCATGGTGGTCTGATCCTGTGGCTCTGCCTGGTGCCTGATCCCAAGGGCTCGCTACTTACTGCCCATTGCAGAACTTGAAGCATGGCACTGTAGCTGCCAGCTTTTCCCTGGGACGATAAGGTTGCAACTGGTCTGGACACCTTAAATGCACATGCCTCCAGGAGTTGTAGAAGACAGCTTCCTTTCCAACCTAAGAACTGGACTGCACTCCTCTCACCCTCCTGTCCAGTACTGGTGAGATGGTACTTTTGGATGACAAAGTCCATGTATGCTCCTACATCCCAATGGACAGTGTTTCTGACTCATGGCAGTGGTTCTGAAGACTAATTCTTAGTTTTTGTCAAAAAATTCAGACCAGAAACACAGCCCAGCTTTAGCTTTCAAGTTTTTGATTTTGTGGGGGTTTGTATCACACAGAAGAGTCTCTGCTATCAACTTTCTCTACTTGTGTGGGTATTACAGCTGTAATCAGTTTGTCCTTTAATGTTTTATTTGTTGAGCCTTTCCCAGAAGTGCACGTTTTCTATGTGTTAACCGTTCCCTCGGCTCTCCCCAGGCCTAGCAGCATCTGTCTTGTGTCACAGCAGTCGTGTGTGTGCTCGGCTCAGTGGTGTTGTCTCTGTCCTCATCTTTCCTTGTTTATGCACCTGCATTTGGCTGTAGTTCTTTCAGGCACAGTGCTTTTCTGAGAGCTCATGCCTTGGGGTTTCAAAGTCCTTTTTACTCTCACTGCTTCCCAGGCAAGAAGGAGTCTTACTGTTGTTGGTCCAGCCCCTGCCTGCTCCCTGGACAAAGTGAACTGCAAGCCAGCTTACACAATTCTGTCTCATCTGCATTTACATTCGTAGGTCTTCTAAGTACTGTTTCTGCTCCCCATGTCTTCAGTATGTGAAGTGTTGGTTTTGTATTTTTCTAAATTCCTACTGCCATGCACTCTCTTCAGAAATCTACTCAGTGATGCTCTTGCCTTTACCCAGAAAACTTGAAAACTTGCAAAATGCTATCAAGATTTTTGAAAAGGGTATGGTATCCATTATCTTTGTTGACTTAAAATTTCTATATCCTGTAAATATTTGCAATAATCTTCATGAAGGCTTTTTTCAGATAATTTGAAAGATTGATTGCAAGTAGGATGAGGCTGAACACAGTTTTAAGGGAACTGTTTCTTTATCTATCCTGATGCAGAAAGGAAACAGCAGGAACAGTTCTTCATTGTTTTTTGATAACAGAGAAAAGATTGGGTTCCTCAGTAAAATTCTTACCATCCAACAAGCTTAGCAGGTAGATGCACATCCACACAAGATGTTATCCATTTCCAGGATGCCTGAGTGAGAGATGCTCAGGCACCAAGAGGTGTGCACAGTTTCAAAGAGATTAGACACATGGATGAAGAATTATCACACCAGGGAACCTCATGCAGGTGCCAGGGGAAGAGCTGCTCTGTAAGCTGTGGGCTTCTGCTCCACTGGGCAGGTGTGGAAAGCTTGTTCCCAAAATGTAACTGAGATGGATTTGGAAGTTGATATGGAGCACGTCAGCTGAATTAAGCTTGAGAAAAATATTTATACATATTTTAGGACCTTCAGGCTGTCAAACCTCAAATTAACTGGGTTTGCAACTATGCATCAAATCTGGCTGAATTTGCTGCAAATAAATAAATGCTACCAGGTGCAACTTGATCCAGACAGCAAGTGTTATCCCATTATCTCCAAGGTAAAATCTGAGGTGATGGCTGCCTTTGCTGGGTATGTCTGGTAGTGAGGTATGATCACACTGGCCACTTACAATAGCTGTAGGGAAAGACCCCACTGAGACGCAGTTTATTGTGCCTTGTTGCTGTCTTGAGAGCACCCCATGTAGAGTTAACCCCCTCCACCAGAGGTGTCACTTGTTGGCTCATTGGGATGTCACAGAGGATGAACCGTCCTACTCCCACCAAGGACCTGAGTTTCATTGTGTGTTCCACCTGGCTGAATGGGGAGACAGACCACTGAAGCCTGTTTTCTCTTCTGCTTGAGACAAGTCAGCACAGGATGTCATGCCAAGTTCCTTGGCTTTGCTCTTGTGTCATCTTTTGGCATTTTTAAAAGCTTCCTCCAAGCTCAGAGGAAATGTTTGTCTCATGGGAACTTATTATATAAGTAACACCAGATGCTCTGAACTAGCAGGGGAGTTGAGCCCTGCACTGGTGTGCTGCTCGATGTATCCCAGCACAAACTGTTGTTGAGGACTCTGGTACTGACACTATAGTGCTCAGTTCCCCTGATCCAGTGTAGGCCAAATTTTCAGTTGTAAAAGCTTTACCTTTGTTTGGGGTACTGTATTAACTGCTTAAAGATTTTAACTGCTGAGACAATCTGAACTTTCATTTAGACATTGTCTTAAACATCTTCTTGCCTTTCCATCTGCAAACCTTTGAGTCCTGGTTCCTGCGTACACCTGAAGAAACAGGATGAAAAGCAGGTTTTGGTATTGTTTTGGACTAGTTTTGCAGAGGGGGACCTGGCTAAATCACTGAGATGCTCAAAATGCAGTGGTGTCTTCCCACATTTTTACCTGTCTGCCTTCTGAAGGGCAGGTAAGTTTTGTTAGAACCCAGTGGTAAAGGCTAAAGAAGCTTAGCTTTCCATGGTTACACAGACTCAGCACAAAGCTAAGTCTCCCAGGTCTTTCACTAGATGTCTCACTCAGGGCTGTGCAGATGGGGAACTCTATGGTTACTAGCTTGCTTGACGAGGGCTGTCTCAGCAGGAAGACAGGCCCTTAGCCCCTGCTAGACAGACAGTTTTGCTGCTGTTCTGAGCTCAGTTCTGAAGCTTCTGCCTTATTCTGGCCAAAGCAGGCCATTCTGCTGGGAATGTGAGGCGGTTTGACCACCTGGTCACAGAACCACAGTTTCCAGATTACAGAATATTCTGAGTTGGAAGGGGCCCACAAGGATCATCAAGTCCAGCTCTTGAATGAATGGCTCATATGGGGTTGAACCCACAACCTTGGTGTTATTAGCATCATGCTCTAACCAGCTGAGCTAATTTCAGGGTCACCTGTGATAGGCAATGCCTATAATCGTACAAGAACTTCCCTGACTACCATGTATGCCTGAAGAAATTCCTGCCTCTGGAGTTTCACAGTATCCCCCAAAGTGCAAACATTCCAAATTCCTGTGTAGCTCTTTGAGGGAGGAACTGAAATCTTGTCACTGTTGATATATTTGGCAAAATGGTCCCTGAAAATATTTAGGGCTGAAACTACTCAAGCAGTTGCAGATATTCTGGAGTGAGGTGTATCTTACTCTCCTTGAGACCAGAGTGGGTAATACAGACGAGTTATGTACCCTTCAGTCTTGTGTTGGCCACTGCATTTCCAGTTTCAGAGAAGCCTGTATGAAGGCTTGGCCCTGTAAGGCAGGCATGTCAGGAGTGGTTGGAAGCTCCTAATAGAGACATTTCTGCTAAAATAAATCATACCGTACAGCCTAAGTCTGAGCTCCTGTACAGTCTCCCTGCTCAGCCAGTGTACAATAACTTGTTAGGCTAGTGTAATTTGATCACAAGTTTCATTCCTGTGTGAATCTTTAAGGACTGTTTATAAAATGGGCTATTGTCACAGCTGGAGTCCCATGGGATGAGTTGCATTTTTGGAATGTTCAAAAATAAAGTAGCTACAGCTATGTTTTCTAGGAAGGGTGGAATGCAGAAAGAGAGAGGGTTACACTACGTATATTGTTATTTGCTTTGAAGCTGTTGGTAAGTCAAAGAAGACATGGAAAGCTCAAGGTCGTAGCTGATGAGCAACAGTGCAGGGGATGGAAGTACCTGTTATCAGTTTTGCACAGTGCCTGGGTGAGCATATGCTTAAAACTACACCAGAGAACAAGAGAAAAATTATGCTTCCGTTTAGGTATTTCCAGTATGATTTTACTGCACTCACCTAAAACATATAGGTGAATAACACTATCTAGAAAGTATTGATGCTGTCTGGGAGTGATGCAATTTCAGATCTCATTCAGGTTAATAAAAAATGCATTAATCACTGAGCTGAAAAGGATGTTTGCTTAGGTACAAGTAGTCATGACTGAAATTTATTTTTATGTGAAAACAGAATATATAGTCCTGACCAACAACATGCATGATTAGTGCTTTAAGGGGGTTCAATTTTCCAAAACAGAAAAGAATTATATGCCAAATAAAGTAGGAGGAATAATTTAAGCATAAGAATGGGAATGATAATTGGGAGTTGTTCAAGAATCCTATGTTGGAGAGAACTGAGAAACCACCCTTCTGCATTTGCAAAGATGAATTTTTTAGTTTAAAAGAAAGTGGGTTTGGTTAACAAAGGAGATTAAAGCAACAAAAACCCCAAAATACAATGAATGGAAAAATAGAAGAAGTAACAAGACAAGTACTCTGCAAGCAAAGGCAGACAACTGATGGGAGAAATGAAGGGTACCAATGAAGAGCTTTTGAGCAGCAGATTTGAACAATAAGAAGGGATTCCTGAAATCCTGGCAATGATGTAGGGTCCATACTGAACAGGAGTGAAAAAGCCTACTGAAAAAGCAGTGGCAGAAATAATCAGTAACTATTTTGTGATATCTGGAAAGGAGAAAACTCTGTATTTCTAGTTTGGTCATAAGAGAATATTTTCTGCATTGTTTTTAATGTACAAAACAATAGTTAACTTACAGACCACAATTTTTAGAGTCTAAGCCAAGGAACTCTTTTAATCATTAATACAGTCCCTTGAAAAAATTCAGAGGAGTGAAAAAGAACTACTGTAACAGCATTATTCTGGGACAATGAGGGGGTAGCCTGCCAGGCTACCCAAAGCTCAGTTTGGTCAGAGCACAAAAAGCCTGATAAGCTCTGTGAAGGACTGAGAGAAGGCAGTACGTGCTAGCCAATTTTCCTTGAATGCGAAACTGGCCTTGTCAGACGACTTCTTCATATGAGTATGATTTTTGGTAATGAAAGTTGTCTTGGTGACATAATTACACGTAGATTTGAAGGCTTCTGACTTTGTTCCTGGCCCTGCTCTCTGATATAGGAGTACACACTAGACAAAATGGCTTACTGTAAATAGCCCAGGGTATTTGTGCATTCTTATGAGACTGCAGATGGGGAGTCATCCTCCACAAGTGAGTAGGGAAGCTAAAAAAATCTTGTAAGGTAGTAGTGAAGGTATCTGTTCTGGCCTTGCATTACCCAGTGCCCTTGTCAGTGATACAAATGCTACATAATCGTTGGCACAAGCACGGAGATCCTGCTGGTGGAGGGGAGGTAAACAACAGGTCAGTTGTGGGAGCAGAGCTGAGTCACCTGAAAAGCAGGGCTTTTCCAGTGCTGTTCAGTGCCAGCTGTACATCTGGAGCAAAGCATGGAGGTCAAGATAGCAGGACTGGAGGCCCTCTCTGGAGTATACTGATAGTGCAACAGGCTTGGAAAATACAAGTTAACATGACTGCCAAGCCCAGTTGTTCAGTTGAGAGGAACCTTGCAGTTCTCAGGTGAGTGGTAGGAGCAGGGGAGAAATGTTCTGAGGACCCTAGTGCAGGAATGCTGCTTAGTCCTGGTGTCAGCGCTTCATAGAGCGTTGAAGAGCTGGATAAGTCAGAAAAGAGGTACATGGTTCTTCTGTGACCTGAAGACCATGCTTGTACAACAGGAAAGTAAACAAACTTGATCTGAAAAGTTGTCCGTAGAAAAATGGATGGGTCGTTCCTTGAATCTGCTTGAGTTTTTGTCTGAGGCAGCAGAACAATGCAACAAATGCTGTATGTCTAGTGGCTTAGGTGCTGAGGAAACATACTATCAGATTCAGTATTATTGATCTCTAGTGAAGGCAGTTAGCTAGTTCAACAAACTTCCTTAGGATCTAGTGGAACTGCCATCATTTAGAATTTAAGTTGCCACCAAATGTCTCTCTGAGACAGAAACTATTTCTAGATAGCTGCTGATTTGTGCATGGTATCAATGTATGTTTTGATCTGTCTGGCCAGTGACTGTCTTTATGCTAATGAGAAACCAGACTTTTTTCTTACAAGGAGACATAGGACAAGAAATTATTCTGAAGCAGAGGTACTCTGACTTCAGCAGGAGGGCAAACAAGAATGGGGTGGCAGCTGCAGGTCAAAGCTGTGTGCTAACTGCTGCACATCCTCTGCAAATGGGCTGAGCCTTTAGGAGCATTGAAAGAAGCACCAAATAGAGGTGTCTTGAGGTACTGGAGGCCTTTTCTAGCCTGTTCCAAATGCCATTAGGCATCAGCCATGCATGTGTATCTAAGTGTGTATGTAAGAGTGTGTGTGAGTGTGTAAGTAACAAAAAGACTTGTAGGTCTGCATTCAGTGCTGCAATGCCTGCAGAGAAAGATCCCTAAGGAGCAGGCACCACCTCTTCTGGGCTCTGTTTACCTGTTTAGCAAGGAATGAGGTGGGACCTTAAAGCCATAATGCTGCCTGGAGGCCATGTTCCTGCTCAGGCCATTACAATTTGTCTCCTTCATCCCAGTAAGGCCCTCCCATAAGCTCAGTGGTTTACATCTGTTTCAGGACACTACAAAGGCCCTGTCTCTGTCTGGCACAGGGTAGGGGATGGTCCCCAGAGTGTGTCAGGTGCAGGCATGCATTGAAGGGGGACACAGTGCCCTGTGAGTATCCAGTGTGGCACTCCTCCCCTCATACCCACCATACCCACCTTGCCATACCCTGTGCTGTCAAGTGGGGGCAGGGATTTTGGTAAGTGATAGCAGCCCCAGCTTGTCATTGATTTGTGGGACTGAGCGCAAGCAGCACCAGACATATGAAATGTGATTTTAAAAGCACTTGTGGTTCCAGGTCCCCTTAATTCAAGGCTGTCTTGGAATACTAGACACTTCCTGAGTGCTCTTGTAAAGATGGCTTGAGTTGGTCCCCAGACCAGTGTTTTGTGGTGGTTACTGGGAAAGCAGCTTTGTCAGTGTGATGAATAGAGGTGGGAAATTGCAGCACCAGTGGTGATGGTAGGTTGCTGAAGTCACTCACTCCTCTTGTTCCTACTCTCAGTATTTTCTCCCCAGCTGAGGTTCATACTGTCTGTGGTAGCTGCAATATGTCTACACACTAGCACTGTAATGAATTATCTGGGAATAATCTAGTTTCTTTTGCCCAAAATTTGGTTGTTATTTTAGCCTAATCCAGTTGGACAATAACAGCTAAAATTTTCAGCTGACCAAAGGAACAGTTGGAGCTCATTACTGCTATTGCAAATCTGGTTCCAAAAAGTCATTGTGCTATCACTGTTAGAGATATTGTAGGTGAGGGTATCTCTTCTGTCCTCCCCATGCACAGCGAGAACTGTAAGCCTGACCAAAGATAGTGCTTTGCTCAGACAATTTTCTAACAGGTAGTGTTTCAAGGTCATTAAGAAGTGTTTTGAAGACATGTTTTGAAGACGTGTCTTGAATGTTTGTGTTCCCTGTTGTGGTGGATTAGGGAAGGTGGGTTTCCTGAATAACAGCCCATTGACCACGGCTACTGGAGCGTAATGTTTTCATAATTCCCAGAGGTCATGGGCTAGCAGGAAGAGGTCCTTGAGAAAAGGCACTGGTTTGGTGTTACTGTTACCACGTGTGATTGTGCACATGCACATGCACAAGCAGACATCTAAAATTTGGAGGAATTGCATCCTTTGCCAGGAACCTAAATGAATTGGAGTCTGCATGACTCGGAGACAGGAGAAACAGATGTTTCCACATACCATTGTCTTTAGGAGATGCATGCTTGTCCATACTTCTGTGTATCCTTCTACCAGCAGTACCTCTCCGGAAGGAACGATCCTGCAGGCTTTTTGCTGAGTTCAGTGCTGGTAGATAAGGTTTGGAAGGGAGTGCAGGATTGTATGCTGGCATAAAACCAGTTCTCAGGCAATGCAGTGGAGTGATGGTGGTGACTCAGTGGTATCTGCCTAGCTTACACAGTTGTGATCCCATGTGCTGCATGCTTTTCTGTTCTTGCTCTTATGATAGATGCTGGAGATATCTTGAGAGCCTGTTGATTCAAGCAAGCCTGTGGAACTGCTGCATGGTGCTAGGCCTCACTGAGTAAGAGCATTTGCCATGTGATGTAGAGCCAGAGTGGTCAAGAGCTTTAGACACAGTGTTAAGAGAAACACTCTTGTGTTCCGTTCTACTTTCCCTTGAGTTGGGTTTTCTCCTTCGTCTCTCCCCATCTTAACAGCAGTGTGGTTTAGCGCAGACTTTGCTGCTGATGCAGAAGTTAAATGAAATGTTACTTTGTGCTCACACGGTTGTATTCACAGCACCAGACCCCAAGATGTGTGTGTAACTGGAGAAAAGGAGAGGCTAAAGGACAGGGATTTGAGTTACTCTCAGTTTCTGCTTCATGCTGTCATTCTTCCCTTTGTCCCACATCCAGGGCCTGGTTTTCTAGAAACTCTCAGTCAGGTCTGGTTTGCCTGTCACCCTGGTACTGTGATGCTCTGTATAATTCTGCTGCTGTCTCACTTTCTCTGCTACTTCTGAACACCACAGGCATCAGAAAATTTAGTCCTGTTCCTCTTCGGAATGAGCAGAATGCTTTTTTCTTTCTTTCCCCGCCAAATATTGGGCTCATGCCATTTTCTGGAGTAAGCACAAAGGGGCAGAGGTAGAGTTGGGTTTTAACTGCGTTCCTGCCTGGCTCCTTTTTGCAGCTTAATATCAACACTTGACCAGAACTTCGGTTTGTCTTTTTTTTCCTTTCATTTATTCTTTCCTGGAATACACACTTTTATTCACAGATCAGTTGGACAGGTCTAATGCAAACCGGTGGAGTGCCTAAGCACTGATTGTAATCAAGCAAGCACTTTGGCTTCATGTTTAAAAACAAAGGCAGCCATTAAGCAAACTTTCCTGACATTTGGCAGGCCTTAGCCCTGCAAGAGCCTTGCTGCTTGCACCGAGGTGCTTCAGCTCTGTGCTGTAGTGCCACAGTCGTGGAAGTTGGTGTCTGCTGAAGGTTTCCTCCTCCAGTACCATTGCAACACATGTGATGTCCTGGCAGAAGGGTGCAGAGCTTGGGGCAGCAGGTCTCTCCTCTGTGCTCCTGCCCTCAGTGTGCATGTACCAGGTGGTGGTCCAGGCTGGCAGGAGATGGCCAAGAAGGAAGCCCAGATTACTGCCAGTGCGACTGCCACGACTTTGCTATACAGGGTGTTGAAAATACCCTCTGGGCAGGGCTGCATTCCTGGCTGGATTTGTACATCTGCATGCTCTGCAGCGTGCACAGCCAGAGGTGTAGGGAGGGGCAGGATAAGGCTTAGGTTTCCACTCACTGATGGCCCCTCATGAAGTAAAAAGAAATGCTCTTTCCTCCAGCTGAGAAACAGAGGCCAGAGCACGGGCAGGTGAAGCAGGTTCAGCAGGGCAGCATGGCAGTGCTGTACATAGACAGTGCCATTCCACAAAAGGTTAAAATACTTCCTGAGGTCTGCAGTGGTGACAGCTGTGCAGATACTTGTCAACTTCTACCTGGTAGAGGGAGCGAAAATGTAACTTGGTGCAAGGCTGGCAACAGTGCAGTTGTTCTAGTGCTGCTGCATTTTCTCATTTTCTTTGTTTTCTACCCAGCTGAGGTTCCTGGTTTTATATGCTCACCTGCCTTTCTCAAGGACTTTCAATGACGCAGAGGTACTCCATGTTGCCACACTGTCCCAGGGCACAGTGCAGTGCTTCTGTTCAGAGCCTTTTTCTTCCCTGTCATCCATGCCAGGCAGAGGTGCAGTACTGCTGAATGAGGAGGAAAATGTGCTTTGAAGCTGGTATGTCATACCAAATTGGCCATGATCTTCTTCAGCCCGAGCATCTCTGCTTATAAATGCTCTTTATTGCTCTACACTGTCAGATTGGAAGTGTGTGCATTGGCACTGCTAGTTTGCTTCAGCTCCACTTTGTCTTCTGTTCCCACTATGTTTTAATTCAGCCTGGCACTCCTAGAAACTAGTATATTTATCATCCAGGCTCTAGCTGTAGGTCATATAATGGAAACCTGGAGATTCACCAATGTATGAGTATTCACATTAGGTATTGTAAGTATTATGTAAGGCTTTCAAACATCCAGTAGATAGCTTGCTCTAGTGCTAATAACTTTTGCCCTGGCCAAGATGCTTTCCTCCATCCCCTTCAGTCCCTAGAGGGGAGTAATTGCAGATTAGTTAGCCGATAGCAAGAACTTTATCTTGGTCACAGAGGGTTCCAGCAGAGGATTTTATTGATGGGCTTTCATAGCTGAGAGTTAATACTGTTGGGAAAGCACTTTCCTGAAAGCTGTGCTGCACTTAGTTTTAATGAAGGCAGAACTGTACTTGCCTCAGACTGATTTGAGTAGAAGCTGTCATCCCTTATCTCTGCTATGACTTCTAATAAGAGTGGCAGGGGAAAATTAAGGTGCTATCTTGTTGCTAAGACTTACAGCAATGAAAATCTGGTAAAGTCTCTAGGTCTCAGGTAGGGGTGACTGAAATTGAAGCAAATCCATTTCTCAGCTTTAGCTCCTACCAGGAAGATGATATTATTTTCAGTCACATGCCATCTTGTTTAGTAGTGGCAGAACCGTAGTAGGAAACAACTCTGTCCCAGTATGAGTCAAACAGCAAAGGGATTACTGGTTTAGGCTTCAAAACTGCATAGCATGAGCAGCCACGGGAAAAATGAGTTGTGAAATGGTTGGTGCAGGAGTGGAGAAGGCTGAAGTCAAATTTCTCAAGGACAGAGACTAAATCTGAGAGATATTGCAGTCATCAAGTGACAGAGACTGCATGATAAATAACACAATGGACCAGCTCCTAGTGTTGGCATCATTGCTTTCCCTTTTGCTTCTCCAAACTATGCTAGGGGCAGGAACTTAGCATGTCCTGTAAAGGTCTGGTTGCTCTCAAGTGTTTACATTTTGTGCATATCTGCTCATACTCCTTTTATCTGATTTTCAAGCAATGTGCAACCTTGTAGAACTCTAAGGCTTTTTAAGGTGGCTATTCTTAGACCAGGCTCTGCCGCTGTGATGTAGTGGTGAGTCACTTGTGCTTCACTTTATGTGGCAAATGGAGTGGCAACTAAAGAAAACAATGCTTCTCAGCAGAATCAAAGCCACAGAGTACAGCTTATGAGAGAGATGCTTGATGTTCTCCATCGCTCTTCATATATCACTAAAGCTTTTAGATGTCTGGGTCTTTCAAGGTACCCTGTGAAGAGTCTCACAACTTGTCCTGGTGAAACAGTGAGGGCACCCCATGGCTTGTCAGCCATGAATCCCTTTGCTGATTTGTAGCTCGGCAGGGCTTTGCAGACTCAGGGCATCCAGAAAGGCTTGTGTTGGGACGAAGCAGACAGGTTGGGGTGTTGAGAGACAGGGATGGGGCACAGAGCAGAAACTGATATGGTGATAACCCATTTTTGTTTCTATTTGAGTGCAAGCTTATAATGCTGTACTGCCAGCTATCTGGAGAAGTGTGCCGAAGATCACCCAGTGCTACATCAGTAATTATTAGTGGTGTCACCTATGACAATGGAGAGTCCTCTACCTGTGTGGTTGACAGAAGTATTTCTTACTTTTCCATTTTTTTGCTTTGTGCTGAAGCAACTAGTCGATCTGTCCCTGAAGTGCAGAATGCTTCTTGGTGGAGTCTACTGAGCTTAATTTGTAGTTCTGTACTTCGTCTAATCAGACATTACAAGGGATGCTTCAGTTATGCTTTGTAGGTTAGTTACCCTCTCGTGGGCTAGCAGTGTCTACAACTGAAAATTGCACAACAAGACAATTTTAATTCACTTTTATTCTCTCTAGTGAGCAGTGAAACATGAAATTCCTGGACAGGGATTGAACTTAGCAATTCCCACTGTCACAGCTCAGCCTGACTCATTAATGACAGTTTTGCATTTACTGCTTAACTATAAAAACTAGGAGTCATGATTCTATCTGTCATTCCCAAATTTAGGGATTGATTTACTCAAAAAACATAGAAGATATGCTTCAATGGTTTACAAACCAGAGAAGGGTTCAGTGGTAACAGGCCCAGCATAGTGGAAAATACATGCAGAAAATTGCAGTCAGGAGCAAGGAAGGAAGAAAGAAAGGAAGAGAGGAGAAGCCAGGTATACTCTTACTGGTGGTATGCTGTTAAAAAAGATCACTGTATCTTCTACAGGAGAATGAGATATGTTAACAGATTTATTTATCTGTTATTGACATTAATCTTTCAAACTGGAAGAGGATAACTTTACTAGAAATGAGAGAAGAGCCCAGGAAAAGGGACTGGTTAGGAACTGCATATACAAGAGAAGTTTCCATTCAACCATCTTCCTTGTAATGTGATTTTTGTGTCTGCTGATCTAGACGTGCTGATAAACAGTGTTACCTGTTCCAACAGATCAAGGCATGTTAATCAGGTCAGCTGAATTAACAAGTGTTGGCCTCAAACGTTTTCTGGGTTTCATATCCTCTAAGGTCACTGTTTTCTAGCTTTTACTTTGTCTGCTAGAGGCAAGTAGTGTAATATTTCACTGGGCAGCTGGGATGCAATGCAGCAGCAGATGAACTGGTGCTATAGCTGGTGCATCCAGTCAAGGCCTGGGTAGCTAGTTATCCAGGGGTAGCCAGGAGGGAGAGTGGAACAAGATGCAGTTCCATAAAGGAGTGAATCAGAGTGCAACAAATGCTACTGAATAATTAGCTCACTGTAGTAGGTTCAGAGGAACTGCACGCTGACATATCCACATTAAGTGTTCACATGACTTAATCACGGACCCTGCATTGCATGTTTTGCAAGTGCCCTACCTATGCAAAATGAATCTTCCCTATAAAGAGAAGAGCACAGAGCACTGATGTTATTGTAGAACTGGGGTATGTGAAATGGGAGAGGAGGGATCAGCGGCTCCAAACACATGCTCTTGGTGTCAGAACACCTGGTTGCATATCTCTTCTTCCTTGCCTTTCTCTATGTTTGTCTCCTCAGAGTGATTTGTTCTGACACATACCAGAGACTTGCCACCAGATGAAAACGAAAGGAGGCTGAGCCCAAGGGATGTGTTCAACATGCCAGGCCAAGCTTGCAAGGCAAGGTCTAGAGTAGGAGCAGGCTGTGGTGTTCAGGAGAAGGAGATGGATGGCCTTGCTTGCAAATGGTGGCTGGAGGCAAATTTCTGCAAACAGGTCCTATGGTCTAGAGGGGAAACAGACGCTCTTGTCTTCCTGAAGACTTCCATATATCTTGTTTAGGATGACAAGGAGTGCAGTGCCCTCCATGTCTCACCTATGTCCTGTGTCCTGGGCCAGTTCTGTGGTAGCACTGCAATTTCTCAGTGCCACTTCTGAAGAGGGCTTTGACTAGATTTGCTCTGAAGATTTGAGGTGAACTCGTTTCTACCCCTGTGAAAAGACAGGGGGTCCTAAGTTTGAAAGAAAAAACCCCAAACAAGTGTAATCTTGATGATGGATGAAAGAGACAATTCAATGACTGTTATGTGGGTTTGGGTTTTGTTTTGGGTTTTTTTTTGGCAAAAGCATTTTTTTCTATTGAAGGATGCTGTGGAATAATATGTGATGGAAAAAGAACCTGGTGTCTCCAGGCTGAGAAATTATAATAGGAAGACCTGTCTTTAATTTCCAGACCTGCCATTGCTTTTCTACCTCTACTGTGCCTTCTGTTCCTTGTATAGCATTAGGATTAACAGTGCCGTGCAGAGCTGTCATGGAGATGTTGCAATGAGTATGCTGTTCCAGTTCTTGGAAATAGCAGTAGCAAAAGAGTTCACAGGAACGGGGGATGGCGACATGCTGCTTCTGCTGTCGGCTTTCCTAAGCAAATACAGCCTGGCCACATGCTTTAGTCACACTCTAGGTTCATTTTTTTTGAGGAGTCCTAAGAAACTGATCCTTTCCTAGCCTGAGAATCCAGTTTCCTTATTAGTAACAAGCCATTTCATTAGCCTTTTAGGGAGCTGGAAGTGGGTTGTTACTGCAAAACAAGCTGAGGTAGTCTGACTGCTTTGAGTGAAGGAGGATTTAGTCTCCCAAGAAGTCTAGGTTTTTCACATGCAGTGAAGCTCTGTTATTAGATTTCAAATATTTTTTTCAGGAGCTAAGAGTGTTTTTTTGGCAAAAAGTAGAAAGCATGCATCAGGATTACAACAGATATGCTTTTCTGGATGGGTACAAAATCTGTCCTGTAAACAATAGCCAGATAATTACCTAGGAGAAAAGCAAATACCAGAATAGTGTTGTTTTGCTTGCTCTCTCCACTGATCTGTTAATATGTCTCTTAATCTCAGGTGATGCTGCCTTTGTTTATGTTTCCTGTTTTAAAAATTGGTTTCCTGTTAAAGAAATTCTTGAACGTGGATTTTGTTAATTTATGTTGGTTTAATTTTAGCACACATTTCATTAGGATTGACAGTGGCCCAGTGTTGCAGAGACCCAACTGTAGCTGATTGTTTTGCCTCTTAATAGATCTTTTTTCCTCTAGCGTGTATTAGATTGTCATGTTTGAGAAGATTATATTCTAGAACATAATTACTTCAGAGGATAGTGTTGTACCAGTGACTCCACATACGTTTGGGGAGGGGAGGATAGGTGATGTCTCAGGATTTCCTTATTTTCAGGGCTCTAGTGAGTGTAAATTGAATTATTCTGGAGACGGGAACAGCATTGCACACTCCTGTCACCAATGGGCATATTAAAAAAAACAGCAGGAGGATAAGTCCCTTTAGACTGGGGGAGAGGGGCTGTTGGCAGGTGCTGCTATGTGGCCTGAAGCTAAAGTTCTTGAGAGCTTTGTCTCTTGAGTGTTTTGTTTCATGGTTAAATGAGTTGTGTGGGGTCATGGCAACTTTTAGTTCAAGCCTATGGGTCATGTTAATGGGTTTGTGTTTAATGCAGGGAGTGAAGTACAATTTCCTATAGGCTTCTTACAGTGTGAAGAACATCTCTTTGCTCCTGGATGTGATGTTTGCCAGATAAGTAAATGCATACTGGCTGAAACAGATTTTAAAAAGTGTTAAGTGGGTCAGAAGAACAAGTCTTACTAGTCTCAGTGTTATTTGGACTCCTGTATCCCACGTCTGCATCTAAAAATCTTTGCTGGGATAGACCAAAATCTGCATAATTCTGGGCTTTTGAAAGAACTATTTAAAAGGCCCTATTTCTATTCAGTGACACAGCTTGCTAGAAGATGTTAGGTCTGAACCTCCTCACTGCTACTTTGCCTGTGTTGTGACAGCCCCATTATCAGTGTCACTGCAGAAGGAGCTGAACCAGTGTTTTTTCCAGCTGTTAGTGCAATGTAACAGCTCAGATTTCTTGAGATGAGAAGACTTTACTTCTTGCTGGTTTGGCTCTGCTCTCAGCTGTGTTGCTATGTAACAGGGATGCCAAGGAAAAGCATCAGCATGCTTTCTGGCCTAGAGCAGAGGGGAGGTTGTGGCTTGCATTCCAAGCTCTTTGCTGAATATCTTTTCCATGTATTATGCTTACAGCAAAGATGGCAGGATAGACAAAGCCAGGTGCAAACATCCATCTTTCAGTGGTCCTGGATGGTGGGGTTTTTTGGCTTTTTGAAAACGTTGGCATGGTGTAACTCAAGGGAGATTTGAAACTTTTGTACATAAAACTCACACTTTTTGTTATGATATAGCATTGTTCTCACAGAAAATAAAACAGGAGGAAGACTGACTTGGAGAAGACGAGCCATGTCCTGGAGTTCTGTAGCTAAAAGGGTCCTTCAGCACAGCCCTGATATCTGGTGCTTATTCTCACTCCCCACTGGATTGTTCATAGCCACAGGCCAAGGAATCATATTTTCTCAGGTATGGCTTTCAAAGGTACATCAATAAGTTTGTGGGAAGAGTTCTTTCTCCACTAGAATTTTCCAGGTTTCGGGAAGATCTCTCTGCTTTGAATTGCAGTGTAACCTCAATTTTGTGACAACAGGAGACCTAGAAGAATTTCGACTTACCTTTTTGTATCTCTAACATTTAAAAATTGTTTTCTCATTATATTTGTACGTAAAAGTAGAATTGTGTTTTAGAGGTACAGGCTCCCATTGATTTTGAATTGGGTTGAAAGAGGAACAGAATTTTTGAAATGCAGAATCTTATATACAGGAACTTAATCATAGGTTGATTCTCTTTGGAGAACCAGTTTTGAAAAACATCACTGTGATTTTCAGAAAGCTGGCTGGATATGCAGTGTGCTGACTTCCTGGGCTTGTTCTGGAATTCTGATAGCTTTGATTTCCTTATATCCAGCATTTCCAAGAGTGCCTGTTTGCTTGCCATCTTGGCAGCCATTAAAAGATCCAGCTGTGGTATGCCGATTTCTCATGGGCTTCCAAGTCATTGGTTTTGTAAGGCAGTAGGGAAAGACTAGAACTGTCTACCTGTGAATTCCATTAGGTTTGACATTAGGAGAAATTTCTTCACAGAAAGGGTGATTAGACATTGGAATGGCTCCCCGGGATGGTGGCAGAGTCACTGCCCCTGGAGGTGTTTAAGGAAAGACTGGATGTGGCATTTAGTGCCACGGTCTGGTTGACAAGGTGGTGTTCAGTCACAGGCTGGACTCAATGTCCTCAAAGGTGTTTCCAGCGCAGCTGATTCTGTGATTCTGTGGTGCGCATTCCTGTTCAAGTGGGTTGTGCGTGCGTGGGTGCATGTGAACATGCCAAGCAGCAGTGTGATGGGAAGTCAGATGTGTGAAGGGGATCTGAGAAAGATGTGGAGTTGAGGGATAGGGTTTGGCAGAACAATGATTTGCCAAGAAGGATTGGAGTACTGGGAAATCAGAATTCTCCTTGTGAGACTTGTTATTTCAGTGGGATTTTTTGTGGGTTTTTTTGGGCATAAAGTCTTGTGGATGGGACCCATCTGTGACAGAGATTAGTGCAGTCCCTTGGCTGCAGTCTCACTTTCAGCAACCTTCTCTGGTTGCTAGAAATATGATGAGAATATGTCTATGCTATAGAAACAAGTTGAATGGCCTCTGAGCTCTGTGGGTATGCATGAGTGATTTCTGTTCAGTAACTAGATTAACAGCTAATTCAACAATGACACTTGGTATATTAAGTAGCTTTATAAGGTAAACTGACAGATTTAATTAATTTAATAAGATTGAAATTGAAGGACCAATTAAGTGCCTGCAGTTGGCAGTTTATTAAAGTTCCTGACTGAACTGGTTTGCAGACTGCTACTGAGCTCATATGATGTGGATGATTTTATTGTCATCAGGTCTCATGATTCAGAGAAAATTACGACCACCACTATGTAAACAATCTCCAAGATGAATTATTCTGTCATGTAACAAACAGAGACATTTCATATCTTGTGGGTTTGCTGAATTTAACAAAATTAGCAGAGAAAGTTTGCTTTGCTATAGTCTGTCTTCTCAGAAATTAATCTTTGGGAAGATTATCCCATTATTTTTATCACTGACTTTCTCTGTGCAGGTATTTATTTTCACCACTCTGTATGGCTCTTAATTATTGTGCATACAATATTTGGGTTTTAGCCAATTTCAGGTTTTTATTTGTTGTGGTTTAACCCCAGCCAGCAACCAAGCCCCAGGCAGCGGCTCGCTTACTCCCCCATGAGCAGCACTGGGGAGAGAATTGGAAAGGTAAAAGGCAGAAAACTTATGGGTTGAGATAAAGACAGTTATAAAGGGAAAGCAAAAGCCACACGTGCATTCAGCACTTCCCATGGGCAGACAGGTGTTTCACATCTCCAGGACAGCAGGGCCCCACCACACCTCACAGTGACTTGGGAAGACAAAGGCCATCACTCAAACGTCCCCTCCTTCCTCCATCTTGTGCCCAGCTCTCAATACTGAGCAGGATGTCAAATGGTCTGGAATACCTCTTTGGCCAGTTTGGCTCCCCTGTCATGCCTGTGTCTCCTTCCATCCTTTTGTGGACCCCCCAACTTCCTCACCAACTTGGCAGTACGAAAAGCAGAACAGGCCTTGGCTCTGTGTAAGCCCTGCTCAGCAATAACTAAAACATCTCTGTGTTATCAACCCTGTGCTCAGTACAAATACAAAACATGGCCCCAAGCTTGACGCTGTCATGAAAGTTAACTCCACCCCAACCAAAACCAGCAGGGTATTACAGCAGCAGCTGAAACCTTTTTAATAGGGAGACACAAATAAGCAAAAAAGACTAGAGTTTGGAGCAGTCAGTCAGTACAACTCTTGTCTTCGTTTAAGTGATCACATTTCAGGGCTGGAAAGACCTAGTATTCCGGTATCACTTGAAATAAGAAAGTTCTGGGCAAAGTAGCTAGACCTAGAAGATGCGGGTTGTTTCAGAGATAACTGGGAAAATAAGGCAACACATATTTTAAAAAGCAAAAATCCCCAATTATTACAGCGGTTCAAAATGGAGATGGACCTGGGCATTCAATGGGTTCTACTATTGTAGGAAATGACAGTTGAGGCACCTTGCTTGTTATTGTCCATGCATTCTAGTATGGTTTTTAAAAACAGAGCTTTTTTCCTTTTTGCCTTTTTTTTTTGTCTGAATACAGGTAGTATGTAGTATTCTACTTTCTTTACTGTCTGAAATGAGCCATTTTTTGAGCCTTCTTTTCTTAAGAATATAGCCTTAAAAGAATGGTAAGCAAATGTGGGTTTAGGCATCAAAGGCTGAAAAAACTATCACATTGTGTTGCAACAAGGAAATGTACAGGAGAAAACATTAGCAGGCCATATCTAGACATGCCCTTCCCATTGGGGTCCTTAACCTTGTGACTATCAGGGAAAACATTTAAGTGGTTCACAGGGAGTTACAAGGTGTGGTGGGAGCTCGGTGGCCTGAGGACTGAGTGTGCTTTCTTGTCAGGCTCTGCTGAGCACTCAGCCTTTCCTAGCACCAGTGTGTCTGTCTCTAGTTGCTGTCTTCTCACCTAAAGAAGCAGATAACTGTAGTGTGAGAGCATTTGGTTATGACAGCTGAAACAGCTTGCTGAGTCTGCAAAAATTGAATTTGTTTTCTTGTCCCAAGGTGAAAGTACACCAAAATGATGCATTGGAAATGAAGCTAATGGTGTCTTAAATGCAGTGTTGGAGACTGTACAATGTCCCAGAGGAATCTATCCCTGCTTCCCGTCTTAGCTTCCCCTAGTACCCAAAACACTTGCTGTTGCAGGCTGATGTCTTCTTCTTGTCCTCAGGCTGTGGGCCATAACTTGCTGACCTTTTCTGTTTGTTAACTACCTTCTGTCGGCAGGGTGAACAGTTGTGATACTTGTCTTCTTCCTCAGGCTTATCTTGTGCTGAATTGATTAAGCCAGTATCTTCATCCTTTCCTGTAGCTTATGTTTCCAAACCTCTGAACAGTCTTACTTTTCTCCTCTGGACTCAAAATTCATTTCTCTCACCAGTGTCCAAAACAGAATGCAAGAGACTGGCAGAGACCTTGACATGATAGGGCTGCTTAATTACTTCCCAATTTTTATGTGTTACAGTATTGGAAACTGCTTTGACAGAAGCATTGTGTTGTTGATTCACAAATTTTCTAATGCCCTGCCACCCACAGATCCTGTGATGGTATGGCTACCTTGCCAATAATTCCACGTTTATTTTTGTATTGATCTTGATTTTTTCTTGCCACATTTTGATTTGCACCTGAGATTATCCTTTCATTTCACCATAACTGTTGTAAAATACTGTTCTATTTCCAAAGAAGTTCTGACGACCTTTTTGACCTTGGAATTAAAAACGTCATCGACCAAAAAAACAAACAAACAAAAAACCAAGCAAGCCTCCCCCCTCCTCCCCCCCGATTTGTCATTATAAGTCGTCATGTATGGAGATAGAGATTCAGGAGTTCACAATCAATTTTGTTATTTTTAGCTCCTTAGCCTATTACAGAAAGACACATTCAGTTTGCAGTGAGAGCCCCTGTCCTGGGAAGACCTCATAAATTCGCTTGCTTAAACATATTGCCTGTTTGTAAGTCTAAAAAGTCCTTTGATTTCAGTGCCTTTTTGGTTTGGAAGCTCAAGAGATATGACAGTCTTGAGACCCAAATTTGTCAGAAATGTTACAAATGAATTGTAATTGTGCATTTATTCCATTAATGTAGTAAATCCCGTAGGCATTTGCTGGATAGGAAATACTTACTAAATAATGTCAGAACATCTGAAAACTAAAATGAAATGTGGAAGGATTATGGTGTTTTAATTCCCTCAGCTGTGCTAGTTTGTGCAGTGATCGTGAACGCAGTGCTGGGATCACAGTGTCTGACTTTTTGCAGCCCTGCACATGCCACGAGCCCTGTGTGACTGCAGATTCCCTAAGCTGTGGTACGGCTGTGCCCAGTAGCACAGGGTGGTATGTAAGCTCTAGCTGAGGTCCGTGTTTGGTGTGTGTTGCTCTATGGAAAGAACTCTGTCCTAAACAGCTCTAGCAGTGTGTCTGAGGTCGTGACATTTCACATCTGCAGAGGAGGATTTTTGCTGTTAGAAGCTTTAGAGCCAGCAGGCAGCCCATGGTCCAAGTTTCTGGTAGCTCCCAGTGAGCTGTTTCAACAGGCTTGGTGCACCTGTCTGGTCACTCTGTGAATAGGAAACCTGGTGGTAGCACTTGGACTGTTTGCTGCCTGTGGAGTTTTTTCCCCTCCCTAGAGTGTGTGCTTTCTGCAAGGCTTCTGTGTGTTAGCTGTAGTGCTTGCCAACACCTTTGAAAGACATCCCATGCTTGGTTTTTAAAGAGAACAGGGCTGTAGATGAAGGCCCTCATGGCAAAAGCAGAGGTATTTTCTTGTGTCAGCAGTTAAGAACTTAAAAGACTGTAAAAAAGCTTTTTACAGAAGACAACCTCATTTCTGCTGCTCCTCCTGCCCCCTCTAGTAACTTGTAAATGTCTAGCTGCCATTCAAGTCTAGGATAAAAGTTTCAGAGGGCTTTCTGGGTTTAACCAAAACAGTTACTGATGCAGCTGATGCTTTGTTGCTTATGTTCCCTTCCAAATGAGGGAAATTGACTGTACAGATTGGTGCTCATTTAGCATTTTTTTCCTTGACTTGTTAAATGAGGCTAGGGTAGAAAAAGCCATGCAGCCTAATGAGTGCACTAAGAAAATGGAATGGACAGAAGCAAGAAATTTTTTAAATAGTTTTTCTGATGGCCAGGTTTTCTGAGAATTGTCCACCAGCATGTCTGCACTGGTACAAAGTCTCTTGTTATGCACATATATGCATCGCACCATTTTGTAGCAGGGTAGCTACAAAAAGCTAAAAGTTCCATACTAAAAGCTATGGAGGCAGGAGAGGAAAATGAAAAGAGAGAAGGTCTTGAGAGAGCAGACTTGGAGTATTTGAGAATGGCAGAAAGGCTGAAGTTAGCAAATACTTTTGTTAAAAAACAGTGCTGTTGTTATGGACCATCAGGAAAAGAACAGAACTGATACTGATTTAGCCAGAAAGTTACTGATGAGGGGAGAGTGAGAGGGTACCTGCTAAAACTAACCATTTCAAAACCAGCAGGAGCAGGGACACACAGCCAAGGCTTCTAAGGGAACTGGCACAGGATACTACAAACAGCTAGGCAGCCTATTTGGTATTTCATGGAAAACAAATGAGATCCAAGGAAACTGAACTAGAAGAATGTAGTAGCAGTCTTTAAGATAAAAGGCATGTCCTTGGAAACTGTTAAGCTGAAGGTTGAATTAAAACGATTTGCAAATGTTAGAAAGGTCAAACATGTCAGCAGTTATATCAAAACAGTTTTTCAGCTATTTTGAATTGAAATTGAATTAGGTGTTTCTGTTGGTGGAGAATTGCAGACCATTTTGTGCAGTGCTGTTGCAACAATTCCATCATCACAGGAAAAAAACATGATAGGCTTAAAGTATAAATTATTTTTATTTCATGATTGCTTGGATCTGATTTTTGGTGATAGTTTTCAAAATGCGCAGTCATTTCACGTACGATCGCCCGGTGTCCTTGGATGACTCCTCTGTCTGACCACAATTTAAATCAACACTGAGCTGTGTCAAATACATCTTTGACAAAATGTACTGAGACTTGGCCCAGTGGCTTTCGAGTTTCATGAAGCCATTCAAGGTAAAAGATTGTGCTGACAAAATTTTGAAGGCCTCTGGAGCAGAACTATGTGATTGCTGAGTAAACTGGAAACATGGGGCTGGATTAACTTAAATTGAAGTAAAACTGTCTGTGTGTTCCTTCCTGGATGAAAAATAAAGGTGCTAAAATATTTTCCAAGGGCCTCTGCAGAAGGGTGATATATTCCCAGCAGAGGCTGGGTATCTCTAGCAGACAGGCTGGATTGGTATTTATCTGTCTTTCTTGCAAAAAGAGGACTTGAGAGAAGCCCCATGTCCCATTGCTGGAATGGCTTGTTTCCCAGCCAAGGATAGAGAATGAAGGAGTTACTTGCTGGGCTGTGCAGCCATCAAGTTTTGTTTTGCTTGATTTGAACTGTTCAGGAATGTGTATGCAATTGGACGTGCTAACTGTGAGCCTGGTGTATGACTCAGGTTTGCATCTTTTGAGCAGTGTGCTGCTGTTTCTGTGTTTGTGAGCTTGCACTGTCCTTGTGTGAACAAGGCAAGCAGGACAGTTCTCAGGGAGCAGTGCTGTCCAATTCATCTGAAGGGTCTCCTGGAAGGAATTGTACAGGGGGTTGCAGTAGAGGCTGCAGAGAATTGGGGTTCTGGATTCAGTACTAAGCTTTGATGCTGACCAGAGGACATACCAAGGGAGTGAGTTGTTTCCCTCTGATCTCACTCTCACCATTTATGGATGATTGTGCAAGCACTTCCTTCCGCAGTGCCTCCTGTCACCAGGCAGAGAATCAATAATGTAATGTCAGGAGAATCTGATACATCACCTCCTCAACTCAAATTTCATACTGAAATATTGACACCTTTTGCCATTGCGTCCAGGACAGCCTGATTATAAAAAGCAAATGTGACAGCAGTTAGCATAAGAAATTGAGCACTTAGCATGTGATCATCAGGAATGGACTCTACCCTTCTTCTCACCTTTGGAGCAGCAGGACACTGGGAATATTGAATTGAGTGAGCTCTGACTGAACTTGTCAGGTTTCCAGCCCACCAATGGTGCTTTAATTGACTCTGTGGCATATTTGGATAGTCACACAATCAAAGTGGATGCCAGCAAACAAGCAGAAGAGGAAGACTAAGTCTGGAAGAGGGGGCTTGGAATGGAAAAGGAAGGGAATTTATATAGAGCTTGGGTTTGTGCAGCAGAAAGCAAGGCTTCAGTCAATGTATCAGAACCAGCTCAACGTGCTCATATTGGGAGAAATCCTATTTTTGAGTGTAAGAAGGCGAGTGGAAACAGTGAAATGAGACACTAGCAAGTGTTACACTTAGTTTTCAGCACTGTTCAGCTGGAAGTCTGTAGCTGGTTAGGGCTGAATTTTTGGAGAGTGGTGTGCACATGACAAAAGGATTTAATGTCCTCTATCCTTGAAATTCACACATGCACTCAGAGTAGTTTATAGATCTTCATTGGGCACACAGAGATCACAGTGGGCTTGATGTGCAAAGCATCCAGTGGCTTCTGAAATCTCTTTGCAAATTTAAATTTCCTTTTTTACATTAATTCCAAATCTCTCAGCAGGTTCTGGAAGTTTGACCACATTTCAGAGTTTTTTTGGGATTTATATAAGAGTTTGAAATGCTGTTCTGAGGGATTGTGATTTCTTTCCTTGTTTTATCTGTCACAAACAGATGTTATTTTATATAAGGTTTCCAAACAAGGTGTTTGATGTGAATTTACGTTTTAGCACCAAGTGCGTTTAACAACATAATAAATATGACATGTTCTGAACAGGTAATCTCTGTTGGTCTTTTAGGTTTCTGTTCAGTTTTATTTAATCTTGAATGGTGCAGACCCTGAAAAACTGGCACCATTGGGAGCAACTCAAGTCTGGTTTAGGTTGATGAGTGGTTTTTGGATGAGTGTTCTCAGGCTAATGTCTCGGAAGATTCCAACACTACCAGGGCTCTTGTGGGCTTTTCTTCCAAGCTGAAATACAGCTATGTCTGAAAAAATTAGAAAAGAAGTAATACTGACATTTCTCTGTCTTCAGTGAGTTGCCTGTCCTGCTCATGTCTAAGGAGACAAAAAAACTCGCAAATATGAACTAGAGTAATAAAGAAAGCTAATGCATCTGAGAAAATAGTAGCTACTAGAAAGGAAGGGAAAATTTGCAGTTAGGGTTGCTATGTAGGGCAAACGAGCACAACTTTGGAAACAGAGTCCTGATGGAACTCAGTGGAAGAACACTGCAACACCAGGGTGCACTGTGTGTTGTGGCGTACTGTGTGTGTAGTCTCTGAGAAGGGCTGGATGGAGCTGCCCATGGGCTGTGACACAAGCTAGGCCCTGGGGTCCCTCACTGTTAATGTCTTTGGTAAAAGATTCCCTGCTTGGGAATCGCATATGGTGGGCTAGCAACACCACATGTCCTATTCTTAGGAGGCAATTCCTTTGTCTCAGGAATTGTTGCTATCTCGAAAGTTTACAGATGTGTCAGAATTACCAACAGGGCGGCATTTTTCCTAAAACGATAAAATGAGGAATTTGTTTTTTCTGATGGATTGTGACACAAGTTTCTCAATACTGTCTTTGTGTTCCTTGCATGTGAGTTTGGGAGGAACATTATAATCCTTTCATGAATGTTTAAAAAACACTGTAGGAGCTTTATGGTGAGGGATACATAGAATATTTGAAGGGATGAGTAGCTGCTTTATGTTACCTATTCTGTGTCAGAATCCAGGGTGAGGTGATCTCTGAACTCTTTTATCCTTAATCCAGTGTCACAACACTGCATAGACACAAGGCTTGTAGATCTGCATCTCAGATTTTACCTGAAGTGACATAAGCATAAGGAGTCCCAGTAGGTGTTGCCTGATGCAAAGAAGATGCACACTAGTGTAAATGATGTGTAAACATGTAATGATGCAGGAGGGAGGCATACTTCAGCAGATCTTTGAGGTGGATAACAGTAATGAAATTTAAGCCAGGACTTTGTATATTTTGTGTTCACTTTCAAATGTAAGTTTTAAGACTAGACTTTTTGTAGTACAAGTCTCATAACTACGCTGTACAGACCTTCTTGGGGGTTTGTTGTCCAAAAAATGGAATTAAATCACTCAGGAGTGCCTGGGAAAGATCCCATTAGTCTGTAAGTACAGCTTATCAGAATTTATCTAGCTTGGGTAGGGTGAATATTTCAGCCACTTGAATTATTTTTCCTTGATTACCTGCTTGTTGTTTTGTTTCTGTCACAGTTTTAGCAACTACACACCAAGCAACCACTGTTGTACAATATTGTTTGTTATTTCCAAAACTGGATTTGGAGAAAGATGATTCACATCCCATTATACATTTACCATCTTTTGCACAATTCTGAGTGCACTAGAGCTTTTTGCTTTGATGCTGAAAGTTACAGACCTTACATCAATATATTCTTGCATTTTTTCCATACATAGAGTTGCTGGTTGAATTGATACCAGCTGCACTGTGCCTTCTTAAAATAATTTCTGAAAAGCATTGCCCTGCCTAGCCCAGAAAATTACCCAGTTATTCACTTTTGAGGCCAAAGTGTAACGTTCCCATAAGATAAATCTTGATGCAATTTGTTCTTGTTTCTGTTCATTTCATCACACCCCAGACCCTGCCTGCTTGTCTTGGACCGTTTTAATCTTTACAGTCAGGCTTATGTAATCATGGTGACTTCGTGAAAATTATGAGCTCTTGGCAGATAGCTCTGCTTTTCTCAGTGATCCTTGAGCAAGTGTTTATCCCGGACACTTGCCCTGACAGTAAGTGTGTGTGACCATGTGCGGGAACTGCTGTGGGGAAGATGACCTGCCCTGGGCTTTAAAAAAATGATTTGACTATCTAGGGCTCAAAAGTGCTAAAGAGGATGGGGTTAGCTCATTGTTGGAACAGTTGTCTGCCTTGTTCACTGAGGTGATTAAGAAATTTCTGTTCAGTTGGTCTTACAGGTTTGAGTTCAGAGATATTCTAATGGCTTTTTTGCCTCATAAAACCTTGGGGTAACTTTTCTGTGATTAATTTCATCCCTTCCAAGTGGTAATGATGGTAGATGTCTCTAACAAACTTCTTCTATCTGATTTGAACTAGCATCCTTCTGAATATCTTGATGGATTGCAGTTACATTTTGGTGATTTAAAACTTCTATTTTTAAATGTGGGCAGCAGGGGAATTTGAATAATAAAGGATTGTAGTACAGTGGACTTGTCTGGGGGCTAGCACGGGAAAATAAGGATTTTTCTTCTGACTTTGGATGCACTGAAACTGGCTCAGAAGTCCACAGATTAAAATCTTCCACTTTTTGACAGTAGTAACTTACCTGATACGAGGTTTCTTGCAAATCAGTTGAATTTAGACATCCACTTAAAATTCATGAGGGATCCTTGTTGGCATGCAACAATCCTTTTCAAAAACAATACTATGAGAAAAGCAAAACAAAACAACCCAGATACCTTCTAGCCTTTCGTTCAGAACTGCCAAACATTCAGCAGTTTCCTGATTGCATTGGCAGCAGATGAGTTTTCCTGGGTGTGAAAACCAGAATATTTTAGATTTTTTCACAAAGGCAGCTTGGTGTATTGGCTAAATTGGGACCACTGGTCATGTCCTAACGTGGACAGCCACGGAGGTAAGTGGAGGTGCCATCTGGCAGTGGAGCCAGGTGATTCATTCCAAGAATATAATCTTAGGGGGTTCTCACTGCACAGCAGGTGGTTTGTAAATTCCCATCTTACCTTGGGATAAGCTATTTTTTTCTATGTGGCTGAGCTTATTTGAAAATTTTGTCCGCTATTCCTCTTGCAAATCTTTTGCACTGAGATCTTGCAGCCTCTGATCTGCCTGAAATCAGCTAGGGACCATTGCAGCAGTTCTTGTTTGAGGTTTTTCTTGGCAAGTATAACAATATATAACAATATATAAATATAATATAAATTCTCCCTTTTACATTTGTACCCATGGAAAAGGTCATCTTGTGCTCTGCTGTGCTTCATTTGGAAGCCGGAACCTTCTCTTGAAGATGCTTCTAGTTGTCTACAATATAAGCACTGGTTCAAAATTGTTGTTTTGTTTGGAGCAGCAGCCAGAGTCCTGGCCTGATTGTTCTATTGAGTGGAAAAGTGTTTTATCACTGCTGAGTGTTTAACACAGAACATGCTTTCCCTGCTGTCAGAACTTCAGGAAACTCCAAAGATCTTGTTGGTGGTTACCAGACAATATATGATAACTGTCTGGGCCTGTTCATGACATTGCAAGGCTAGGTTGTTTACTCTAGTAATTTTATAGTCTTGATTTGCTCACACTTACATGAATTACGGAAGTCACATGTGTCAGTTTTGCAGAAAGAGGGGAAAGCGTTCCAGCCAGTTAAAAACTCATGTTCTGAATTCCATTCTACCAAAAAAAGGTGTGCAGTGCTGAAACTGGTGAGAGTATGTTCAGTCTTCCACATTTCTATGGCATTTAGCAGTCTTCCAAACTGTTGTCAAGTTTAGTCCTAAGCTATACATGGTCTGTGGTAGAGAGGACAAATAAAAAAAATAACAAAGGTAAGCAGAGAGTTTTATGACTTTTTTATTTCATCTAGCAGAACACCTGTGATTGAATAAAATAATTAAATCCTAAGTTATAATACTGAGTTTGTTTTGTTTCGGTAACTGTGGTGTAGGAAGATAAAAAGTGCTGCTAAATGTTGTCCTTGAAGCTGTGGAAGATAGATAGGCTTTAGCTGTTTTACTAGCTTACTCCTTACGGTCACAAGCACAGTGATGTGTCATCATTTCTAAGTTTTTTTATATCTTTTCTACAATTGGAAAGCCAGATTGTTTACTTTCTAGGAGAATTTTCCTCTAGAGATGGTAAAAAGTTTAAAAAAAAAGTTTGTTTTATTAGCTTCAGTATTTTAGTTTTGTTTCAACTACATTTAAGAGTATCCAGTGGAAAGGAAGGAAGAGGAAGTGGACCAAACCAACTATTTTAGTAGATCATTTAAAAAAACCAACAAACCAAAAAGCCAAACAAAACATCAGTTGCAGGCATTGAGTTTTAAAAGTATAGCTAATCTCAGACCAAGAAACTCTAGTTTCAAGTTTTTTGCTTTCCAACTTGTTTATTCTTTTAATACTATTTTGAGTTCTGTTAAGTGTCTTGTGAAGTAAATATTGGGCAGAAGAAAGAAACGCTTGCAACTAGTGTACTGGTGTAGACAGTTCTGTAAATTGGAAAGTTAGCATATTCTAAGAGAAATCAGGATTGTTAGTAATTCCTTTTCATTTGGTTAATTTTTTCCAAGTCTGATTTTGTAGCTAGACATTGCTAACGAAGAAATGTTGAGTAGGAGACAGGTAGGAATTCTAAGCATAGTATGTTGAAAGTGGTGCGGCTGGAGGTTGCCTTCAACTTTGCTTTAGAACTGTAGAAACCTGAAATTAGACCATGGGCTAGTCCCTAGTTCTGTTTCTTGAAGTAAAAATGTATCTGATGAAGAGTTGAGATGTGAAGGTTTTAGAAACAAATTTGCTAATGTTTACAAAATCTTTAGAAAGGTGGAATTTGAAAAAAAATGTTTAATCCTTCTCTAGTATGTGGAAGTATGGATCACCATTTCAAAGATTTTCTGTACAAGAATGCACTTCACAACATGTTGGGGCAGCACAGGCAGGAATCTTAATAAGTTTAGATGGAGAGTTCCCAGGATGAGTGCAGCAGGAAGTTCATAGCCACACAATTAGCCCTATAGAAAGGTGGGACCAAGTTGCAGCAAGGTCTTGGAGGTGTCCAGATGTGAATTGCAAGCCCCCTGAGAAATGGGAACAATCTATTCCACTGCTGGTCTTATTCTACGTTCAGCACGTGGTGAGGCGTTTATTTCTGCTGCAGTCAGTGGAAACATAAAAATTACATTTTACACTGTAAATTAGTGTAACTTACTGAGACAAAATGCTATATATTAATGCAGTCTATTACAAGTAAATGGGTTGCACTTTTTCCAGCAGTGCTGTAAGTAGTGTTGCTCTGATTCAACATTATCAACCACCCTCCTGCAATAAGAGGAGAATGAAAAATTCATTCATTGCTTCTAAAGCCTTGTTTTTATAGCTCCTATTTGAAGAAGGGTTGGTTTGTGTATTCCTATATAAATTCCAGATAACCACTGAAAACTTCGGTGTCTATTGTTTGATTCTGGAAATAGCACTGCAAGAGTCTGGCATAAGATGTATCAGTGTGAGTCTGTCAGCAGAGACAGGGATGCAATTCTTCACTGCCTTTACCTGTGTCAGCATCTTTGTGTCTGATTTGAAGCAAACTGAATGTCATCTAAGTGACTTGGGTGGTTCTGCTGAGGGAAAGGTTCTCCCTCTACTTGCAATGCTGGCTTTCGAGAAAAAACTCCAAATATAAATATTACGAAGCCCATGGGAAACTTGTACCTCATGAGTAAACTAGTTTCCCATTTCCTTTTGTTTCATTGTACCATTCATCTCCTGTCCCCTAGGTGAGTCCCTCGTACAACCTGTCTCTGCTAATAGCTTTAATCCAGGCTTTCTCACAAAAGTGACCTGAGTTTGGGAATTTGCTTTATTTTTCTCTCTTCATTACAAAAGCAACAGCTCTGAAAGTGACTTAGACTGCTCTCAAGGCTGCAGATGGTGGGTTAAACCTCCTTTTGCCATTTTCAGCCCATGCCAAAATCAAACTTCTCCTATCTGTGTGTACAGGCTGGTGTTTGCAGGGCTCCTCATGGTAGGTGGGTTCAGGTTTCCAGGCTCTGACATTGCAAGTCCCAGCTTTCTGCTGAAGGCTCACCAGACTTCTAAGGGGCTATGTCACATCGGAGCAAGGAATCCTGCTTTCTTCTCAACACTTGGTCTGCTAGATCATTACCATGACAAAGGAAGATTATTGACTTTCATAGTCATTATGCTTTTGATTTAAGGCTCACTTTGATTTGGGGCAAGGTGTTCACTGGCCCAGAGAAGCAATGGTCTCCTCCAGGTGAAGAGCAAGGAGAGAAACATGCTTTTCAGATGCAGGAGGAAAAGGGAAAGAAATGGCTGAAGAGGCTGAATGGAAGCTGTAATGGATACAGTTAGTTGCTGGGAAGGACCCAAAAGCAGCCCATGGTTCCTTAAGACAATTAAAGGCAAATTGTCCGGCTGAGTGATCCCAGAGCAAGGAAGATGCTCCCCAGACTATAATTCAAGGGTCTGAATGGCCCTCAAAAACTGAGAGCAGAAAGAAAAAAAAGCCCCAGAAGATGAGGCAAATGATGGAACAGATGTGAACGCTTTTGTTGGGAAGACTTGGAGGCTAGCGGGATGGCGATAGGCTAATTTGAGGCGAATAATGCCATGTTCCTTTCATATGCAGAATAGCACTTTGATCCAATGTGGATAAAAGTACTGAAAAGTGGAGAGGATGGCAGGGGGTCTTTTGTCTTTGACAAAAAAGGCATCTGCCAGGCTCGAACTCCCTTTTCCCCACCCCCTTAGCCTAGCAGGCCACTCCAACAACACTAGCAAAGGGTACAAGTGTCTCCTGACAGCTGAAGAAATCTCCAGGAGGAGAATGAGGTTTGCAGCAATATGTATACTAGAGAGCTTAATCGATTTTTTCCACAGTACAAAAATGGAGAGGGGTGGGGGAAGACAGAAATCACAGTGAAAATGGGAGGTGGGAGATAAAAAATCCCTTTCTAATAAACTTGTTACCTTTGTTCTTCGAATACATCTCTTCAGGAGATGCTTTGATGCTAGTATGAATACACTTAATGGAGCAGAGTAGGAGAGAGTCACTGGAGGGGGTGTGTGAAGTGAGGAAGAATAGTTTTGCAAGGAGGATGAATGTAGAGTGATTTCTGTGGATTCCAACACGGGAAAGATTTTGAAAGTAGTAATACAGTGCAATACAAGAGATACCTGCAAGACAGATGCATACTTTCTATACCACTTGTTGAAGGAGCTCAACTCAACCCAAATTCTTGGATATAATTTTCAAACAAAATTGAAAATTTCCTTTCAACATTTCCATATTTTCTGTTTTCTTAACTGCTTGGAATTACTAGCAATGAAAGGACTGCAGGATTGAATGGGGATTTAGAAAGGCAAGCAATATTTGTGCCAAGCAAATATAGCAGTTTCAGACCAGCTGCTGGTCTGCTCTCTTCTTCTCATCCTCTGTTGACTTTTTCAGCTTTTCACATCTGGTAAATAAGACTGGGATTCAATTTGCAGAGTTTGATGGCTGTGGTCTTCCTGAAATATCACTTTGCACCTAATTTGATGTTTTCTTGGAGAAGTAATGACAAATAATGGGTTATCAACTTCTGAGCAAGACCCATCTCAGTAGATTAAATACTTTAGAAATAGTAGATTTGAGAATCTTCCTTTTCTTGAGACCCTGACAATGTTTATCCACTACTGTTTACTGAAGATAACCTCCTCACCAGGGCAGAGCTTTAAGCAACATCTGATACTGCAAACAGGCCCTTCCTCTTTACCCCGACACCCCCTTCTCTTTTTGCCAAGGAGTTTCAATTCCCTCAAGAAGGTGTGAGTGATACAGAAATTGAGAGGAACTGTCATATTGCTGTGAGAGTCTGTACGCTCGTGCCGACGGCAAATTGTAATCCTGTGTAGTTGTTCAGTAGGTGATCATCCCCCTCCAGCAGGTGCCACCATTCTGTTCACACCAGCTGATGTGGTGAGTACTTTCGGCTCTCGCATTTCCTGTGCTCCAGCAGTGCTAAGCCTGATGTATGAATTACTGTAACTCATTAGGGAGAGCTAATTATCAAGGACATTGATGCCCTTTTGATTTCTGCCACTTTGTTGTATCTTGACTTTTCTTGCTCCTGGTGCAGATGGGCTTGAGCTGCTGCTGTTGAACTCAAAGGAGCCGAGACCACCTCTGTCCCTCACAGCACCAAGGGGGAAGTCGCCTCTCTGTGTGGAGGAACTTCAGGTGGTTCTTGTGTGACTTCTCTCTCATGTGCAGTGATAGGATGCAGGTCTAGATCTGAACGGTGAAAGACGTTGCTCATGGGGGACTCTGACCTCTCAGGGAACAGTCCTCTGTAGTCCTCCATGCCAAAGGAAACCAGCCCAGGCAGTGCCACACAAACCACCGACTAGGCCATGGAGCCCCTGGCAAGCTGATGGGTGCTCTATCCCCAGGCAGTCGTGGTTAGGATGGGATGTGGGAGTCTTGAGCAGTGAACTGTGACCCTTTGTTCTTTGAGGTGAAACACGAACAACCTCATTGAGAAGGGTCTTTTGTGCTTCCCCATTTGGGCAAGCAAGCCCTTCAACAACTGCCATCCTGAAATTTCTTCACGTATCCAGTCTCAGCTCTCACAGCTCCAACCAGAAAGATGTACTGTTAGCAAAGGCCATAGAGCTGCCAAAGCTGCCTCACCAGGACAGTTTTGAGTCATGCCAGAAGTAAGATTAGAGATCAAGGAGGAAGAGGGTGTGAGTTGCCTCTATTCCTGTGAAGTGTGTGCAGTGATCCTCCATAAATGTAGGTCATCACTGAAGTTTAAGCTGTGCTCTTGGGGCAGATTTATGCAGCTCTTTGCAGTTTACTCTGTGCTAGTCTATTCTAGGCAGTGGGTGGGCACAAGGAGGGAAGGTGTCTATGTGGCTCAACCTGGCTGCTACAGTCCAGGTCTGGTCTCTTTGGAGGAGAGACTGAATCTGTTTCTCCTGAAGCACATTGCAAGGGAGGAAGGAAGAGATGTGCACGGAGCTGAGGGTAGCATGCAGAGCAAGTGACAGCAGGAATGCAGGCTCCCAGGGTACGGTGGAGAGAGGAAGCCTTGTCTTTTTCTCATGTCTCACCCAGCAGGCTAGTGTTTTCTCCCCAGAAACCGGTTACCCTCTGCTGTTTTGTGTTTGGATGAAAACTCAACAGTAAAGTTTGCAAAGCCTCTTTGATGTGCTTATCATACATCAAGGCAGCCTGTTCTGTGGACAGAGACTGTCTGGTCATTGTTTCAAAGTCCAGAAAGGGACATATTGCTTTAATGGTAAATTGTCAAGCACATGATGTCAAACAGCTTACAAAATAGGACATTCCCATGGAAGTGTGTGTGGCTGGACTGATTGTACATCTGAGATTTCCCTGGCACGACCTAGGAGTCATGGCTGTAGAAATCACATATTTTCAGCGTGGATTTGGCTTGCCTCTCAGTGAATCTTGTTCAGTCATTAGCATCCTCTAGGATTTCTCTGTGTGGCAAGTGAAGCCAAACAAATGAAAAATGATGCCTTTGGAGTATGATAAACCCCAGCCTGCAGGCAAATTTTGTTGAGACATAAAGTGGTTTCAATTTGCTTTTGTTTAATTTACTTTAAAATCAGAAGTCCTTTGCAAGATGGCCACTGCTTAGCTTCATGTAACTTCTCTGAGTGCCCACCTGGAGTTACTATTTTGAGTGCAGTTTGTACCAACAGAATGAATTCTTGCCCTTTTTAAAAACATGAGATGAGAGTGAATGTTGCTATTCATGAACAGCCTTCCAGAACTAATGCTAAGTTATGTGCTTTCATATTGGATTAAATACACAGTGATTTGGATCCAAAGATGTAGCTCTAGCTGTAGTGGGGACAGCATGTTTTCAAGTCTGGTGAGATTTGCACCTTTCTGTAGAAGACAGAGGGTTATGCTGAGGAAGGGAAATTGCACCTGTTTATTTCCACATCTATTCTATAATCCCCAAATTTGGTTCACATAATCTCAGTACATTAAGAGTATGCTCACTTCTGTGTGAGTTTCATGGTGTTGGCAAATACTTCCAGAGTGCCTTTGGTGTTTGAGGCAAATATCCAGGAGGAATTAATTACACAGAGAGTAACCAGAGCTTAGAAAGTAACATTTCCAAGAGTAATTTTTGAAAAACTTCAAAGCAATATCTCTGAGCTTACTTCCTCTAAAAATAATAAACCAGTATGTAGAAGGAAAGCTTGATAAAGCTGTCCAGTGTTGGTGTGAAAACTGGTGGTAGCTTGAGTAAACACCGTGCTCAGGAGAGACTGCTCCCTGCACAAGTGACTATCCAGCTCCGTGCCCCACCAAAGGTGCCCACGGGCATCCCATGTTCAGCCTGGGGAGTTTATACCCCTAGCCTTTCCTTGACTCCCTGCCTTTCTGGGATTTGGTGGCCACCGGCTGCAGTGGCTGGAGCTTCTAGGGAGAGGTACAGAGGTTCTGCATTGTCTGTTTGGCTTCAGAGAAACCTGTTGCTCCAAAGTACTTTCTTGTCCCTTTTAAGTGGCTGTCACCCTCTTGGGCTGTGCATTGCTCCAGGCGTGGGGCAGCAGCTCTCTGGGTTGGGCCCTGAGGCCACCGCCCTGGGAGAGCTCTGCAGTGCTGGAGGTGGGGAGGCAGCCAGATCTGGAGGGTGATTTTCTCCCTTTCAGGTCACAAGAAAGGTCCCTGGAGGTAGGAACTGCGGCAGCCAGGTAGTTTGCCTTGAGGCAAAGTGTATGGGAGTGTTTGCATTCCCAGGGGAAGTCAGAGGGGGAAGGAATGCAGGAACCCCCCTGCCTGCAAAGGCAGTCATCTGAGAGAGAGTGGGTGCTGGGCAGCTGCAGGGAGGGAAGCTTCCTGCATCCCCCACAGCCACCACTCTTCCCTGTTCTGCTCCAGAGAGCCATTTCTACCTGAAATGGATGTGGTGTCTGAGAGAAGACAAAAAGCAGGGAAGAACAGCCCATGACTGTTCTTGCTGATGAGGAAGGAAGGGCAAACAAGGAGAATCCATGCTTAATTTAGGTAGGTGGCTGAGGACCTACAGAGAGAGGAGCCTGTCAGGTCCTAGGGCTGTGCCGTGGTCAGACAGACTATTTTCTAGGGGAGCAAGATTGCCCCTGCTTGAGCCTGCCCTTTTGTATCTTCTGTATTATTCACGTCGCAGCGAAATGCCATGGAGTTAAATGTGGTGAGTGCGTTTCCTCTGAGCAGGCAGGACCCGGGGTGCGTGTACCTGCAGAGCTGGAGGAGGCGCGGGCTTGTGCTGTGTCTTGGTGTGCTTGGAGCAGGAGCAGCTTCAGAGAGCCCTTGTCAGGTGGCTGTGTGTCTGTGACTTTCTCACAGGACGAAAAGAGAACTTACCAGGAACTCTGACTTTTCCTCCCTCTCCCCTTCCCTCAGGTGGTCTTTGCTTTGAATCAGACTCTCTTGCAGCAGGAGAGCCTCCGAGCAGGCAGTTTCCAGATCCCCTATACGACAGAAGACCTTATCAAGCATTACAACTGTGGGGACCTCACCTCCATCATCTTCAACCATGACAATTCTCAAGTGAGTCTTGCCACTGCAGCCCTTGTACTATGCACATGTCCCCGTAGCGCTAACCCCTGTCACACTTGTGCTCGTCTCTCCTCAGGCAGGCCCTTGACGGGTGAGGGCCAAGGGCATGTTGCTGGCTCCCTGGCACATCTGCTTTCCTGAGCCTCCTGTTCCAGGAGTCTGCACCACCTCAACCCCTCTCTTGCTGCACACAAGGAGTGAAGGTGCACCTGGCTTTCCTTTTTGGATGAGGGCCCTGTTCACTTTAGCGTCAAAGCTCTATGAGTTAATCCTTTATTTTCTTAAAGATCCTGTGGAATTACGCTAGCTTAGGTATGAGCAAACTTAACACCAACAGAGAGGAACAGCAGGCTCTTTTGTGCAAATAGCAACAGAGAAATGCACTCGTGACTTGGATGCCTGTGTAAGACTGGGCAAGTTGCAAGCTTTTAAACATCCCCTATCAATATGATTGTGTGCTGTGGCCAAGGCCCAAAGAAGAGAAATGGAGTGAAACAAGAAAAGATAGATTTAGAATGAATGTGAAGGAAAAGAAACCTTCTGAGACCTCACAGAGTTGAGCTTATGGAGATGGTTTCCTAAGCAGCACAATGGAATGCAACACTGATCTTTAAACCACAAGAAAATGCACAGCAGGGACCAATTTGGCCTGTTTGGGCTGTTTGATTAACTAACCTCAGGCTGAGACATCAGGCCTCTCTACTCTTGTTTGCAAGGCAATGCCTGGCAATTTGTGCACATCAGTGAAAGCATGGGTTCTATCCTTACAGTGCTGAAAAAGTGGGTGTTGATACCTGGGCTTTGCTTGCTGAATAACCATTGTCCTGGTTATTATTATAACCTTTCAATATGTACAGGGCAGTACTGCAGAGCTGCAGCGTCATGCTCACCCTTGCTTCTCCAGCACTGAGCTTTGCGTGTGTGCTGCTGCCTTCCTGTCCTGCACACCTGCCTGCCTGCAGGTGCAGGAAACCTGGTTGTTAATACTGCCTAGTTTTTACACGTGCGCTTCATTCATAGAATTCAAAGGATTTCTCAGAGGAGGCCAGCACTGTAAGAGGATGCAGATGCTGGATTGCTATCCTGTGGTATTACAGACTGCAGACAGCTGGCATTGCCCCTAGGTCCTTGGAGAGAGCAGCTCTTTCTGAGACATGCATGTCTCCAAAGGAACAACTGTCCTTTACTTCATGTGAGGGGCTTCACCTCAGCGCACTCTGCTTGACAGCAGAGCTGAGTACTAATAGTTTGCAACACTGTCAACACTTTATATTTTAAGCAGAACTTCTCAGTAAATCAGATTTGATCCCATGCTTGCCCAGTAGATGACCCACTGTGGGCTAAGAACCTTTTGGAAAGGGTCCATAATAGTCTCTGAATGGCTCCAAAGTCCCTTCATCTCCTGTAGCCTTGCAAGGGAAAGCATCTGGCTTAGTAGTGGCTCTGCTCTCCAGAAACCACTGCTTGCAGGCCCTTGAGTTACCAGTCCCCATAACTGAATGCCTAAAGCTACTTGTCAAGACGCCAGGATTGCTGCAACCACAGACCCACGTTTTTCTCTTCTGGCAAGAGGTCAGGCTAGTGTGCAGCCACAGCTGTCCTGGGGGCCCTAGGAGAGGAAGCCAGCATTTTTAAGGATACCTTCAGGACAGGGCTGCTGAAGTAGTACTGGGAATGCTTTCTTTCCTGACGAAATCTGGCCCTCTTTCTTCTGAAGAGTTTAGGGATTTTTTTCAACTAGTTCAAATTGCACAGTTATTCTTTGGCAGCCTGAGGGCTCTGATACCAGCCAGATTCTCTTAGAAGGGAGTAATTATCATATAGTTATGTCATACCTATGGCAATTTAAGGAAGAGGTATGTAGCTAAAGGCAATTAGGGGTAAATACTTACTTTCTTCAGCTAAGCAATAAGGATTTAGGATCTTCAGTGTGGTAAACTGATAGTTGACTTTGAATGAAAAAAAATTCATCTCACTGGCTTATGAAATGATACATTGAAAGAAATGAATCACCTTGCATTATTAGAAGTTTGCTAAGTATTTTTTTGTCTTGCTTTGCGTTTTGTCCTACTGGCTGTGCCTTGAGGGACGAGGAAGTTGCCATATTCAGTGTGGAGCAAAAACGCCTTTGCATGATGACTGTGAAATAAATTCCCCTTTCATGAAGACTTTTTTTTCTACCTTAGGTCCCAAATTTCATTAATGCTACACTTCCAGCGCATGAACGCATTACTGCCCAAGAGATAGACAGCTACTTCCGCCAGGAGCTCATCTACAAGCGAAATGAGCGAATGGGCAGGAGAGTGAAGGACCTGCTGGAAGAGCACCCAGACAAGAGTTTCTTCTTTGCGTTTGGAGCTGGTATGTGACTGAGGTGCTGTTCAATCTGAACATATCCTTCCTGTGTCCTTTAGAAGATTTTTGCAAACGCTTGTCTCAGTTTAAAGAAGGGTCAGTACTTCTACCATAGTGGACACAGTACTCAGCTTTTTCCTGATAGTTGTACCCTAGTAGGAAAGCCTTTTCAGTGCAGGAGACTGTTTTTCTTCAGTATGCAAAGAGCTCATAGTGTTTGTGCTTACTGCAACATCTGTTCATTACAGAAATATTTGTTATATGCAGAGCCAAAGATACTGAATCAACTGCAGTCCATACACAGAAGGAACAGATCACAGACATAAAACATGTTTATTGTCTGGTCAACCAATGCGTAAGGGTAGGAGCTGAGATTAGAGGCAGCATGTCAGAGATTGCACCAGTGCTTGAATTAATCTTTCAAGGACATGTTCAGAAGAAGAATATGCCAAATTATGTGAATCTAAAGAACTCAATAAATGCAAGGGAAGAAGCGAGGCACAATTTCACCTTTTGCTTCCTCCTACAGCTCACATCTTTCACTGCATTTCCACAAGGAAGTTGTTTCTGCTACTATTTTGGAGTAGCGCACTGGGCCCAGCTGGGGAAATCTACTCCATTTTCTGCCTCTTAACAGCCAGCAGGACTCTACAGGCACATCCAGCAGCACATCCAACTCAGTTTACACTTCAGTCTAGGACTGGGTGAAAGACATAAACAGAATTGTTTTGCCATGACTCCCATCCTTTGTTCTAGCTCCAGAGAAGAAGTGAGGATCAGTGTTAGAAAAGACAGGTGCTAATTCCCAAAGAAATAACATCCCCTCCACCATGAGCCATATGGCCTTTGAGAAAGAGTGAAAACTGAAAGTGGTGTGAGTATCCATGTGTGGTTTTCCAGTCTCAGTGCATACTGCTTTAGTGAGAATGGAAGATCTAGACAAGGTAAGGAAAACATTTTCTTAAACGCCAAAAGCATTTGTATTCACAGTCTGTGAGAATTTCTGCACTTGCAGCAGGGTGTTGTGGTTACAAACTTACCATAACAAGGGCCCAGTGTGTGAGAGCAGAGATGTCAGGAAAGGTGGCTGACAATGTTTGTTCAGATGTGTGTGAAGATTGTAACCTGCAATCTTCCTGCAGTGTCACTGCTCTGTGCAACTTGCTGTCACAAAGAACCATGAAGCAGGCCCTGGTTGTGTAGATTCTGCTCAGGTCTGTCTGTAGGCTAAGACCAGGGCTTTGCTGTACTCCACTGCCAATGTTCTGCCCACGTTTGTCCCTGCTGGACTGATGTTTCTGACCAAAGCATATGCCAACCCCAAGTGCAGTTATGTCTGTTGCAGGTAGCTACTCTTCTGCCAGGAGGCCAGTCACAGATATTTGGGCTTTGGTTACTGCATCACACCTTGAGTGATGAGCAGCCTGTGTAGGCAGACACGTATGGATGCATCATGTCAGTCTGAGTCTGTCTTATCCCAGG
Source organism: Atrichornis clamosus (assembly GCA_013400975.1). Lineage (NCBI taxonomy): Eukaryota > Metazoa > Chordata > Aves > Passeriformes > Menuridae > Atrichornis > Atrichornis clamosus. The sequence continues at coordinate 24,549 of WBMZ01007236.1, read as the reverse complement.
AGCAGGATCCTTTGAGAGGAGAGAGCCTCTTCCCCTCCTTGGACAAATTCTGAATCCCAGCAGCTGCAAATCCCATGTCTTTAGATGTTTTTTTTGGTCATCTGTCTCCCCTCCCACCAATTTCTTTCTTTTCCTGCCCTTCTGCTCCAGACTGTCTCCATGCCGTTGGTGTGCACAGCAATGTCCCTGAACCCAGAAGCACTGCAGGACCGGGACAGGACCTGTCCTTCTTAATCTCTCTTGCTCTCAACTTTCATGACAGTACTAAAATCCTTTCCCAGGCTTCCTGGAATCTTGCTTTCCACTTTCCTCTTATTTTCCCAGTTGCTCCCTTTTCTGTGTCCTGGCTGCCAACATTGCTATGCTGCAGCACTGCTGGGAGCCTTGGGCCTAAATGAACACCCGTGATCTGTGGCTTATGTGCACATGGCTTGATCTCCAAGCACCCAGTGTGCTCTCCTCATGCTTTTCCATCTTGCTTTTTAATCCAGACAGGTTTCCTGTCTTCTCTGGGGTCTCTAGATTGATCTTGAAATTGTCTCTAATTACATTCTGGCTTTGATACCAGTCTGTCGTCTGTTCTCATCTGCTCTTCCAAATAGTTCTGTTCAAAGGATAGCACCAGTCTCCCACATTTAGCAGCACAATTCTTCATTATGCCCTTATTTGACTGCATGAGGTTTTTTTGGTAGTTGTTTGTTTGTTTGTTTTGTTTGTTTCATTTGTTTCTTATTAAGTGTCTAAATGAGAAGTAGCATCACAGGATCTATTGCAGAAAACAGATCAATTTCTCCAGATTTCTGAGGTTTCCTGAGTGCGTATGACAATTATGGATGCATTGTTTTCCAGGAAGCTAATTTAGCCTTTTTCGTATGCAGATGGCTGTATGTGATAGATAATTATGTGGAAGAGTTGTTTTCATGCCAGCAAGCAGTGAAGATGAACAAATATCTTGTGATCAGTTTTAAGCATTGCTTGGGTATTGTAGTGCTATTGGTTAGTGTAAAAAGGTTCCAGGAAAGTGCTCACATGAGGCAAGTTAGAATAAGTAGCAGGAAAAGAGAAAAAAAAGAAAGGATATAGGAATGGAAATAAATCATGACTGTGTGGTGGTTTGCCCCCTTCTGACCACCAGTGGAAAAAGTATCTCCTAGAAGTGGCTAATAAACTGGAGGATAAGGTTGTATTAAAATGGTAGTAGAATATTTAAGGATCTCCAGGTTAGAAGGGGAGGGAAGCCTTTTAGTTATTTTCTTTCCAGATTTTTTCACCCTGTGTTTATTTTTAAACAGCTAGGCTTTCTGTAATGAAAGTTCAATATTTTCCATTAACCAAACCATTAACCAAATATCATGAATTTTATGCAAACAGGAGCATGGTTTATGGGTGGCTGTGGGATTACAAATACCTTCTCTTGTTACTTAAACTACTCTTGGTAATTTTATTTTAAATTGAGGAAAATATTGATTTATTTTATATTCCAACTGGATTGATAGGGTTTAGGGATGTATAATACATTACGCAAAAAAATTCTTCTCTCTTTCCAGATCCTGATATAGCTGCATGGCTATAGATGTTGACTTCTTATGTGGAATTACATGTGGTAATTTGGACTGTAATAGATTTGATCATTAGATTTGGTGTATTTTGTGCTTTTTTAAAGGTGTTCAGGCAAACTTACCCTGTATTCTGTTGAAAATCCTTCACAGAGCTCATTTCTGAAACTATTTTTGTTTTGGAAGTAATTTGCACTAAAGTGGAGAACAAAAAAATAACAGATTTTGCTGAAGAGATCCAAAACCCTTTGCTTCTGGCCAGAATGCAAACATGACAAGTTTCAAGCCAAAACAAGTCTGTTTGAGGGAATTAGAGGAAAACATGGGAAGAGAGAGTTGCTAGTGCCAACAGCATTCCACTAGATTCAGTAAGGATTTTGTCTTAATTGTGGACAGACCGCTTTGTATGGTGGCACCAGGGTTACAAGCCAGAGCTACTCCCTGTTGCCAGTGGTGGAACTTGTGAAGCAAAGCCAGCTATAATCTTTCACCAGCACTCTTCCTTCTATATGCATTTTTAATGTCTCTGAACCCTTAAGTGGAGCATTCAGGGTCTGCATACCAAGCCGACGGAAGCAATGGCGCATGTGGTTCCACAGCCAGCCGGGTAATGCCAGAGGTGTCTGGTTTGTCTAGGAAGGGAACACTGACGTAGAGAGGACTGCGTTGTCCTACAGTACTGTGGAGAGTTTTACCACTTGTTCAGGTTTTACAAGGATGCTGCATGCTGGCTAAACCTCCCCAGAACCAAGGGATAGTTGATACTGACAGACTGCTCTGGAGATCATCTGGTCCATATCTCTCTGCTCAGAGCAGGATCATACAGAGCGGTGTTTCTAGGACTTTCCTAGGACAAGGGCAAGGATGGGCAAGGATGAATGCTCCAGAATCTCTTTGGGTAACTTATTCTAGTGATTAACCACTAAAGATGCTTATTCTTATGTTTAAGTGGGACTTCCTGTATATCAGTTTTTGTTAATTTCCTCTTGTCCTTTGCTGGGACACCACTGAGAACAGTTCTGCTTCATCTGTTTTGCAACCTCCTATCAGGTATTTATGCATCAGTTATACCCCTGGGCCTTCTCACCAGGCTGAATAGTCTCAGCCTCTCCCACTATGACACATGCTCCAATTTTTTATCATCTTTGTGGCCCTTTTCTGCACTCTCTCCAGTATGTCCACATCTCTTTTAAACTGTGGAACTTAAAACTAGACATTGTACCTAGATGTATGTCACCAAGGCTGAGGAGCAGGGAAGGATCACCCGCTTCAATCTGCTGGCAACACTTCTCCTAACAGAGCTCAGGAGGCCGTTGGCTGCCTTTGCCACAAGGACACATTGCTGGCTCAAGGTATACTTGATGGCCTCCAGGATGCCACATCTTTTTATGCCAAACTATTCTTCAGGCACTTGGTACCCAACTTGTCGTGGTGCCTGGAGCTATTCCTGCTCAGGTGCAGAACTTGATTTGCTGAACTTTATGAGCCAAGTTTTCCTCATCATAAATCCATACTGACCGTTCCCAAACCTCTGCTTATCCCTGACACATTTGGAAATGGTTTGCAGGATAATTTGTCCCACCATCTTCCCTAGGAGTAGAGGTGTTGCTGAGCAGTTTATAGTTCCCCAGATCCTTTTTCCTGGTCTTCTTGAAGATAAGAGTGATGCTTTCTTTCCTTCAGTCCTCAGGGACCTTCTCCAATTGCTGTGACCTTTTAAAAGTGACTGAGAGTGGCCTCTAGTGACATTTAGCAAGATGATGAAGTTCCTCTGGATGTATCCTATAGGAACTTATTTATACATGGGTGGACTATTTGAATGTTCCTTTCACCAGATCCTTCACCCTTAGTGAACCTTCTTCACCCTGGACTTTCCTTCTGGTCACAGGAACCTGAGATTCCTGAAGGCTAGTTTGACCACTAAAGAAAGTAACAAAAGCATTTAGTACTTGGCCTTTTTCACATTCTTTGTCATCAGGTCTTCTGCCCCCTTTAGCACTCGGATGATATTTATCTAGCCTACATTTTCCTGCTGACATGCCAGTAGAAGCATTTCATGTTCCCCTTGATGTTTCTAACCAGATTCGACTCTAGATGGGCTTTTCTTCAGCATGGTCATGTTATTCCTTTAGCTTACTCATGGTTTTTGTCGAAGGGGTTGAAGAAAAACAGAGGAAAAAAAAGTGATTTTTTTTTTTTTTTTTTATGTAGCAAGAAGCATACTTAGTTGCTTGAGATCCTAGCTTTATTTTTACAAGGCCTCAGGTGAAGCCAGATTTCTAGAGCCAAGTTTAAATTCCCTCTAGTCTCTCCTGCCTCTTTGAACAGTTGAGAAACTCCAAAGTGCCAGTTCATGAATAAGAAGTACAGAGGGATCTAAGATTCCTTAGATCCCTGTGGAAGAAATTACTGACTTCAGTGAGAGAGGCTGGCTGATTTGACAACCTCAGAAGTTGGTCCTCTTAATCTTGTGAACACTGGAAAATTCCTTTTTCTCTCAAAGCTAATTTTCCCTGTTTCTCCTGAAAAAAGCGTAATTCTGAGGCTTTAAAGTATAGTGGATGTTGGTAAGCCACCATTAACACAAAATAAAAAAGGATGCTGGTGAGAACTTCTTCAGTTACCATTTCTTCTAATTACTAAAGGAAATAGCAAATGTGTTTATTTAGCATTAGTCAGACCGCATGAATGCAAACCTCCAGGGACTGACTGGTTTTTTTTCTCAGAGAGAATGTGCTACCACCAATGGTTACCCCAGTCTGCTGTAGTCTGCCAAACGGCTTCCTCCAGCTTCTCTAGGTTTTGAGGCAGTCCTTGTGATGTGAGAGACTGGTCAGTTTTGTGTTGGCCTTAGGTGCCACGTGCACTGGATCCACAGGCATGTCTAAACCCTTCTCCATCATTCCTTACATCATAAAAAGCCAAAAACAAAACAAAACAAAACAAAAAAACCCCCCAGATTTCCAGGGGAGGGTGGCATTGTGCTGACTCTGAGTGGTGTATCACGTGGTACTATTTCCATGTAGAGCTATTCACTTTTACTTCTTGAAATTTGTTGTTCCATCTGGCATTTTTAAATGGGAAATTATGCAAGAGGAACAAGATTTATTGTCGGCAGGTAAAAAGGGAGATGGGAGAAAGGACCTGTCAGCAGTGGTTGTAAAAAATAGTCAACAGTGCTAAGTCCAGGATGTCTCTGTCCAGGTCATATGGGTGTTTATAGCTGTAAAACAAAACCATACAAAAACCTGCCATGGGAATATGAAAGTTGCCCAGGGAAATGTGACATCACTTTGAAATTCTATGGGAATTTATAATCCACCATGGAAAATTTGAACCTACCATCACTATGTTTGGGACTGGAGATATGGATGTGCACAGGGAATGTAAATTAACCTATGCCTTATGTAAAAGATTTGAAATGTGTAATGAGGAAGTTCATGAAAAGTCCATAAGATGCTGAATCTTTGTGGATCCTGGAAGAGGTTAAAAAAAAAGGTGGGGGAAGGGGCAGGAAGACAACACAGTGATAAAACAGATTTAAAAAGTGATAAAACAGATTTAAAAAACAGATTAAATGAGTCTTGTGAGGCCACCTCACTTCTCCCTGGGCACAAAGGGCTTGCTGATTGCCTGCATGCTTTTGTCTCTGGAATGCGGCATCATTTTAGCTTCCTCGGGTGGGAGGAAAGGATGAGTGCCTGAAGGTGTGCCTGTACCTCTGTAATCTGAGAATGCCAGATACAACCCAGCAGCTTTGAGACTGTTTTCCTTAGTAGCCTCTTTGAGTCTTCAGAATGCTAATGACAGGGTTTATTAGAACAACAACCCCTGAAGGGGATAGATAATGTTGTGTGGAGGCAGGACCCACATCCAAAGCCCCAGGGTTCACATAAAGGGCACTACTCCTGACACCTCTGACACATGAAATGAAGAAAACTTTGCATTTCTGCATTAGAGGCAGTAACCTCTGTTCTAACATATTAGTGCAACTGTCAAAATCAGCCAGGCCAGAAAACTGTGCTCTTTCTGCTCAGGTTCTGACAGTCTTCTTATCAGTGCTGGGTTTACCCACTGCTATCTTTCCTGGGCAGCTGAAGTAGGAAAATTTTCATCATGTAATGTGTGTTTTGATCTAGTGGGATTTCAAGTCCTTAATAACTTTTTTCTGGAAAGGAAGCAGTGGCATGTGGTGGGAGCAGGTCCAATGGCAGAGGTGGCTGTGAGTACTGTAGCTCAGACGTGACACTGGTAATTCCTTCCCTTGCTGGTAGCATAGTGCTGGCTGCTAGCATCGTCACCTCTGTGAGGGTGTTCTTGCCTAATCACCTAAGGCTTTAGCAGTAGAAAACTCTGAGTTAATGGAGCCCCAGTGGTTAAGGCTGCCTAAATATAAGCTGTTTCTCTTAACTCATTTTTTTAACCAAATATGCGATATGGGGTGGTAAGCCTTTCTTTTATGTTGATTTTGGCATAAATTTGGCCTTATAATCAGTGAAAAAGCTTTTTCTAGCTTCAGTTTTTGGAGGAGATTATCAAGATGTTTGACTTTGCCCAAGGGTAAAAATGGGAATCCCAGGGATAAAAAATACTCAGATCTTACATGTAATAGACCTAATTTTTGATAGAAACTGGTAGATAAGGAGTATTTTCTTGTCTTTCACAAGAAAAATGTCTTCATTGTGGCTCATGCAAATTGTAACTTCATATGTTTCTTTTCTGTGGTATCAGGCCATTTTTCCCATGTTGTGCAAGGCATTCATCATCAACTACTTTGAGAAATTAGATAGGTGGGTTAATTAGAAAACCACATCACTTCTGAAGAAATGGAAGATTATTTTTTTTTCCTCCTGAGTGAATGCAAGTTTGAGGCACTTTCTTTAAGTCTCTTTGTGTCTAGGGAAAGTACTTTCCTGGGCATAGAGAACACCACTGTTACACAGCTGTGCCCACCAGATTTTCCTGTTTGGTGTGAAAGTGGTAAAGTATGATCCACTAAGATTTTGTACTACTAAAAGATTTACAGGAAATCATGGTTTTTGCAGACAAACACTTACCATGGTCTCAGTAGATTTAAACCTCAGGTTCAACATTTATGGAGTATTATTTCATTAATATTTCATCTTGTAGGTAATCACAGGAAGGATTGCATTTGGAAGTCTGCAGTCTGAAAAAGATTGGAGGGCATGGGAGAGCTGTTTGCATGGGATTTGATGTGCAAGTGTGGAGAAGTATTGAAAGTAACATCCTTATACTCCCACTGGGACCGTCTCATCCCCCCTCAATTTTTGTCATTTTCTTCTTCCTGCAGCACTAAATTTGTGAGAGAACCATGCTTTTTGTCCTTTGGTTTATGTTCTGGTACCTAAAATTTTCCAGACTTTGCAATACTGTTAGAAGCAAGATTTTACAGGATTTATCATTACATGTTTTACATTTGATAAACTGTTTTAACTTAAATAGCAGATCTGGAATTCCAGACACTTTAGGACTGATCCCTCTTTTCTATATGTTGCTTGGATTATCTAATGTAACTATGCAAAATTTCCTCCTTCTGATTCTGGGAGAAGTGAAATGTGAGATCTCTACACCTGGGTACATGTTAATAATGCTTGAAAACAGTGTCTTCCTCTTGAAAAGTGTGTACAGAAGGCATGTGTCTAAAGGAAACTAATTTGTAATTTACTTGATCGCATCACCTGCTTTCCTTCTTTTGCTTTGGATTATAGTAAATATTTTGCATAGCTTTTTTTTCTCCACAATTTTACTAACTATGTTAAAATTACTCCATGTTCTGCATTCCAGTGTGTACTTAAAAAGTATACCTGTGAGTATGTTAAAGGCAAAGTTATGAAGAATGACAGCAGATGATAATTGCTATAGGCATTTCCAGGAACTTTCTAAATAATTGTAAGATCTATACCTCTAAAACATTCTTGAAAGTATTTGTTCCAGTGATCCATAGAGTCTCTGGCACCAAAAGTCCATTTGAGTGCTTCCAGTCCAGAAAAACATTCAGCTTTATGATGTCCCCAGTGGCTAGACTAATTTGTGCTATTTTGTTGTTTCAGTGCTATAAGCCCGTGCTTTAGTTGTTCCCACCACATCCTGGAAGTCAGCAGTCCAGATCAGGTTTCCTAACAAACAGTTTGGTGTCTTTACGTGTATGTCCAGTGATTCACAGTCTTAGGATGTTTGGAAATGGTGAGGTCTTGACATGCTCCTGGGGCACATGGAAAGTGCCATCTTTCTACTAAGGAAAACACAGAATTAAGTATGCTTGGGGGTTTCCTTTTACATGATTCTAAGAGGTCAAGGAATTTCATTTATCTGCTTAAAATAGTTAATTTTGTTCAAATTCAGGGAGAAGTAGGGTTTTCACGAGTCTTACGGATCTGGTTTTTGTGAAAAATTAAAATTCAGTAACAGAAACAGAACCTCTGTTTTGCAGTATTTCCTAGTTCCTTTTGCAAGATGCAGAAAATTTTCACTTAAAATGGCTCAAATCTGGGTTCAGCAATCTCTGCAGAAACCGACAGTTAATCAAATAAAACTTCCCTAAACTGGCACAGTTCTGAAAGCAGCTCTGCACGTGCTTGGCAGTAAAAGCTGCAAGCAGGAGATGCAGGTTTCAGGGCAATAGTAGTAGCCTGTGTATGGCCGTGTGTTGCGTATGGCTACTGAGAAAGGTCGGGAGCAGACAATGCGTGGCCAAGTCTGCAAGTGCAGGTTGGTCCAGCAGCGTTGTTCTTTGAGCATGTCGCCTGTTGTGGTCCCTGCATGCCTTCTCCTTTCAGTGCAGATTAAAGGCCTGGGTCTTATTTACTCTCCAGTAGAGTGCATGGCTGAGCTGGTGCACACAACAGCTTCTTAGTTTCTCTTTGAGCTTGAACACAGAAGAATAAAGATTCATGGCTCCCCACCCCCTGCCAGTGTAAACTGACCTCTTGGAGGCATCTCTTCACCTAGTGGTGTGAGGATAATGCAAGGCTATGTACAGACATAAAAGAGCAGGCTTTCTGATGGGACAGGGCCCAGCGCCTTTCTTTTGTGGGGCATTCAAGTGTGTTAGGCTAAAACAGAATACAGGTGAAAGAGGCCTGCTCCCTGTCATGTGACTTGCATTTAAATCTCCCTTGCAGCAATAGCTGCTGGATCTTAAACCTTGGAGACTGAATCTTGCTCATGTTTCTTACAGTTGTTTTTGGAAACCTGATCTCTCATATGCCACTGGACACTTTTTGTGATGGTCCCCAGTAAAGAGGCTTCTGGTGGGGTGCTGTACCTCACCTTTCTGCCTTTTTTAATTTTGCATCTCGCTCAGTTGAACCTGTAGATCCACAGAGCCACAGACAAGCTCTGCCTCATGGAGCACAGATGGCCCACCTTTTGGATAATGAGCACTGCCTCACCTCAACCTTTTATGTATCTAGCCTGACTGGCTCCTGATTGATCATGTCTTGTGAACAATCTAATATCCCATGCCTGTTTGTACTTGTATTCATCTGTTTTACATATATTTATTCATTTGGTCTGTTCTCTTTTGCACAATATTAGCACATCATTTTTCTTTCACATGCAGACATAACTCATTGCCTTGGCAACAATGAGCAAAGGCACTCTGTGAAGGTATGTACACATGACTGTGATGAAAAAGATATCTTATCACTGCATTAAATTAAAAAGAAAGAGCCCAGATACAGGAAATCACTCAAGCAGAGTTGACTGATTGAAATGGGATTCATCCATGTGCTACAGTGGTTTCCTACACAGCAGTTTAAATCACTGCTCTGAACAAGGGTGACTGAAGATTGATGAGGGAGTAGTGTGTTTAATGGTGTGATGTGAGCAGCTATTCAGTAGCTCATTCTTGAGAGGCATGAGACTGTATGCTCTTAAACTGGCACGAGGAAAATTATTTTAAGACCATTGCCCTATAGATTACTTATCTTTATGCTTTTTCCCTTTTCTTCTGAAGGACTTGGGTTAGGAAGATATGAGCTCAGAGCATTGGCACTGCTTTTCCCTTCTGAAGATGGGACTCTGCCCATGCAGCACTGTGTGTGTGAGGTGAATACCTAGTCTGAACTTGCAATATATGCTGCCCTTATCCTTGCCAGTAGAGAGGCGCTTCTCTGCAAGTCCCAGTTGCAACTGTCAGTTGCAAGGAATCGATCAGCCTTTGGAAGCATCCCTTCCTCTGCTGTGTGGAGGTAGGGAAGGAGGAGTGAATCCCTCTCCCTTTGCACATACCTCTCCTCTGTGTTAAAGGTGAGAGACAGAATCTAGACCTGCATCTTATATACCTAGTGTTTGTTTTCCGGTAGCAAATTTTACTTGATTACAATATTTAATTACAGCCATTCCTGTTCCCTGCTCCATCTGGTCTTTTTGCTGACATGAGGGAATACTCAGTTAACTGTACCTGGAGCTGAGCCATCGGGAAGCAACAGACACCAACAGTATTAAGTTAGATCAACATAATGGCATATTAGCTTTACTCTGTCTGAAGACAAAATTGAAGCTGAGGAGGTGGGGCAAAATCCAGTTACTTGGTGAGAAAATATGGTACCCAATGCGTGTGCATTGCAGTGTTTGGTTAAAAGGTTTCGTTTGAGCTAGATCAGTTTGTGCTCTAAGGCACTGGGGGAAAGTTCATCTTGATAAATGTCTGTGCTCAAGTGATACCATCCAACTGCCATGTCTTAACGTGGTAGATCATGAGCACTTTGCTGTTGTGGCGTGAGAAACTGGAATTTTGTGCTCCAATTCATTGAACCCATTTTGGAGTGAAAAGTCATGAATCCCTTATGTTTAGTCTCCTGATACTTGCATCACTGTTAGAATTCTCTTTATAACTTCTTGCTTTCTCGGGTGACTAGAATCATTCTGGTGATTCTTCTGCCATATATTTATGAACAATATTAGCAGAAAACACTTTTTCTGAAGTTACTTATCAGTAACTACTTATTTTAGCATTGAGTACAGAATCTACATTTACAGAGACAAGGGATCACTCTAATAAGTAATTTGGTCAAGGCCAATTTTAGCTAATGTAGGCTGTTAAATGAAGAAATATTTCATGAAAGCTGGATCTATGAGGGACTGTGCAAGGCCTTTGTTCTTTCCTTCTTCTGCTTCTCAGCAGCCTGGTCTGATGACATTAGAGTGATGGTGGAAGACATTCTGTGAGCAGAGGATACGGTCCTTCAGGAAAACTTCTGCACCCTTTGAGTAGTTATTTATTCACTATGATGCCAAATTATGCTCTTACCAACCACATCTGTCTAAGAAAGGAGGGGAAATGTAAATCACAGAAAAAGGGCAGAGCTATCTAAGTCCTTCCAAATTAAATCCTTCTGTCAATATGTCTGAAGTCAAGTTTCTGTCCCCAGTGGCATATACTGAAGAAATTAAAGGGATTGATCTAAGTCATTGACTTTCTGATTTATCTTCTGTTCTCTGCAGTTGGATGGTTCTTAATCATTTAAAATTTGATAGTGATATTGAGCTCAGTGTCTTCATAATTGCAGAGAATGTTAAAATGTGGCCAGATTCTGACCTTCTTGGAACACCTGTTCAAGAGCTACACTGAGTCTACAATTGGTGGTGATGCAAACTTCATCTCTTATTCCCCCAAGTAATCCACAATGACCTGATAATCACAGAGTGAATTAGGTTGAAAAAGACCTCTGAGATAATCAAGTCCAACCTTTGACCAATCACCACCATGCCAACTGGATTTTGGCGCTAAGTGCCACATCCAGTCTTTCCTTAAACACTTCCAGGGATGGTGACTCCACCACTTCCCTGGGCAGCCCATTATGCAACAACCTGTGGGACCAGAGTAATTGCAATCACATCTGCATTTTATAAAGGCAGAATGTAGAAATTGAAGTGACCTTGGGAAAGTATAGCAATCAGTCATTAGAGTTCCTGTATATCTGGTGCATGCTCATGGGGAGTAATAAAGCCCTGCCTGCCTAGTGTGGCACGCCTCCTGTGATAAGGAAGGACTTTGTTGTGCTTCTGCCTCTTTCCATGTGCTTGGTGAGTTCTGATGTCATTTTTCTTTTAACTGCAGGTCACTTCATGGGCAACAACACAGTGATTGATGTTTTGAGGAGAAAAGGGTACGAGGTAGAACACACTCCAGCTGGACAAGCCATCAACAAGTAATGCATGCTTTTACCTAGCTGAGCAGTCACTGGGGGGTTGGTTTGTAAACAATCATGAAGAAGTAATGGCAGCTGGAGCTATACCTAACAGTGAGCTAGGCTCTTCCCCTCAGCAGTTTGCTTTTCGCTTCCATGAGCTAGTTTGAAAAAGAGATTTTATTAGTTTTTGATTTTGTTGTTGGGGGGTTTTCTAGTTGGGTTGAGTTTGGGGTTTTTGTTTCGTTTTGTTTTAGGTTTTTTTTGTTTGGGTTTCTTTTTTTGTTGTTTTTTTTTAGGTTTTGGTTTTTGTTGTTGTTGTTGGGTGTTTTTGTTGTTGTTAATAAGATAAAATTTCTCTCCTTGTAAGTTTATAACTCTCAAATGAACTGAGTATGCATGCTTGGTTCATCAGATCTGGATGTTGTCTTGTACCACATAGGCTTCCAGGATTCTCTTTCCTCTCTTTTATGTGTTTGACTGCCCTGCCTTTTAATACTCCCCTTCTTTTATGCTGGTATTTTTTATTCTTTCTGTTTACTCTCTCCCAGCCTGGAATCTAATTGCCAAGAGTCTACCCAGCCTCTTTGCAAGCTGTCTCCATGACTGATTACTCTCATGTCCCCTGCTTTCTTCTGCATTTTTAAGCCAAGGTACTTGTTGTTCTGGTTCATCCTGCAGCTCTCCTTTGGGATATACCCTTCCTGCCTCTTTTTATCTCTCACTGAATGTTTTTATCCACCTCCACGGTTTCAGAATGCCAGATAATCTTCTCCTCCACGCTCTACCAAGAATTATTTGTGCTCTTGACTCACCTCTTCCTGGAATTCTTGCCACCAGCTTAGGGTCTGCACCCCCTTCTCCAGACTCTTACCAAACACGTCTGCCAGATATGCTCACTCTTCCTTATAGCCACTTCTAAAAGACCACAATGGAGAAAAAGTTTGATCCCAGTTGTGGTACTGTTTTCCTTTTATCTTCTGTGCCAGGCACACTGTCCCCTCTGTTTACGTGTCTGTTCCTCCTCCCCTGAGTTTCTGATACGGGGCTCTCAGGCAGGACCGTCACCTCTTTATAGGATTTGTGCAGAGGGCACAGTCCGTGACAAGTGCTCCACAGCTGCGGTGCAAAATAATAACAGATGTTTTTCTCATACTCTAGTTGCCTCATCTTTCTCTTTACACCACTTTTGCTCCTGTCTGAAACCACGAGATTCAGATTCTGGCAGGTCATGTTTTTATCATGATTCTTGACATAGATGTACATTATTAACTCTACATGCACTGAAAAAAAATGATCCAAGACTTATCCCCATGATTATTTGAATGCCAGCCCCCAACCTTGTTGCTACCAGTGGGCAGGTAGTCTGACAAGAATAAACCCCCCATGCTTAAGCACAAGACTTAATGATTCTGTAACACTTGAGTGGTGCTAGAAAATCCAGTGTATCAGTGTTTATAGGGATGATGAAAAAACCAAACCAGCCTGCACTGATATTTTCATGCTGTTTTTTTCATTCTTATCTTAGGTATTCCTAAAAACAGCTTCTTGAAGCAGCATCTTCTTGAAGCTTAAAGAAAGGTAGCTTAATGGGTACTTGAGAATAAACAAGGTCTGATACTGCTCTGTAAAGATGCAGCTGTGAGGAAGTCAAGGGCAGACAACTGAACAAAGCAGGGATAGATTTTCACTCATCAGAAAAGTTGGTACCAAGGATACTTGGGGTAGCTCGGCACACAGTTTCCCAACCACATCATGAGAGTTCACTGTGCAGCCTTTTGTGCCTTTGAAAGCCCTCAGTTCGGCATCAGTTGCATCTCAAACCTCTTATTAGGACTCTCGGACAGAACATCTTTCCTGGAGTCTTGATAATAAAGCTGAGTAAAAAGATGGCACTTCACTGTTAACATGCCTGGATTATTTGGAGACAGGTTTAAAAATATGAAATACATTTCAAGCAAATTGTATGTTCAAAGGAAGAGAGTATTTGAGGTGAGGGGAAGACTGTGGCAAGAGCGTGTCAGAGTTCTAGGGCTTGGATGGAAGTTTTCACTTCCACCATGGAAGGTTGCTCGCCTGGGCTCGTTCTAGGAGCCAATAGCAGGGCAGTCTGTGACAGTAAACCCTGTGTAATCCACATAAAAGTGGAACTGCATCCAGCTGTTATCCTAGATAGCAGTGCTGCACACAGGCCAGTCAGTACCCATGGACTATTTAATCACACAAAATTGAGAGAGGAAAAAATGGCAAGTGGTTGGTGTTCTGGTGTTTACTGTTCTGGTGCCAAATACAGTAGTGATATTAGCTGAGAGGCCCTGAAACACGAGAAGGAGGAAGTCTGCAATTGTCTCCCTTCTCTACAGCATGACGTTGTGCAGGAGCAGCACGGTCTGCTGCTTCCTGTGCTCTGGTGAAACAAAGAGCCCCTTGAGAGGTATCTAGTAGGTAACTGTGTGTAGGAACCAAGAAAGATGCAGGATCATTATGCTCATTTTCCCATAGCAGGCAGGGCTGCCTGAGGTGCACTGTCCATCTGCAAGGCAAATGGGGTGAATGCCCCTGGTTGGAGACAGAAAGGCTTCTTCTTCTTCCTGATGTCTCCAAAGCAGTGAAGGCAAAAGAGGTGCTCCAAGAGGGCAGCAGTGCAAAGGACAGTTAAATCATATCACAAGTTCAGTCAAGGTCCTTCTGGCTTTCTTTGGGTTTTAACTGATCCTTGTTTTAGAGTACGGTTACATATTGTAAAATATTCAGCATAATCACAACCATAATTAAGGTGCTTCCTAACTCCTCCCATAGCTACTGTGCTGGGAGAGGGAACTGGCCTGCAGGAAGAAGGACTGGCTTTTGCATCTGTTTGCCTTTTCCATGGTTGATCAGTCGGTCTCTGGAAGAACTGCCTGCAGGAAGTGTTGCAAAAGAGATTATGTATATGGATGCATAATAATAGCTTCTGAGGTGACATCTATCAGAAAAAATGGCTGGCCATGCAGAATGCAGGTTATCCTCTACCTGTAGCAATGCTGAGCTCCAGCACGGTACAGCCAGGAGTTCAGTAGGGAAGGCTGCAGGCACTCTACTCTGCAGGGGGCGGGTGCTGCCCACTCTGTGACTTAGTTAAGGAACAAAAACAGTGAAGACAAATTGGAGAAAAGGGCATCATAGGCAGGGGACCTTCAAACAGATCAAATCAGGTCACTGGAAACAGCTAATGGGGGATCACTCTGTAAGGTGGAGTTAAAGAGTGCGTGATGTGGAGCAGTTGAGGAGGAGAGCAGAAGAGTCATGAGAGTTCAGGGATCCAAATTTGTGACAGAGTGTGACAGAGTGTGACAATCACAATGATTTTGAAAGATGTTGTTAGCCCAAGGTCTGTTTTGCAGCAATCTCTCTCAAATAAACTTCACCATGTGCTTAGTCTGTGATTTTCCTTGCAGCAAATGAGACAAATCCTTTGTTTTCCATCTATTCTCTCTGTGTTTCAGCCCACAACTTCATTTCTCCTTCTCCAGGAAGAACTGTCTTTATTCTCTTTATCAAATAAATGTGCATAACGTGATGGGCTAGCTTGAGACCTGCACCTGTGCTGAAACATGTCTCCTTCTAGACCTCCTCCTTTTCATGCCATTGGAAGCTGAAAAAAGAGCACAGTTCTGGGAAGGTTTCATTGATTGAAGCCAGGTTTCTGCCCAGTGGTGTGTGGTTTTCTGTTACCTTTCTGAATTTCAGCCCAAGCCAGTCTCCAGTTTTGTCTCGTTACAGAAGACTGTTGCATCTCTTCTCTTTTTAAAGTAGCCATAAAGATCAATCAGATATTCCTGTTAGGTTCTGTGTATACACAGAGTAGAATGAGTTTGTGGTTTTGTCCAAGATGCTCATAAACAGGTAAAGAGGGGAAACGGTTTTGTTCCAGACAATGAGAAGTGTGGGCCAGAAAAGCCATGAGTGAATAGGACACTGCAGACTACCTGCCTTGGAATATAGATAAGATGTTGCTTGCTCTAAGAATAAAGAAACAGAACTTCAATAGCCAGGTTGGAGCTGTTTGTTGTTTTTTTCAATTTATCACCCTCGCAGGAAGCTGAGTAGTCATAGCCCTTAGAGCTTTTTCTCGGAGCTCGGCTTAGGGTTTCCAAGATTTGCTTTGTGAGAGAGTTTGTACACGCACATAGTCTCGGTGACTTATCTCACTTTTTGGAACTCCTTTGCAATTCCAAATAATGCTGCCAGCCTAATACAGGATGTGGGCAGCTGGAAGGCTAAGGCCTGACTCCCACTCTCTCATTACTTGCTATAAAAGTGTGCAAAGCTTAGCTCTGCTTATGAGAGACATGCAGTTTCTCAGTTTCCTGCCCTTCATGTGGACCTCCATACTTGTCTTTAAAAGCCACTAGACCACCATTTCATGTTCCTTGGTGTGCTTTATCTGAGTGGCAGGGCAGCATTACACCCCTTTGCAGATCGACACTGGACGTCAATGCCACAATGGTGTGTTGAGCTCTGGTCTCTTATGTGTCAGACACGTCCCCTGACACAGTGTTTTGTAAAGGCTGTGCATTCACTGTGTACTGTCTGGCTTCATCAAAGAGAAAATGAGAAGAGAGTGAACTTGGTGCTGCCAAAACTAATCTGCTTTCAGTTGATGCAGAGTAGATGGCCCAAAGGATTTCTTTATCATAGAACTGTAGAATGTTAATTAATTGAAAAGGACCTGAAAGATCATCTAGTCCCAATCCCTCTGCCATGGGCAGATGCACCTCCCACTCAACCAGGTTGCTCAAGGCCTTATCCAACCTGGCCTGGAACACTGTCAGGGTTGGGGCATTCGCAGCTTCCCTGCCCAACCTGTTCCAATATTTCGTCACCCTCACAGTAAAGAATTTCTTCCCAATACCTGTCCTAAATGCACCTCTTGTCAGTTTGCACCCATTATTCCTTGTCCTATCACTACAGTTTCCGATGAAGAGTCCCTCTCCAGCTTCCCTGTAGGACCCTTCAGATACTGGAAGTTTCTGTGAGGTCTGCACACAGCCTTCTCTTCTCCAGGATCAACAGACCCAATTTCCTCAGTCAGTCCTCATAGGGGAGGTGCTCCACTCCTCTATCAACTTTGTGGCCTCCACTGGACTTGCTCTAAGAGTTCCATGTCCTTCCTGTGCTGGGGACCCCAGAGCTGGATGCAGTGTTCCAGGTGGGTCTCACCAGATGGGAGCAGAGGGGCAGAATCCCCTCCCTCTCCCTGCTGGCCACGCTGCTCTGGATGCAGCCCAGGACACGGTTGGCTTTCTGGGCTGTGAGTGCACATGGCTGGGTCACGTCCAGCCTCTCATCCCCCAGCACCCCCAAGTCCTTCCCCTCAGCGTTGCTCTCAATCACTTCTCACTTAACCTGTATGTGTGTCTGAACTTGCCCCAGCCCAGGTGCAGGACCTTGCACTTGGCCTTGTTGAACTTTATGAGGTTTGCACAGGCCCATCTCTCAAGCCTGTCCAGATCCCTCTGGATGGCATCCCTTCCCTCCAGCGTGTTGACTGCACTACACAGCGTGGTGT
Organism: Atrichornis clamosus; assembly: GCA_013400975.1. Taxonomy (NCBI): domain Eukaryota; kingdom Metazoa; phylum Chordata; class Aves; order Passeriformes; family Menuridae; genus Atrichornis; species Atrichornis clamosus. The sequence goes on along the minus strand of WBMZ01007236.1, from coordinate 7,288 downwards.
CAGTGGCAAACTTGCTGCGAGTGCCCTCGATGCCACTGTCCCTGTCACTGACAAAGATGTTGAACAGCGACGGTCCCAGTACCGACCCTGGAGGGACACCACTGGCCACTGGTCTCCACGTGGACAATGTTGACCTCAACTCTGAGTGTGGCCATCCAGCCAGTTCCTTATCCACCGAGCGATCCATCAATCAGATCCATGTCTCTCTAATTTGGAGACAAAGATGTCTTGCAGGACAGTGTCAAATGCTTTGTCTAAGTCCAGGTAGATGACGGCGGTTGCTGTGTCCCATCCATCAGTGCTGCAGCCCTGCCAAAGAAGGTAATCAGATTTGTCAGGCATTATTTGCCCTTGGTAAAGCCATGTTGGCTGTTACCAATCGCCTCTTTGTTTTCCATGTACCTTAACATAATTCCCAGGAGAATCTACTCCATGATCTTGCCTGGCACAGAGGTGAGATTGACTGACCTGTAGTTTCCCAGGTTTTTTACTTTTCCCTTTTTAAAAATGGGGGTTATATTTCCCTTTTTCCAGGTGTTGGGAATTTTACCTGAGTGCCACAATTTTTCAAAAGCGATGGATAGTGGCTTAGCAAGTTATTTACCAGCTCCCTCATGACCTGTAGATGAATCTCATCAGGCCCCATGAACTTGTGCACATTCAGGTTCCTTAGATGATCTTGAACCCAATCCTCCCCTACCATGGTCTTAGGGTCGTAATTTTCTCACTCCTGCATTTGCTTTCCCAGCTTGGGCTGCTTGGCTGAAGCATTTCCCATTGAACACTGAGATACAGAAATCATTGAGAACCTCAGCCTTCTCTGTACCCAGCGTGCAACCAGATTTCTGTTAATGGTATATTAAGCCATTCCCTTCAAAAACAGTAAACTGCAAGATGTGTTTCTGTAGCCATGACCACAGACTGTGGACTAGGTTGTTTCTTACCTTCTCCACCAGTGAAAGTTGGTGTTCCAGAACTGGCTTCATCAGCTGGTGTGCTTTAGTTGTCTTGTCCCTGCCCCTTCCCCTTGTCCCCCAAGTTACTTTGCTCTGGGACAGAAATGCTGAAAAGAATAATCTGGTGTTCTGCAGTACATCAGAATAGAGGAGTGTGGTTTGATCTTGTCTGACTTAGAGGACAATTCCATTTTTGCCTCTTTCTAGATATGCAAGGTTATTACCAAGAGTTATTCCACCCTTAGCCAGACTGCATTCTTTCCTGAGATCCAGACTGCATCTTTTCCAAAGATTTTTTTTTTGTTGTTAAACAGCACTATTTTGATCAGAATATTGACTTAAGGAAGAGGGAGCAGAGAAATGAGCGTCCAGCCAATATGTCAGGGAGAAACACCTACTTTATATGTGTCTCGATAATACCTGGATCAGGATTTTGCCTCAAAGCCCTTTCAAATGTTGTCTGTGTTCCCTCTTTCTTCCAGCCGAAAATCTCCCAAAACCTTGTTAGCCTTTTCATCGTCACACAGTCCATATGTCGTGTCCCAGGAGCTCCCACTGCACCCGCAGAAGGAGGAGGATGAAGAGGAGGAAGAGTTCTTGCCTCACCTCCTACTCCCCGACAGCATTGATGTGCTGGAGAAGGTAGACAGAAAGTACAAAAAGAAGAAGAAAAAGCAGCAGAAGAAGCAAAGACTGCGACAATTTAACGACCTCTGGGTTCGCCTTGAAGAAAGGTAGCTGCTGGCTGGGGAGGGGGAGGTTGGCTTATCATGCACACTGGACCTTAACTTAGACTATTTAATCCAGTCCCCCAAACTTCTACAGGGGCTGGGTACATCCTGAGGACAGCATCTGACCTTCTCCCTCCCTGTGATTCTTTCTGAAACATTTTCACAAGGCTTCTTGTCCTTTTTGTGACAAAAAAAGCCCTTTTTTTTTCCCTTTGCAAGGTTAGGTTTGTGAAAAATTAAGCATAAAACAAGTGGAAGCCTTGTCTAGATCATTTTGTATTTTGGCTTCAGGGATTGTGAGCATATGGCAGTCCTCTCTATCGTCATGGAAGGCTGGCTCCAGTGGTAGGGGGTACAGATCAAAGCCTTGGACCTTCATCCAAGAGCTGCTGCATATGTGGAAACTGTCATGCCTGGCATACATTCTCCTTGCACTTGGACAGTATTCATGCAGTATTTTCAATCTCTGTATTCTTCCAGTCTTAAAAAGCATGACAACCTAATGGATGACGGAGTTTACATTAAAAAATGAGTATGTTGTGGGGCAGAGGTTCACACATACCCCTTAGTCTTCATTCAGAAAAGCTTACTTACCTACAAGAACTACAGCAGCCTGCAAAAAAAAAAAAGCCAACTTCTCCCTCACTGCCTATATTAGGGCCTGTGGCTGAATGTATACCTTAATGTTTCCCTCCTGTCAGATAATACACATGCCTGAATCTACTTTCTTTTGTACTTTGTGTGTCTGATTGTATTTCAGCCATACTCAGGTTGAAAGCATTTGATTTTTCTGATACTACAAAAAAACAGACAGGTTGAGATGATGGAGAAAAGTCTCTCAGTTCTTGAAATGAAGCCTCTACATTCTCTGGGGTTTTGTCCCTTCTGAAGAATGTTTATTCCAGCTCCCTGAGTTACTGAGTATAGCAGGGTTCTCCTATGCCTTTCCTATCATGTCCCTGGATCCCAGTTGTACCACTGCTACGAATGATACATGGCTCAGGCTGACTGCAAGCGAGAGCAGCAGCTATTGTTCTGTTAGAGCCATTCAGTCTTTGTCAGACTTTTTAGACCAGACTCCTTTCTCTTCTCCTTCTTCCAACCTTAGTGTAAATATTTTGGAGACAAAGGGAGACAAATGCACATAGAGGTAAACATGCCCACTAACAGACCTACACACAATCCAGGATTCACCAATACAACAAATCCTATATTGGTCACACTTGATTCTTAGTATGTCATTTACTTTCTATTAATGTAGTTGATGCCAACTGATTGTGAATGGATTTTTTGAGTTTCTGTTGGTAGTCTCTATAATCAAAATGCTAAGGAATGACTATATTAAGCTCCAACCCTGCTTCCACAGTGCCATGCTCAGCTTTTCACATGCAGTTGTTCTCACAAAGCTCAGGGAAGTCAGTGGGCACTGACTGTGAGGTACGGGTCCACCTGCAGTATCAGTACCTTCAGAAGAGGCAAGATGAGAAGATGTGCCACTGTGACTAAAGTGGAGGTACATTAGGGCTACATAACTGGATTTCAAGAACTGCCATGCAGTAGTGAGGTAAAAGCCAAGCTAATGATGGCATCTTTGGAAACTACTGGATAAATATGGGAGCAGCAAATGCTGATTTCCTTTTCTTCTTTCTAATGTTTCCTTTCTTCCCCTACTAATTAAGTCATCCTTTATACTAGAAACTTACCCAGGCGCTAGGTGACAAATTCGTTGTAGGGGTGAGTCCTTAGTAGCAGAGAACTCTGGAGATGGAGCTGTTGCATGCCAGTGCTGGGAAGGGCAGGCGATGCCTGGGAGATTGCTGTGCCCTTACTGCCGAGGGAAGGCAGCCGTCCCTCAGGCACAAGCCCCACCCGTGCGCTGGGTTTCTGCAGAGCCCGGGCTGTGTTCGCTCCCTGGCACGACACCCGCGTCTGTGCGCTGCGCGGCTGCTGGGCTGACAGCCCCACCTCGTGGCGCTTCTCTTCCTGAGGACATCCAGCACCTCTGGGCACAAGCTCGCTCGTGTGCAAGTCACGTCTCACTGGGAGCCTCAGCCCTTGCACTAACCATTGTCCATGCTGCACATGCACAGGTAAAGCTGTCAGGTTTTTTATGGATGGGCCATTCACAGCTTTCAGGTTTGCAGTTGGACTCGGTGATCTTAAAGGTCTTTTCCAACCTAAATGATTCTGTGATTCCTCCTGTGAGCCTGAAAATGTGAAAGGTACAGCTCAATTGATTTAATAGTCTTGTAGCGGGCTTGGCAGAATGGCCTTGGTTCATGCCCCTGTATGGATCAGCTGCCAGCTGTATTTCCTTGATGTGCTGCCACTTGGCTTCTCTCCCTCTATTGTTCAAATCTTCTGGGGAGCCCTTTGGGTAAGGAAGAGTAAATGTTTTTAAAAAGGATACTAATTGCCTTCAATTTCCCAAAGCATTTTTGGCCCTTTATTTTTGGCCATTATTTTGGGCCAAAATAAGACAAGACTGGTGTACAGTACCTGGGGATTGGGTGCAGAAGAAATCACTCGATTTTTCTATTTGCCAGGTGGACTTGCTTTTAGTTTTGTCCAAATTTGTCTTCAGGTTCACACAGCACCCCGTGGCCCTGGGGTATATGCCAGTCTTAGAGCTGTGGTGTCAAGCTTTGCTTTCAGTCCATTGCCAAAGAGAACAACAGACAGTGTAGTATCTGCCCCTTCTGACTCTTGGCCTGCTGTGGTGTGTGTGATCTCCCCCAGTTCAGGTCAGTTGGTGTTAGCAGCCTGGAGCATACAAATTTCTCTTCTCCATCATGTGCTGCCATAATGGGAGCTCAGCATGATGTAGGCTCTGATTCAATTCTTGTTCATCACCATGTCAGAATACTCACTACCACGGGGAGATGCTCAGGAACGTGGTGATCTAGGACGCATTTCTGGAAGTGACTCTTCTTTTTCTTAAAGTGCATCATGTAAATTCTTCATAATTCCTGGCCTGTGGAAGAGATCATACAGTACAGAAACAAGGTTGGTCCACTCTAAGATGCACGAAGCATGGCTGAGGAGCATGTACTCAGGTGAAACAGGTGCCTCGCTCCAGCTGTGCTCAGCAAGTGCCACTGCAGTGACACTCCTGCAACAGCACTTGTTTTGTTCTTGTAGATTTCCTGCTTAGGAGAAAGGGGCTTGCAATATGATCATCTTACCCACCTGACTGGCTGTGTGTGAGCAAAGGGCGGGCGGGGTAGACCTGACACAGGGCAGGTGTTTTGGTGCTGTCATCACCCTTCTCAGTGTCTTCCCTGTTCCCCCTCAAGACTACTTCACAGTTTGGCTGGGCAGCACCCTCATCCTTGTGGGCTGGCATGGGAGCTGCCCACACCTATGAGGAAGGGACAAGACAGCACTCTGCCATTTATGAGGCAGAGACTTTTGGTAGAGTGTAACTTGTAGAAGAGGCCATTCCCACAGACCCAGAAGACTCACAGCGGGGCACGTAGGCTGACCACCTCTTGCTCTGTGGCTGTTGAGCAGTTCTGGGCTGGGTCTAGACTGACATTCTTCTCTTGCCTTGCAGTGCTACCAACCCTCCTCCCCGGATCCGCATCATTAATGGCTACATCACGGTGGAACCCCAGCCTCGGGGCCACGGACGGTCCAGTCACACTCGCGCAGACACCAGCAGTGCTCACCAGCTTTCCCCTTCTCTCTTCCTCCCACTACTGACTTTGACTTTGCATATGATAATGCTGCATTGAAACACAGGGGGACCCATGCTGCAGGGCTCCTGCCTTAAAAATCACAGAAAAAAGAAACTTAGGCAAGAAAAGAAATAGAAAACTCTGAGTGGGACATCCATGCTTTGGGGTGTTCTTAAACTGCCTGCTTTTCCTGAGTCTGGACCATAATACTATTAACTGGTTTGACCTGCCCAATACAGGAGAAGATATTTTAATGAAAGTGTTATTTATCCTTCTCTTGCAGAAGAATGATTTCATGTTATCCCATAATGCTTTGGGGAGATTATAATGTGCTATAACATAGCTGTTATTTAGCTGTTTGAGCCAACTAAACTACATCTTTTTCACCTTCAGTGCCTTATTAAAAGAATTACATACCACCGACTTGTTTATTAGAACAGAATATTTTGGTCATATGAGCACAGCTGGGAAAGGTTGGTATTTTATGTCTCTATTGGTAATGCTTTTAACTCTTGCTTGTTAGGGCTCCAGATTACATATAAAGGTTCATGACAACACCTATAATAGAATAAAACAGTGAAGAATTGTGAACAGAATATTTCTGCTGTTTGCCTGGTGCTGTTTAAGATGGCCACTGAATCTCCAGTGGCCTGACAAGTCTTGTAAGCACAAACTAATGTACATTTAACAAAAAAGAATTCCTGGGGAACTTCACAAATCATACTGTTGGACACTTCCAAAATAAGTTCTCAAGAGGTGATTTGCACAATTAGACTTCATTCTATGAAATCCTTTCAGGTTTTCTACTGAGTTGTCTCAGACTTTTCAAATTGTTTTAAGTCCTTCGCTGTTGGCATGCAATGGACATGTTGACTGTTAAATGCAATAAGCTTGGAAGTGGTGATTAACTGTTTCCTGTGTTTGTACAGGACATCCTCTTGTGATTGCAATTACTCATTTTGTGAGCAACATACCCCTCACTCCTCTCCTCATAATTTTCATCCACAGGACGACTAGGAGCCAATGTGTTGAGCTTAGTAACTTGGAAACATGGCAGTCACCTGCCCCAGTGAGACAACAAACTCTCAGGCTTCCCTTCCTATGTATTTACACATGCTTCACTGCTTTTTTCCACTGCCTGCAAAAAGTACTTCTTTTTCAAAGCCTTCTAAGGCATGTTGGAGGAGGAACAACAAAAGTTCCAGATTTCCTAACAGGCTCTTTATCTCTTGAACTCAAATTTCAGTCCACCTTCCTGAAGGACTGAACTTGAATACAGCCTCAGTTCACTGAGGAAAACGGAGAAAGGAGAGGCTAAATATCAAAGTCAGAAGCAGCACTGTGGGGAATGAAATATATCTGGGCTGGAGTAGATGACAGCATCATGTAATGGTATATTCCTTCTTACATGGATTACTGCAAGATCTCAGGTACCTGAATGCATTCTGGCTTCCTTGGCTTTACACAGCAGCCCGTCTGGTGATGTGTTCTCCCCTGTCTCTCTCTAGTCGATCTTTTACTGGTCATAAACCTGCCAGGTCTGGAGCTTGTTTTCTTTGGCTTGAATACGACCTTGTCTTAGTTTGAAAGACAGATACCCGCCAAGGAAGGTGGGGAACCTTCCTGGAAGGGGAGAAAATTACCCCTTCCCCCAAATCACTGTACCTCCGGAAATCATGAGGCTTTCTGAGCACAAATGTGGGAAAAGGGATAACAGTTCTTTACTAAAGGTATATCTATGACAGAGCAGAACAAACAATAATAATAGCAACAATAGGAACCAGTAACAAAACTTTTCCCGCCCGTCATGTGGTTTTCCCTGTGATGTAATTGCAACCACACTTGACAGGGGGCACTGATGAGTCAGGTGAGGCGGGAGGCTGCAGTACCTCATAGCTTCAGGGGGTGCTGGTGTGGCAGG
>WBMZ01007235.1:0-146700 GCA_013400975.1 Atrichornis clamosus | reverse complement strand
GTCTAGCAAAACCACAACAGTCATGTATCCTTAAACTCTTTTTTGAAGATCAGGTAGGCCATGGCACCTTGTGATGCAAGTGCAGGTTACTGAGAAGAAACTCCTTTAGCATTAAACATCAGGAACTGCCAAAAGGCAACCCTGTTTTGAAACCCAGATGCCTGAGTGTTCCTCCATATCTCAGGCTGGCTACACTTCCAGAGGTACTGCAAGTTATCATTTTTGTCCTTTATATTAATCCCAGAGCAGGGAAAAAAAAAAGAAAAAGGAAAAGAAAGAGTTGTCAAATGCCTGCTCAGTGTTCAGAGGTCAAATGGAAACAAATGCAAATAGTCATGAGATCATTGGCTGCTATCAAAAATAGCTGTGGAAGCACCTGGCAGGTCTGTGGCACAGCTGTAAACAAGGATTGGAAATATCAGTAGCTGAAGGGAACAAGGGCATTTAAGCATAGCATATTAAACCTGTCCAGTTTTACTAAGAAGTGTATGTCTAAAATATGCATATATTTGTAAAAGTTATTTATATTTTCCATCCTGTATATTTTCAACACTTTGCTGAAGAGATTCTGGTTTAGAGATCCTGAGTACTCCTACTATTTAAAAAAGAATGTCTGAAGTAGATACTGGAGAGCAGTCTGCCTACATCTAGGTGAATTTATGCAATACAATAAAATAAATGATAATATAAATGCTAAAATAAAAATAATCCATGCAGATACTTAGGCAGATGCTTTTGCTAGTAATAACATTGACATTAATGTTATGTCATTTAAATAAAAACATATGATGAGTATCATCACTGAGATTACGGTTTTTTGCCACTTAGTTCTCCAAATACCTTAGAGTATCAATATTGTTATACACATGAGGACTGTGTTTGATTTTAATAGACCTATTTACATATACGGTTAAATGAATAAAGTTTCTGCAAAATTGTTAAGGAAAGGTGTTTCCTTCTTTCTAAGACCAGAAATTGCAAAGATGTCTCTGTAAAGACAATTTTTCTGTTCCATGCATGTAGGGATTGCTCATGGCAATAGGGCACCCAAACCCAAATGTTGTGTGGTCTTATATGAGGAAGTGCTTCTTCTCACCCTAGCTGGCCCAGAGAGGTGGCAGATTATTAACTTTACTTGATAAGCAGAAGAGTCTCAGTGTTGGGATGGGGCTTGCAACAGGGAGAGTCTGAGAGAGTTTCTTTGTAGGAGAAGGGCTTGCTAAGGTGTTCTAGTAAAGGCACAGGAGTCTGGAATGATGAAGTTGAGAAAATTTTGCAGGCTACAATATCTTGGACTGCAACTGCAACTCTGGGGAGGGAAAGAAGAATTTGAGGTTTAGAATGTAGATTCTAAAATTTAGTTATAAAGATTCCTGTGATTTCCTTATTGATGAAAACTGAGGCAAGGTTCAGATGACATAGCCTGCTGGTTGAGGAAGAGAAGATGTTGCAAAGGCCATGTTGTTCCAAGGGACTTTTTTTCTCCCTTTTTCTAAAAAAAAACGCATAAAGAGTGAGAAGTAGTGAACTCAAAAAAAATTTCTGTCCTCTATCACTAGTACTAGTTTCTCTGGTTACAAACTCTTGTATCTCTTTGCCAAATAATGCAATATTTATTAAAAAAATAGATTTTTTAATTTTGGAGATTATTTTTATTAATTAATTTCTTATATTAAAAATATTTCCTTAAACGTAATGTACTGCTGCTTGTGAAGGGAAAATTTTAAAATAATAATAAAAAAAAGGTATCCTGAGTAGCCAGCTTTGTTTCTGAGTTAATCATTCCAAAGAAGACAAGATGATCTTGACTTCCCAGTATGTTGCCTTTTAAGGATATTGATTAAGGTCTTGCAGATAACTTCTTGGGAGGTGTAAATGGCTAGGGATAAGATTATTTGCTTTTATAGACACACAAAGGGAACTAGTTTCTCCATATACGGTTCTTTTGTAAATTACGTCTTTGCATTCCTTTTATATTCCTGAATCCCTTTTCCCCTGGAAAGCACTGTACATTAATTATAATATGTTACTGAATAGTGATTTTTTTGATCTATCTCACTAATAACTCAAAAGACTGATAAATGTTATAACCATGCATCATCTAAGAAAGGAGTGTTGATGATCTACAGCCTAATTTAGATATAGGTGTCTCTCAAGGATGATGGCTTTAAGCAGCAAACTCAGTGTAGTTATGAAGCAGGGTCTTGCAGGTGATGGCTGCTTTTGTCAGCAGGTCTTGTGCTTGTTGAAGGCAAGGCTGCTTGTTTCTTGAGTAAGAAATAGCTTTTTGTTTTTCACTTTCTGCCGTATGAGTGGGTCAGGTAATCCTCACAACCATGATCAAAGCTTGTCCTTAATGAGCGTGTGTAGGTATGGGATGTGAAAGGCGTTGGATTACAAGACGATGGGGAAATTCGAAGAGGAAAGGTACTGCAGTATGTACACAATTGGGTCTATAACCATATGACTGCTTTGAACAGAGCAGCTGGACAAGGTGACCTCTAGAGGCCCTTTCTAACTTCACTGCTTCTGTGGTTTCTGACAATGGGTAAAAGAATAGTAATGATTACCTGTGAATAACATAAGTATGAGAGGAAACATAGCCCTGTTTCCAGTTGAAGGGAAGAAGTTAGGAAGAAGTTAGAAAGAAGTGTATAATGAGACATTTCTCTATCCAAATGTAGTGTCCTATCTGGGAATAATAGATGGTAAATTTGAGTTTTCTTTCTAGGTCTAACCTGATGTTTGGGAAAAAGAAACTGCTGCACATGAATTTGAACATGTGTTTCTAAAAATGGAAATCATTATTAGCATTTACATCCTCTGTTATAAATTCTTGCCATGCATGAGTAGATATCCTGAACAACCTACTCTTAGTATCAGATAAGTCTACCTTTAGGCAGTTTGCCTGGGCAACACCTCATAATCAGGAAAATGGTAGTGTCTGAACTTTGGCAAATGCGTATTCTGCCATCACGCTTGACACTTCATGCCTGTTTTTTAGACAAAGATATAGGGTAAAACAAGGGACGTGGGAAGATTGCTAGGTGACCTTTTCAGAGTTGTAGATAGCAAAAAGTGTTTCAGATTGATGAATATTTCTAGAGCCTTAGTCACCTTGTAACCTGATAAGTATATGTGAATCTGCTCCTTCTGAAGAGATTAATTCTGAGGTGTTATGATGGACACCTCTCACCTCCCACTCAAGTTCCTCCTCTGCTTGGTTTTACCACTGAAGAATTGCCCACAATGCATTGCAGCTTAGTGCGATATGTGTATGAAAGCTGTATGAGCTTTTCCAACCTGAGTGTCTAATAAATCAGTGTCTCAATAAAGAATAGATGACTTAACCTGTGGGACAAGAAGGTGGGAAACAAGTCAAGGAAAAGGAGCACTTTCACAGTCTATTCAGACTCTGTGTTGATTAAGGCCATCTAGTTCCAACAGAGGTCAACTGTCCAGCTGCAACTTTACTGTCTTGCAACAATTCAGCTCCTGCAATAGCCTTTCCACCAAAACACACTGCTATGAATTGCTCTATTAAAATGAATTAGACCCTGTAGAGTGACTGTTGGTCTGCAGTTACTGTGAGGGTGAAGTCCTTGTCACTGGGTTTCTTTCTCCTGTAAGTAGAGGTGAATGTTTTATTTTACGAGGCAAACAGTTCCTCTAAATTAGTACTGAATATGTTTTAGAAGGATAAACCTTTCCACAGAGAATAAGGTCACTGTTCTAATTATCCTGCTTTAATGGGGTTTTGACTTGTCTGTTGTCAGCAGTTGGTTTCAGATAGGTTTGGAACTATTTTTACCTCATTTTTAGTGCTTGCATAGATAAACAAGCAATTGGAGCATCTTTATGAACAGCAAAGATAACATTTTATATAAACATACCAAGATACAGAAGGCTATGTAAATAGAAATATATTGGTCTCTGACCAGTTTCTGAGTCAGTACTTGCAGGTATTTGTAAGGGCCTTTCTTACTGAGATGACAAGTAAGGTGAACAGGCAGGAACCTTTGCTCTGGGTGCACCTATGCATAATACTTTTTAGTCCATACTGTGCATTTTCCAGAGGACGTGAGGGTGTTTTGCTGGCTCAGAATAAATTATTCCTTATGTGTTATGTACAGCAGAGAGATGTATAGGTGAAGGGGTGAAAGAGAAAAGAGACAGCTGCAAACTTACAAGACAAAAAATACAGAGGGGAGAGTAATTCACCTTTGTCCTCTGTATTATAACAGAAGGACAGAGAATAAATAACCCCAGCTGAAGGACATAGAACTTCTAAAAAATGGTCACAATAATGTCTGAGGAAAAAGATATACATGAGAGCTTGAAAGGAAGGGGTGGATTGCTCTCTAACTGATCAGTAGATGGTTAGGCACAGTTTTCTTCTATTGTTTCCTTATTTTTTTTCCTAATTTCATAAACGATATAATACATGTGTTCTCTAATAATACCTCACACAAAGATTAACTGACTTTCCTCTGTTGATAATCTAGCTACATTTCATGAAAGGCAGTATATTGTGATGATTTTAACCTCACCAGTGACTCCTAGTAAGAAAGTATAGTTTCACCTCTTTTATCAAGATTTGTATGCATGCTTGTATTAGAGATTTAGTAGGTGATTTGTTTCATATGTTGGTACCGAACCACTGCAAGGGTTTTGTACAGAACACCATGTTTTGAGTAATGTCGTGTTTCACACATAGAATGGCTTGGTTTGGAAGGGACCTTAAAGGGACCTCTGGACTAGACCAGGTTGCTCAGAGCCCCATGTAAACTGGCTTTGGACACTTCCAGGGGTGAGTAATCCATAACTTCTCTGGGCAACCTGTACCGGTGCCTAACCACCCTCACAGTAAAGAAAATCTTCCAAAAATCTAATTCTGAACCTACTCTTTCAGTTTAAATCCATTCCCCCTTGTCCTATTATTACATGGTCTTGTAAATAGTATCTCTCCATCTTTCTTGTAGGCTGCCTCAGTATACTGTAAGGTCACACTTAATTCATCCTGAAGCTTTCTCTTCTACAGGCTGAACAATCCCAATTCTCCCAGCCTTTTCTTGAAGGAGAGGTGTTCCATTACTTTAGTCATGTTGGTGGTCCTCCTCTGGACTCGCTCCAATAGGCTGATGTCTTTCCTGTCATCAGGTTACGGTCCTTTCCTGAGGACTTTAGAGCAGGATGCAGCTCCAGGTCGGGTCTCACAAGAGGGGTGCAGAAGGGAAGAATTTCCTCCCTCAACATGCTGACCATTTTGATGCATCCAGGTTACAACTGGCTTTCTGAGCTGTGAGTGCACATTTCTGGGTCAAGTCCAGCCCCTCATTCGCTAACATCTCCAAGTCCTTCTGGGCAGGGCTGTTCTCAATCTGTTCATCCTCCAGCCTTGGTTGATATCGAGTTGATATCAAGATGCTGCACCAACCCAGGTGCAGCACATTGCACTTGGTCTATATGCATGTACATTTGGTGCAGCAACTTCTACTTGTGCCAAGTTGGAAAGCAGGAAAGTAGGAAAAGAACTGGGAAAATCCCATGGGCCCATTTCTCGAGCTTATCCAGGTCCCTCTGAATGGCATCCTGTCCTTCAGGTGTGTCAACTGCAGTACTCAGCTTTGTGTCATCTGCAAATTTGCTGAGGGTGTACTCAACCCCTTTGCGTATGTCATAAATGAAGATATTGTCTAGCACTGGTCCCAGTACAGACTCCTGAGGGACATCTCTTCTCACTCATGTCCATTGGGACTCTGAGTTGTTGACCACTACCCTCTGGATGTGACCATCCAGACAATTCCTTATCCACCCAACAGCCCACCTGTCAAATCCATCTCTCTCCAAACTAGAGAGAAGGATGTTGTGGGGTGACTGTGTCAAATGCTTTAGAGAAGCCCATATAGATGACATCCATAGCCTCCGCTTGTCCAGTGGTGTAGTCACTCCATCATAGAAGGTCACTGGATTGGTCAGGCAGGACTCACCCTTGGTGAAGCCAAAGGGAATCTGACTGTCCTCAATCACCTCCCCATTCTTCAAGTGCCCTAGGACAGCTTGTAGGAGGATCTGTTCCAGGACCTTCTCAGGCAGAGAGGTGAGGTGAACAGTTTGATAATTCCCAGGGTCCTCCTTTCTTGTCTTTTTAAAGATAGGTACAGCGTTTCCATTTTTCCACTCACCAGGGACTTCCCCTGACTGCCATGACTTTTCAAATATCACAAGCGGGTTGTCAACTACATCAGCCCCTTCCCTCAGGACTCTGGTATGCATCTCATCAGGCCCCAAGATCTTTTACATGTTCAGGTTCCTCAGGTGGTCGTGTGGGAGGGACTTTTCTCCCTCAGTCCACATCCTGCTGTCTACCCACTCAAGAAGTGTGGGAAGAGAGGTTTCTGTTAAAGACTGAGTACCTCAGCTTTCTCCTTGTCTGTTGTTACCAGTTTTCCAGCATTGTATATCAGAGGGGGTACATGTTCTTTGACCTTGTTTTTCTGGCTGACATCACTTCTCAGCTTCATGGGACCTGATGCATTGCTACCAAGCCTTTGACTGTTGATATGTGTTTCTACACTTATAGTGTAGGAATGTTTTTCCCCAACTTAATGTTCCCACTGAAAACACCTCAGACAATGTGCTGCTCTCTCACTGGAGTAGCAGGATTGGAAGGAGAATGGGAGGAATAAAAAGGTAAAGATCGTGGCTTGAGATAAGAACAATTTAGTGGAAACAGCAATGAAATAAGAAAAAGCAAACAGTAACAACAATACTAATAACAGGACAAGGCTGGCAAACGATTCACATGTGATTGCTTGCTACAAGGAACCTGGTGCTACGTGACTGCACACTCCAGCAAAACAGAAAAGGTGTGACCACCTCACCATGCACTGAGGTGAATTATCCCAGGGTCCTGGCCATGACCCTCCTGGCTGCTGTAAAGTTAACCCTGTCCTCGCCAGAACCAGGACACGGTGATAGGTGGGGACAATGATGCGTTCACAAAACTTTCCCCATATAGGGATATAGGTAAATTTTCTTTGTGTGTTATTGGTCCTTCAATGCCTTTCACAGATAAGAATATACTTGTGGGAACACTGGAATTTCCCAAATTCTGCTGAAATAGGATAGCTTGAAGTCATAAAGTTCAATACACAAGAACCCCATATGAAATGCATTTGCATGATTTAAAATGAATAAATTCTTTATGAGCATTCATTTTAATATTAGTCACAGAAATTATTAAAAATGTAAAGCCTTTAAAGCTATTTTCATCAGTGTTACTTAATCAAACAATATTTCTTTGCAACTCTGTCTTTATCTTGGAAAGGAAAAAATGTAAGGAATACAAAAAATTCAAGATGGAGCTGTTGCCATGGATTTTATGTAGAAGTCAATTGTATGCTACATTGATTACTACCAGCACAAAACCCTAGATAAATTGGGTAAGATGGAAAGAATACCATGTTAATATTTCTTATGACTTCAGTTCCTTTCCCCAGATAATTTTAATGAAACATGATAGTTTAGTTCCTCATTTTTCTCATTATTTCTTTCCTGAAGTGTTGGCTTGTTCTTGCAGGAGAAGCTTAATGTCAACATTATGGGGCATCAGGTGATAATATTTGACTTTTCTGTCATAAGAGGACTGTGGGAAACTCGAGTTAAGAAGAACAAAGAACGTCAGAGGAAGGAGAAAGAAAGATTAGAAAAAAGTGCATTGGAGAAGTAAGACAACTTTTGTGTTGTTCATTTTAGCCAAATCTGTCCTTGTTATCCACTAACACTGCCGTGTACTAAACGTTATTTGATTACTAAAATTTTGCTTTCTGGGTTTGATTTCAATGATTTTTTACTTGTTTTCCTCAGATGACAGTAAAAGAAATGCAGCACAAACTATACTTGTATTTCATTACTTTCCGCTCTTTCCTGTGTAGATTGTGATATATTAATGGAGTATTTTATTGTTTACTGTAGACATAAATTGAAGGGAAAAATAACATATTTTGTACCTTCCTATTTTTCATATGCTGCATTAAAGCATGTCTTATTAATTATGGAATTCATGAAAAAATGCTCAAAAGTTTCAGTATTAAGAAGTACTCTAAGTCCTTTTGTTGAGTTAACGGGAGAAAGAAAAAGAATTAGATTAATGGACACATTCCATTGCTTCTGAATAGGAGAGAATGAATAGAATAAGAATGGTTAGATTATTTTCTTCTTGTTGAGGTATTAAAAAGGGCCTTGATTATAATGCCTACACCCACTGATAATTCTATTGTATTTCTTATATTGAATTTATGGAGTTTTTTGTATCAATATTTTGCTTCCCATAAGACACTATTAAATATTATAGTGTGTTGACAATGTTGGAAACATATGACTTATTTTCCTCCCTATGAGGAGAGAAAAAAAAAATCACTGTCTGTTTTAAGAATAAAATGCACAGGGTTAAACAATGCCCTTGTTTAAGAACATAATTGCATTGAACCTTTGTGTGGTGTTTCAGCAGTCTCAAGACACCCTCACTCATAGATTCCCACTGCCAGTGCAGCTACACTGACAACAGAGCAGCTGGTCCAAGAGGGGACCAGCGTAATGCAAGGTCTGACTGTTCTTTCTGCAGAACCTTTCTCTTCAAAACATCCATAGCAGCAGTTTTGGTTCTTCTGCCTCTACCAAAGCCTGCATTAAAGAACATAATCCTAAAAAAAAAAAAGAAGAAGAAGAAATAAGTTCATCCTTCAGATTGAATACTCTAGCAAGGATAAAGCTTTCTTTTTTGTTTTGAGCCGTGTCTTGGTTTCAGCTAGGATAAAGTTGGTTTTCTTCTTAGTAACTGTTACAGTGCTGTGTTTTGGATTTAGTATGAGAATAATGTTGATAACACACTGATGTTTGGGTCGTTGCTAAGTAGTGCTTACGCTAAATTAAGGACTTTCTAGTCTCTGCCGGACTTTCTTTCTCTGCCAGTAATGAGCTGCACAAAGAGCTGGTAGGGAGCACAGCCAGGACAGCTGACCTGAACTTGATATTCCGTAACACAGAAAATTATTCTCGGTATATAAACTGGTGGAGTTGGCCAGGAGTGAGTGTTTCCCAGGGATGTTCTAGGAGTTGGTCCGCAGGCTGAGAGCAGTTGTATTGAACACTACTTTTTCTCTTGGGTTCTCTCCTTTTCATTATTATTATTGCAGTTAATATTAATATTATTGGTATTATTATATTTTACTTTGTATCTGTTATTAAACTGGTCTTAGTTCAATGCTCAAGTTTTACAATTTTTTTCTGATTCTCCTTCCCATCCCACCAGGGGGCTGGGCAGTGTCTATGTGGTACTTGGTTGCCATCTGGGGTTAAACCATGACAGCTGAGAGATGGATGCTTGCTGTTTGCCTTACGGTGGAAAAGACAAGTGAAAGGATTTAGGATGCAACTTGATCAAACCTTATTTCTGTCCCAACGTGGACAACATGTCAACGTCCCCCTGTCAATTTTTTTGTTTTGTTTTAGTTTTCTGCAGTGCAGAAGATAACTTTTGAGTTCACTACTATAAAAATAAACCAGGACCCAGAGATGGCTAACTTCTCTCTGTAAGAGGGAAAGAGAGTAACCTTATGTTCTCTGAGGTAGTTAAGATGGCTTTCCATTGTTTTTGTCAGTAGCACATGTCAAGACTAATTTCTTACATTGACTTGCCTTTTCCACAAAAACATTCTCCCTGCTTTTCTGCCTGTGCTTAATTGTTGTAGACACATTTCCATCTGAAAGGGCGGAGTTTAACCACTTGTTCTCCTTTTTTTCCACTAATGATGTCCAAATTCCTTCTCTTATCTTCCTGTACCACCTAAAGATGGGGAATTTGAGATATAATTCACAGAAGTAAAAAGTCTCAGATGCACTTGCAGCATTCACAAAGGATTTTTGTTTTCTTCTTTTAAATTGCCATTTGCATGTTTTGCTTTTTATGGTTGTGTGTCTTCATGCACTCAGATTTCTTTCCATTTAGTTCTACTTTTAGAGCTCCTGGAAAAAAAGGAGGAAATACATTAGACTTTGTCTCCTCAGTACGAGGGATCATTATTTCACACTCTGAAATAAATGGCTAACTTCATGTTCGTCCTCATGATTCAGTCATCATAGAATGGACAAAGCTGATAGAGTAATGGTCAAGGTAATTAGAATATTAGTAATAAAATTCTAAATTCAGTTAAAAGTAAATCCTCTTCGTTTTATGAGGTGAGAATTGACCACTGGCATTTAGGTCCTAAATGTCAGATCACAAGTTATTTCTTAGTTGCTTTTCAGTGCTCTCAAATATTGGACCAAAAATATGACATGAATTTGCTGGTTTTATCTTGCAAGTATAGATAAAATTGTATTTATAATTAAATACCTAATAGAAATAATTTTCCATGTAGAAATACATTTCATTATTTTATGGAATTCTGCATTGACTAAATTTGGGTATTATACTCAGAGATAAAAATTCTACAATTGTCAGGTAGGTTCACTGAAATTAATGCAAGTACATACTCTGTCACAGTAAGAAAGTATTTTGAAAGTACTTTGATCCAAAATGATAATATCTAAAAGAAATTTAGAGAGTGCAGTTTCCGGAAATGAGTACCACATTCTAGCATTTAAGATTCTAGATATTTTTTTTTGCCAGCAGCCAGAGTGAATTCCTAAGCAGGGCTGAAATTAATAGGGTTTCTCTGCAAATACACTCATGTAACGTATCAGTCAGAAAGATGGCATTTTGAGGCTGCTTTGTTTTTTGTTTCTTTTTTTTTCTTTTTGTTTGACAAAGTTCAGTTTTTCTCAAAGATGTTACAATTTGCTAATGTCATTGAGATTGTGAAGTTCCTTTATATGCCATGTTACTGTGTATAATGACCTGATGATATGTAGTGAAATGTAGTATGTATTATTCAAGGACAAACGCACAGTTAACTTCTCAGGAACTTTGCTTGCCTTGGGGCAAGGTGATTTAATTTATGCAGCATCATTAAACAGTAACATGTAAGATGTTTTTCGACTGAAGGTTTTTTCAAGAGGAAAATATCACAAGTGAAAAGCTTCAATTGTGTTTGTAATAATGATAAGGTCTTGTAAATATTTTGGAAATTTAGAGGTCTAGGGAAGATGTTTAAGCAACTGGCCAGTGCAAGCTGATTCTGGACAACCAGCTACTGAGAATACTGGCCTTCTGAGGTACTGGTATCAGATAATTTTGTGAGGAATTAATTAAGTCCTCTGTTTCCTCTTTGGTTTTGTGGGACTGTGAAAGTATGGCAGTTTAAAGCACACATGTAAACCAGCAACAGAATACAGACGAAAAAGAAATAGAACAGTGTTGTGTAGGCTTAATGCAATTTTATTTCCTGTTCTTGATGCCAAGACAAGCCCATTCTAAATCTCCCATAGGATATGAAACACAAACTGTAACAAAAAGTATGCACTGTAGTGATACTTTCTATATGTTTTTGAAAATACATGTTATGGAAAGAAGTTTGTGTTTATAGCACTGTTTTATATTTAATCTTCTAGATTCCATGAGTGGTGAACAATTTTTTATCATACGCAGAAATCCTGAATGCTGTCAGATGAACTTGGTGCTCTATGATGATTTTCTGCATCTAGTTTTCCTGTCTACTTGTTTTCTTTTTTTTCCTTTTTTTTTTTTAAGGGAATAAGAGTGAAAGTTTACGGTTAGATTTCTTTTTGGAGAATTGAATTGCAACATGTTTGTTATTTGTGTGAAAGGCAGGTAAGATAAATCTGAAGGCTAACAAACTAAGCATTCAAGTGAGGAAATGCCAGAGCAGTTTGAACAGATTAGCTATCTAAATCTTGACTGTGAAATGGCACAGCCTCTTCTGTCCACCAAAGACCTAGCAAAGATAAAAGTTTGTTCAGCTACCTCTTCCAGTATTTCTCTTCTCAAAATATTTCCTCCCAAAGTCTGGTTAATTAAATGCGCATGTATTATTTTTCTGAGGTATGTGCTTCCCAAATGTTAAAAGTAAAAAGCAAAAAGCAAACTACATTCTACAGGCAGACTAACTTTTTTTTTCTCTGAGAAGTTACATGTTTGTTTAATAAAAAAGATTTATATCTATCTCTCTGCCAAACTTCAGTGTTATAACTATTTGTACATGAACTAAGATTTTATTTGTGATGTTTATCTTTATTCTCCTACTCAATACCCAATTCACAACAATTTCCAAGCAGGTCTAAAACTCAAGCTTGGAGTCCCTTGGCCCCAAATGCAAATTACAGGCAACAAGTTTAGTTTAGATCTGCAGCACTAACAAACACAGTAAGCTATTTGCCTTTGTTTGTAGGCATTTGTGCATACAGGCTCTGTGTCCAAAGCAATGCACAGGGGTGCACTGTAAGATAAAAGCTGTCCTTCAGCCACAATGCTTTAAAATGCATGGAAGAGCCTGGAAGTGATACTGAAATTGAATCAATTTAACTGAATTTGAAACAAACGTTACTCATCCATCAGGAATATTATTCTAGGCTGAACTCCATTTTAACTGCAATACTCTTCTAAAAATTCCATAGGATTATTTAATGGTCCTATGTGGCTAGTCACTCTGATTTAAACATCACTCAGGGGTTCTAAACTAGTGTCAGCATGTAGTGTCCTGGTCAATTCTTCTGTCCTGATTTAGAGGAAATAGTGCCATCTAATGAAATTTCCTTTCCTTACCTACGAATCATAGCTTTTCGTTAAGAGCTTCTTACTAGATATTGAGCAGAGGGCAACTGCAGAAGGAAGAGCAATTGACAGAAACCCAGTTACTTCTCTTTTGCTTTGATGGCTCTGAAATCCCAACCAATGCACACTTGTTTCCCCAGCTGGTTGCTCCTTTGAAGGGTCCAATTATTGAATTTATTGTATAATATAATAATATTGTATTTTATAGTATCTTTGTATCAGGTTGATTAGATCCATAATTTTGTTGGAGAAAATAAAATTTCAAGAAAGGAACTCCCATGTCCTTGAAAGGAAATATGCATAATAATAAAGAAAAAAGTTATATGCTGTAAATCTTTTTTTCTTCAGTTGTACTCCAATAGTGAAGCAGAATTTGGAAAATAATTACCTGAAGAGAAATTCAGCTCCAACCAAACTGGAAATACTTGAATCTTCTATTTTCCTGTGTATCCCATTTCATACCTATAATGTATTTTACTGAAATCTTACTGTAAAAAGGCAGTGTATTGGAAAATAACTTGCCAAAATAAAATTTCCTCTATACCATATACAGTCTGCCTTAGTGACAGGTGTGCTTTCGTGTTACAGATATATAGGTATGAAACTTAATTTTTTTTTTTTTTGACAAACATAAGCAGCATGAAATCAGCCTTTCTTAAAATTAGTGGAACTATTTGTATGATTGAAGTGGAAATACTGGATTAGTTAGCTGAATTGAACCCTTAGATCTCATCTCAACCTTTGTCCAGGAAAAATATTTTTCATGTTAATACTCCCACCTAAATTAGGCTTGGCTTGACTATTTTTGACTTTCTTAATATTGAAGATGATTGTTATTTCCTTAATCTGACTGCAAGAGTTTGGTTAAGACCTTGAGGAAGATGAAATTATTTTATTGATAAATAGTATTAAAAAGACATATACTTCAGGAGAGCTGTGATTTTGTAACTCATTTTTCATATGTGAAAATGTACTTCTGGAATATCAGGAGTCTTTAAAGTGTCAAGATCAGAAATTTAATTTCTCTCAAAGTGTATAGTACTTAAAAGATTATTTTATTTTTGTGGATTTTTTTTTTCTGTTTGCCACACCTTCTCTTTTCAATGTCTTTCCTAAAGATTCATGCAATAAACTCCAGATATGACAAGCATGGTGGATATTTGGTCTTATCTGAGTATTGTCACCAAAGGAAGACTTAAAAAGGTCCCTAATTTCATAATGAGCTCTTAAGAAATACCATCACCTCAATTTAACAACAATCATAGAGTAGAATGACAACCATGTAGCCAAATAGATCCCTTTGGTTTGATTTCAAACTGAACCAGCAAACTGCAGCTTTGTCATCTTCGCTTTATGATACATACTGTCTTGATATAAGTCTCAACTCCAGGCCAGGAAGGCTCATAGTGATTATTTGGTTAGTGTGTAACCCAAGACTACAGGCAGGTATTGTAAATTATTAGAATCTTTGCCCATGGGAAACGTAATGTTTTCATTCCGAGATGTACTGTACAGAATTATGCACTTTTGTTCCTCCATTATTAATTCATTTCCATCTGTTCTAAATGTGCTTGTACATAGTACTTGCATTCTTTAAAAGCTAAACAGAGCATGCTGCCATAACATAATGTATGAGAAAAGAAGAAATTTGACACAGGATTTTCATATCAGTGTGTAATATACATGTTGAATTCCCTACCAGGCTTAATTTTTAATGCCTGTCTCTCTTCTGAGGTCAATATTTTACTGTCTGATTGGCTTAACAGCTGTTATGTGCATTTTATTTTACTTGGCTGGCAATGACCTCCTGAGTTTTGTGTTTTGTATGTGTTATCAGCACAGTGTCAGAGGGCAGTTTGTTTTTCCATCTTTAATGCTGAAAAATTCAGCTCCCTTCTTACCATTTTCTATATTTCTTGTTGTGAGGGAGTAACATTTTAGATCTGAGTCCTCTGCTCTAATGTTCCTGGGGTCTACCTGATAGTGTCAGCACTGATGTGTAGTAATGCTGTTCAGTGCCCTACTTTTTATTGAGTTAGATTTTCTGACCTCTTCTTTCTGTTTTTTTAAGTTTCTAATCTTCATACAATTTATGCTGTGAGGAATGAGTCAGTAATTTTTTGTGGTTGAGTGAAGAGCAATGAATACAACCCCTCCCCGCCCCCCCCCCATTTCATGGGGAAGTTTTTTCAGTGCACTGAATTATGCACTGAGATGAAATATTTATTGCTTTGATAGAAAATGAAGGAATTCCATGGAAATGAGATGGTAATAATCCAGACTTAAATGGAGCAGAAAAGCTATATGTGGAGGACTGGAGGACAATGTGGAAAACTGCAGTACAGAAGTAAGTAAAACTTAGAACATTTGATAAAAAATGAATTCTAGGGGATTGATGCTCTGGTCCTCTTGGTTCCTGTCTCTTAATTGTTCAGATAATTTTGTTCTCTTCCTTGAGATTCAGTTAACACCCTCCCCATCCAGTTTACCTTCCCACACAACAATACAGAGCTCTTGTAGCTATTTAGCTATGCTCACTGGTAGAGCATAGCTTCAGAACAAAATATCATTAGGTGGTTTTGGAGGGTTTACTTTTGCTTATAGTTTATGAAAATGTTATTTTTTGTCTTTTCCTACTGATTTCCTGCTGTTACAATGTCCACACCCTATTGTGCTGGTAGTTTCTGTGGTTCCAATGACAGATTGCATAGGTAAGATCAACACTAAAAATTGAATTGGTCCATGTGTCAAGGCATCTGAAGGGTGTTTGAACTATTATGTCTGCTGATAAGGAAAATTCTCTCGTCTGAGCACTTCTGGACTGCAGCTGGTGGGGATAGCTGTAGTAGGGCTGCCTGGTGCAGCCAGGGGTTTGGATATCTCTCGCTCTGTAACCAGAATTACCAGCTACAGCTTGTTGGTATATCACAGAATGGGCTAAGGAGCTGTGTCGGTTCTAACATATTTTCTTTATCATATTGAGCAACTTCAGAAAAGGTTTGAAGATATTGTGCATAGTTGGTAGACTCTTCCTTGACTGTACCAGCACCTTCAATCTACTTTAGGCATTCCCTGGGCTACCTGTTTTTCTGACTGTCCAGTTTTTCTTCCTAACTTATTTACATATCACAGCTTGCTGTGGTACGAAACATTCCACAGTGCAGTAGACACTGAGAGAAACTGGGAGATTTGTTTCAAAAATATTTTAGTATTCTCACGCCTTCTCTATTGATACTACAAATACCAGGAATTCTTCCAGATGTCTACTTGTGAAGTGCATTCTGATTTCTCTAATGGAAATTAAAGTCAAGGACAAGCAACATTTTTGCAGCTATCAATAACTTCTTTAACTATTCGTTTGCTGCTCCATTCATATCTTGATAAGTTTTTGTTACCATCATCTCTCTGAGAGGCTTCCTTCTTCTGATATGCTACAAATCCTTTTCCTATTCATTTGTATACCTGCAGTAAGTAACTTCATTTGCTTTTTCTAGTGTTTATCAGAGTTTATACTGCCTTCTATTTTCTTTGTTTGAAGATAAATAGAATTTCATATTTTAAAAATATTTTTGTATTTTTTTAAAATGAGGGAGATAGAGATCTTACTATCTTTTCATTAGAGTACTTTGAGTTTGTGCTGTCTTCATATAGTCTGACAAAATTTTATCCCAAGAGCTACACTTTAAACCAACATCACTCTTAATTCACCTTCTGAAATACTTGTAGGAGCTGTTTTTCTGTATTTTCTCTTTATAAAGATGCCACTTGGGAATACATTGCAGTCATTATTACAGAAGGGGCTTTCTGCAGTTCTCTTATGTTCCATGTGTAGTGTGCTGCTCCTTGAAAATGTCCTCTGGTGGTCCCTCAGGCTTACTCCTCTGATAAACGGTTATATGTGTTTTCCAAGAGTGTACAAAGTGTCTGCAATGTGTCCCTGTGCTCTGTGTATACCTCTGCCATTGCTGTGCTCTCTGCTTTCAAGTCTCTCTAACATCCCGTGAGGTTTCTGTAAGTGCCACAATGTATACAACTGCCTCAGTAATACCTTTCCTATTTAGGCATGCAGTTTTGCTCTCTAAAGATTTATTTTCATAGCATTAATTCAAATATGACTTTTAATATGTCCTGCTGTATGTCCATAAGCGTGCTCTGCTCTGCAGTTTCTGTCTCATACCTTGTTATGAGTGTCCAAAAATTATTTATTTCAACGAGATTTCAGGAGAAGTTTCTTGTACATAAGTTGTAACTGATTTCTTGTATGTGACTTAAAACCAGACCTTCTGGTTTTAATCCTGACAAATTTGGTGGCCTTTTATGATGGAGCTACAGAATTGGTGGATAGGGGCAAAGTAATTGACATTGTCTACCTCGTCTTGTGCAAAGAGTTCAGCACTGTCCCGTATGACATCTTTGACTCTAAATAGGGAGTAATGGATGTGATGGATGGATCATCCAGTGGATAAAGAACTGGCTGGATGGCTGCATGCAGTTTTGTGGTCAATGGCTCAGTGTACATGTGGAGATCAGCGACGAGTGGTGTCCCTCAGGAGCCAGTGTTGGGGCTGATACAGTTCAGCATCTTTGCTGGCAACATGGACAGTGGGATTGAGTGCACCTTCAGCAAAATCACTAACAACACCAAGCTGTGTGGTGCAGTCAGGCTGGAGGGAAGGGATGGTATCCAGAGGGACTGTGACAGCCTTGAAAGGTGGATCTGTGCAAAACTCATGAAATTCAACAAAGGGAAGTGCAATGTCCTGGGTTGGGGAAATCCCAAGCACAGGTTGCAGATTGAGTGGAGAAGTGACTGAGAGCAGATCTGAAGAGAAGGACTTGGGAGTGATGTTTGATAAAAAAACTAAACATGAGCCAGGAGTTTGTGCTCACAGCCCAAAAAGCCAACTGTGTCCTGGGCTGCATCAAAAAGACTGTGGCCAGCAGGTCAAGGGACGTGATTCTACCTCTTTACTCTGCTCTTGTGAGACCCCACATCCAGCTCTTCTACACCCAAAATAAAAATGGCATGGAACCATTGGACGCAGTCCAGAGGAGGTCACAAGATTGATAAGAGGACTGGAACACCTCCCTTACAAAGACAGGCTGGACAAATTTGGGTGGTTCAGCCTGGAGAAGAGAAAGTTCCTTGGAGATCTCATAGCAACCTTCCAGTATTTGAATGTGGATCTACAAGGAAGCCAGAGAGGGTCTCTTCGTCAGGAACTATAGTGATAGGGCAACAGAGAATGGTTTCAAATTGAAAGACAGTAGGTTTAGATTAGCTATTAGGAAGACAATCTTCACTATGAGGCTGATGAGGCACTGGAACAGGTTGCCCAGGGTGTGAATGCCTTATTTCTGGAAGTGTTCGAGAGTGGTTTGGAGGGTGCTTTGAGCAGTCTGTTCTAGTGGAAGGTGTCCCTGCCCATGGCAGGAGGGTTGGAAATAGGTCATCTTTAAGGTCCCTTCCAACCCAAAGAAGTCTATGATTTTGTTTCATGTGACATTTTTTAACATCTTAGCATTGTAGAGAATAGTCCCATGATTAGATGGTAGTATGTGTACAGGTTTTGTTACTTCGTACTTGAACTTTGCAAACTTGTATATAATTATCTTTCTAGGACAAGACGTATTTACTTACTCTAGGTCACTTTATCCTGAACTTTATGTCCTTTTTGAGTTGTCTGTTTTCTTTAATACTCTAGCTTAAAATTTTTACTAGGGAATGAAGATGATATAAATGTGTCTCTCATACCACAAGGATCGAGAATTAGTATGAGATCAGATTTGTGATGCAATGGGCTCTGCCTTTTGGTGTAAGAAAGCCTTGCTTCAGTTTTATTTTGGTGTAAGAAAGCCTTGCTTCAGTAAATCAACCTGTTCCTTAATTGACTAAGCTGAAATAAATCACTCCTAACAAAAAGCATGTGCTTTTCAGAGTGCTTAATTATGTCAGATTGAATTTTCATCTGAAGTTACATGGGAAAAAGTTTGCCTTGGAGGTGAAGCTAAAGTTACACTGAAATTGAATATGAAATCAGTTGGCATGTGATAACTTTGACCTTTACCTTCTAAGAAGATATTGGTGTAAAAATGAAAATAAATCATTATACTTGAACAAGAAAGGGCAGGGAATAAAGGCACTTATTACTTTCCAAAATATCTTTTCTTCCCCAGGAAATTTCTTGTATATATCACCAGGTTCTTGATTTTGTTTATGCATATAATTTGTTCTGTGGGAATATATTTCCTATCCTAGCAAAATAAAGGGCAACATTTGTGCTCTTTTGCATGACAGTTTGCTCAGTATCTACTTTTTTGTTATTTTCTGGGGGCCACTGTTTTATAGTCAGGGAATGAAATCCTGCTCTTTTGAAATCTATATGCATGTCTAGAAAATCTTAGCACAACTCTAGGAAATGTACCTTTCTTTTTAAAAAAGATAATATATATATATATAATGGTCAATACCTTAGATGAATAATTATATGTTGTTAAGTATTTGTGCAAACACAGATCAAGCTTTGGGATGTGCCAGCCATATTTTTTCAGCTGGTTGACATAAACCTCTTTTGTCACTATTTCAGGATAAAGCAGGAATGGAATTTGATACTAGAGTGCCGTAAGAAAGGTATTCCTCAATCAAAATACCTCAAGAATGGCTTTGTAGACATCAATGAGAAGAACCTGGACTCTTATGGAAAAGCTCCTCAGCTACAGAAGAGGCATGCTTTGTCAGATGGAGTAAATAAGGAACAAAACAAGTTTATTTTTCAGCTTTCTGGAGAGCAGTGGATGGTAAATATAATGGAAAATATGTTTCTATTACTGAAGAGTTTGGGTAACTCAGCATTGTATCTTTTAATGTCTCTCATTTTTCGTTTTGTCAATGCATATGAAGTTGATGCTCTTCCACACTGTTAGAAGTGACCAAAGCATTTTCTTTCTTAGCCTGAACTAGTGGTTTAATTTTCACATATGCATATTTTAAATTGTCTACTGATACATGTAATTTATCCCTCTCAAAAATTTTGGCATGAACACTCATATTGCAATAAGGTATCTTTGTTTGAAATTCCCCAATGTGTGGGAAGAGATTAAAAAAATATTCAGATTTATTGGCTTGTAGATGTCTTCTACTAACCAGAGACCTTGCTCTGAAGTATTCTTGCTCTGAAGATGTGATAACACTTTCTCAAGGTCTGCTCAATTCAAAACTAATAATAACATCAATCCATAACCATCTTGCTGAAAAAACCCCTAGTTTTGACTTGCAGATGTGTTTGATGTGAAATAGCGGTTTGCAAGTAAGATCTGAATTAGTGCTGGTTTGAAATGGAACAAGTGGAGGGTTAGAGCTGGTCTGAAATTTTCTGCAGTTGTAAAAGCTTTGATCAAAATGTATTTTGAAGAAACAATACTTTATTAATGATAATGTGAAATTAAAATTTTGACTTCTGCATAATATTTTTGTCACAAAAATAAAAGTCAAAACATTAATTGATAAAATGGATAGAATTAGTTTTTGATTGACCTGAAATGTAACTTTACCCCAGATTTAATCTTGTATATGATGGTGTTTTCCTTTTCAATTTTTTGGTTTTTTCTTGCTTTAATTTCTTTCTAAACAAAAAAAGAACACTTGAAATTTCTGGAATATAGAAAATCCTGGTTCCCATTTAGGTCTACCAAGGAAACTCTTTCTTCAGTGGATGCCAATCACTGATATGGTAGAATTGATTGCTGGAGAGCTATCACATATCTTCATTTAAGAACATTGGATTTTGAGAATGTGTTTAAGATGTGTAGTCTGATACTGCACATTTTCTGGTATTGTAAATCTTAGAGGGACTTTACAAAAAAAAAAGAGAGATTACAGCTGCTTGGACACTGATATAATAGCAAGGGCAAATATCCTTAGTGCATGAGGGAGCAGAGAGCTGCATATTCAAACCTTTCTGTTGCTTATTCTTTTCTGACAAACCATTAAAATTTTGCTTTGTCACCATAAACAAGGTTTTACATTAGGAGGAAAAATTAAACATACATGTTTTGTTTTGTCTTCCAGAGAATTTAATTTTCATTTGATATTCTGAAAAATCCCATTTAAGAGAAATTGGTGTACTGTTATGTACATTATGCCACCTAGAGCAGAACTCTCCTAACCACCATGGGCTTTGATATCTCCTAATCAGATGCTCAATGTGACCTTATCAAGCAACCATCATGCCTCATTGTCCATTTTTATCCTGGCTAACATGAGTTTCCTGTTTCAGGAAGATATTGTGACATAGTTCAGGTGTCTGCAGGCAGAGCTAAAATCAAAGCTGCTTTATTCAGAGATCAATGTTCCTTCAAAATCAAAGAGCAACATCACTTTCTAACAGCTGAAAATTATTTAAAAATTGTGAAAATTCATTTGACAAAGTTCTGAAAAAAGTGTGTATCCCCTTACTGCAAACATTTTGTAAAATTTATTTCAATCATAGAGATCATATCACTTATTTTGCTTTTTAAAGTCAGAACTGCAGCTTTTAAACCAAAGACAGAATCAGACAGGATATTTTTTTCCCCTATTATTTTCTCACAAAAATATTAATTTAAGCAAAATAAATTTTCAAACTATAAAACCAGTGCTGCACAAGCTAGCAATCTGCATGTGAAAAGAATCCGTGAACATATGATAGTTTTCTCAGAGAAGCCTATATATTATGTAGCTGGGAGCTGTGGTTTAGTTTTTTTAATGTGTTTTCCACACAAATGCATTGATGAGTTGAAAGTTTGGGTGATTAAACACTCAGGGACTAGAAGAAATCAGAGTCAGGATTGCCTGTGCTGATTTACAGGCACATAACCAGCTGGATTTGCTGTTGACTGGCCACTTACCATTGGCAGTAGAAAACAGCACAATCCTGTAAAGTGTCCATCTGGGAACTAACTGCCGAAGCTTCTATCTTCCTTTTAGTTGATAAGTATTGCTGTTATGTTTCCCCTTTCCTCTCATCAATGAAGCAGTAATATATCCTCTAGACAGTTGATAGCTAAATCTGGGTAGGTTGTTGGTATGACTTAGAGGTTTAATTTTGAGGACAAGGCTTTCTTCTGGGCTATACCAGTTCTTTTTCTGGATGCTGGGAAGCTGTCTCAGAGAGGAGCAATCCCCAGCACAGGGATTTTTCAAGAACAAAGTAAGTGGCTTTACCACATCCTTCACACAGGTCTCAATGTGAGAACACCCAGGCTGTCTAGATGGTAAAAACTTAGTCTTAGAAAGAAGCAGCTGCTACTTTGTGCTGGATATCCATATAGCACTGGCTGTCTGCATTGCTGAGTAGGAGGTTCAAAACGGGGTTTGTAAACACTCCGTGATGGAATCATAGAATTGTTTAGGCTGGAAAAGACCCTTAAGTTCATTGAGACAAACCATTAATCTAGCAGCTGAGGGATGTAGCCAATGCCTTGGGTCATGCTTTGCAGAACCACCATATGTCTAGCTGGCACCTAGAGAACATGGTCTCTCCTTATCTCTGAGTATATCCTGCATGGCCTGAGTACTTGTGGATAGGTAACAATATTCACCCAACCGCAAGAGTTAGGGATAGCTTGGACAAATATTTTGAAAATGATCTGGATAACGCTTTTTTTGAAAATAATGTTGGATCTTCTTCTGAGAACCTTAGTAAAGGTGAAAATCAGAGCAAATCACATATTTGGAATTGCTAACAGGAATTCCTTCCTCTGAGACTTCTCAAATGTCATTGATACGATAAAGTATTCTCATTATGTGGAGATCCACTGTTTCTTGTACTTGTAAAGTAATTATTTTAACATATCTGAGAAAAGATAAAGCTCTTCAACAGCAACAAAGTAGTGGGGGAAAAAAGGTAGTAATTTCGCAATAGTTAGCCTTGAACACTTTTGGGTACATTTTTACTTTTAGTGTTCATGATTATAAGCCTCCTCAAAGGCATGTATTTACATGAAGAAGGTGAAGAGAGTGAGCGATTTATGAATTAAAACCCAAGGAATTATGACAGTGTTGAAGGAGACAAGGAAGCAGTTCAGATTGAGCTTGTAACAGAACTACAGTGACAGTGAAAATAGAACAGAAATAAGAAGAATCAAGTACAAATCAGGTTGTCTTAGAAGTAAGAATGACAGTCTTAAACATGATTAGCTAGCAATGGGCATTTCTTGTAAGTGATGAGCACGGAAATGAAAACTATTTTGATACCAGGAAAACAAAACGAAAAAATGTTAGATTGCAACTCTGAACTACACATGACCGTGTTCTGTGTAGTTCACACAAGAGTATAAAACTCACATAAGAAATACTAAGTCAGGCAAAGAGGCACAGAGTAGTAACTAAAGAGACTAGGGCTTAATTTGACAGCATATGAATTCCGAAAAAATGGTATTCTGTTTATGCAGGTCCATATTTCCTTGCGGATCAACAGCACTGGAAGTAGAATTACTAAGTCTTAGTGTTTGAAGAACAAGTGCTCAGCAAGTCCCTCTGAATTGGAAAGTCCTTCTGTAACTTGGGCACTGGTTTAGGCAAGCCTGTCCATGTCCTGTTGGTTGGTAACTACGTTGAGGAGGTAGTCTTTGCCAGAGCTCCGCCTGGCTGCGGCTGTCTGACAACATCCTGAAGGTTCAGGGGTTCTTGTCTCCCTTTTACATATCAAACGAATATTTATGACTCAAGTGCCTACTTCCCTGGGGTGTGCACTTCTGCTGGCTGGGAACAGTAGTGAATTAATATTTGCAATTAGGAAAGAAAAGGACATATAATTAAAAGTGGTATAATCTCATAAGCATAGATTCTCTATTTGATATTGTGAACGAAATCAGACAGGTTTCCTCTTCTTTTTCTCTTTTAATAAAAAATGGGCAGAATCTAGTTATACTGCCCCAGCAGTGAGTCTCCTAAATCCTCCTGTGTTTGCAAGATTCTCGGGACTTTGACAGCATGAGATTGGTGTGCTGTGCCACAAGCAATTCCAGGTTCCCGTGGTATATTTCAGGAAAAAAATTTGTTAATTTGAGAATTTTCCAGGCAAACACACAATGAAAAAGAGATATATAACGACTATGGACTTTTGAATTTTGTGTTTGAGTTGAATGCCTAGGAGAAAATGATGCAAAGTTGATGAAGCACTTAATTGAGAAAGTTTGTACACATAAACATGTATCTACTCAAATTAGTTCTTCAGAGGCACAGTGGTGCTATTAGAACTAGAAACTGAGGCAAAATAATACCATGAATATTCATATGAATTTTTAAATGAAATCACTTTAACTCTGTTTTTCCCCTCTGTGTGTTTACTTTCTGCTATTAACTAATGAATGTTTATTCTCTAGTGAATCAGTGAATTTTAATATTTTTTTCAGAAAATATACTGGATAAACAAATTTTTTAATGTGTGATATCAATACTGGCAGAGGAAAGCTGATGATGCTCCTCAAATACAGAGCAGGACTGTTTTTGGACATACTGCTTTACCTAAGTAGAGGATCTGGATGTATACCTACTTTAAACAAATTTGATGTCAGATGTGCACAAGTAAATGAGTGATAAGTTATTTACTCATAAATCATGACCTTCTTACATATAATTTCTTCACAGAAGAAGGCAGCAAATTATTACTTTTTTGTTTGTTCTCACAGCTTTATTATCTACCATAGCATACATTTTCAGAGAGAACAGAGAATTTCCATTTGTTATTCCCAGTTATTGGTGATAGTGATGTATTTATTTCCTACAAAGGGTCAAGTAAAATTGCTGCATTGAATGGAAGAGAGAAAATCTCTCTTGTCCTTATGTAAATTCCATATATTTCCCCAGAGATTTCCCCTCTCAAAAAAAAAAAAAAAGAACAGAAAAAGAAAAGAAAAAGAAAAAAAAAAAAAAAAAAAAAGAACAGAAAAAGAAAAGAAAAAGAAAAAAAAAAAAAAAAAAAAAGAACAGAAAAAGAAAAGAAAAAGAAAAAGAAAAAGAAAAATTCCTGACTCAGTCATGACCACTTTTATTACTAAAGGTGGTCCCAAGACATACTATATTTCATAGAATCATAAAAACAGGAAGGTTGGAAAAGAATCTAGGATCATCAAGTCCAACCATTAACCTAACATGGTCAGGTACACCACTAATCCCTGACCCTACGAGCCTGGGAAGTGTTTAGCATGGTTAGGATGCGGCTCCTCTGTGCTTCTGGGCCCCAACCAGTCAGGAGCAGGAGCACAAGAGGCGTGGGAGAGGCTGAGGGCAGGGTCTCTGCTTAGCCCGTAGAAGAGGAGCATGGGGGCTCTTCCACTCTGCCTGTCGGCACGGGCCTTGCCTGCACCTGTGTTTTTTCCAAGAAGCAATAGGCACAAGTGAGCATGGTTGGAAAATCACCCTGTTTTATTAATGTGTTAACAACAAAGCCACCCTGTATTGCTCCCTTGGGACTGTGATGTCCCACCACTAAGGGGAAGAAAGCACCCAAGATTTGTAAATGCTTGTGGTTGTAAGGAATGAGAAAAGTCAGAGGTACCACAAAAAGTCACAGAGTTTTATTAGTAAGTTACTGTTATAATTTGATGTTAAAGCCCTCTGCAAAAAAAGAGATGCAAATGAGACCAAATGATGGTTCAGGAATACCAAATTTACTTTGTGTAAAAACTTTTAAGTGTATGGGGAAAAGAGAGCGAGAGGGGATAGGAGGGTGAGAGAGAGAGAGAGAGAGAGAGGGAGACGGAGAGGCAGAGGAGATAGTGCAAGCAGAAGATAGCTACCACTGAATTTGCTTAAGGCATATGCTGCAAATGCTATTAAACCTTTCCTTAAACTACCTTGTTACTTAAACACTGATTGGTGGTCAGTCTTTGATTGTCTTCATCCATAGTGGTGATATCCGCATACCAAACAGAGGGAAAAAAGAAGGATGAAGTAGAGGATATAATGTGAGAAACTGTATATCAAACAGTTGCCATTCCAATCATTAAGAAAATAAATCTGAATAACAACATCATTTCAATTTGCGCTAATTGTGAGCCCCGTGAGTCCTAGTGATTTAACTGTAGACATCAACCATGAGATGGGGCTCCAACCTTCAAACCAGTCATTTGGTTTCATGGATTGAAACAATTCTACAGTTTGGTCAGTTATTTCTTTCATTTAACTTATGCTTCCTCAATGGAAGTAGAGGCATTATGAATGGTAATACAACATTGTGTATTGGTTGAATTTAATTCACATACACCTTGTTCTTTAAGTAATAACATATCTAATACTCACAAATTTTGTAAACCCATTTTTGATACTTGTTGTACTTGCAAATTCTTCAGAAGCATACTTTGTCCAATTGCTTTCTGCATACATTTACAATGTGATGTTTTCTACTGCCAATTGATGTGGTCTGATAACTATATAAGGTGTAAAAATTATCTTAAACCGCAAAGCCAATCTAAATGCTACAAGGTAGCTGCTCGACTTGCAAATCCAGGTGTTGTTATAGTCTATCAAACATATTTGAGGAGATGACGAGAGCAAAATAGTCTTCAGTGGGTAATGGGTGCGAAGGATTCCACAGTACTGCACCTGTTGGATGTGGGCCCAGTGCATCTTGATTTCCAGGAACTGGGCCCCATATCGAGTCATGGAGTGAAAAAGTCCCAGGTTAGGCCTGTGGGTCGTGTTCTTTATGGTGGTAACATCCCTCAGTGCTTTGTCAAAGGGCACCACTGGGATGGAAGTGCAGAGGCAACAGGTTGTGGGCAGAGCTGCTCAGATGGCCTTGCTCTGTTTTAATCTATGGCATGGTGACTTGCTCCAGTGAGGTTAATGTCTTAGCAGAGACAAAAATGGCACCTCCCTTCCAACGAATACCCAAGAATCATATCTCTGAAGAAAGGCACTGAATTTTATCCCCAGGGATTTTTAACCCTACACCTTCAAAGTGCTCAGTAACACATTTTTGTACGTTTTCCACTTTATCCGTGCCTGGACCCCCAGCCAATACATCCTCAATATGTTGGTAAGTCCTTAACCCCTCATCCACTGGAATTGTGGATAATTCTTGGGCTAGGGCAAAATATGCTAATGTGGGGGAGTGCTGGTATCTCTGCAATAGTTGGGTGAAAGTGTATTGCATCTCCTTCCATGTGAAAGTAAAACGATCCCAAAGGCTCTCCTGAACTCGAACTATAAAGCACATATCTTTCATGTTGGTGGTAGCTAAACTTGGATGAGCTTCTTGTATTATGGCAATTAACTCAGCAATGTTAGGCACTGCTGCTGTTAAAGGTGCAGTATTAGTATTTAATTTTCCATAATGCATGGTCAATCACTATTTTCTGTTTGGCTTTTTAACTGGCCAAACAGGAGAGTAAGTGGAAACGACTATCTCCTTTTTCCTTAAGTCTAATATCACAGGAGAAATTCCATCTGGACTTGGTGAATGTACGTTTTTATAGACAGGTTTTCCTGCCCTGAGGGCAGATTTCTCACTTGCTGTGCAAATTAAACATTGTGTACAGTCCATTCTTTCTGGAAATACATTGGAGGGCTTTGGGGTTTTTGGGTGGCCTTGATCCTGACACCACAGTGCAAGGGCACGTCTTGGCTCAATCCTGTTCTTACTGCGTTGTGCTTATCTCCAGGAGCTACAACAAGGATGTTTGTCCCGAAGAAGTGCTGTCCTACTTGGGGCAGCATAGCCTATTGCATGGCTTCCTTCTTTAGCCACATCATGTTCTTTCTCATGGCATGTTATTACCAACAATCCGTAGTTATTACTAACAATTCTTGTCTTTTATTACCAAAATACTTGGTTGAGACATACACATTTCCTTATCTCCTCATTATCTTATCTTATCCCTTATCTGCTGGGATTCTAGAGGGACGATGTGCAGGCTCAGGGCCAGACACCATCTCCAGAGATCCACCTGATGC
The DNA here is from genome assembly GCA_013400975.1 of Atrichornis clamosus. Taxonomy (NCBI): domain Eukaryota; kingdom Metazoa; phylum Chordata; class Aves; order Passeriformes; family Menuridae; genus Atrichornis; species Atrichornis clamosus. The sequence continues at coordinate 119,029 of WBMZ01007235.1, read as the reverse complement.
TGGCAATGGGGTGCTACTCCTCTGGCTGTCCTGTGATGCAGGGGCATGGGAACACCCTACACAGAGCCCCAAGTGCCCTTCTGAAGCTGGAGGGCTGTTGTGTGGGGATAGTTGTAGGTGAGGACCTGCCTAGCAAACGCTCAAATGACTGCCTGTCCCATTCCAACAACTTCTCTTTCCAGTAAGCGGCCCCTGAGATAGTGTCATTTTCTCTCTTTTCCTTCATAAGGTCCTCGTCAAATTGGAAAAAGTATTTTGCCTCCAAGTCCTTGCCTGTGTCCAAGTAGGACACCAGAGGATTCATGCCATAAGAAAACATGTGTGCCCCTGGCAGATCCAATCTGGTGGCTCTGAGTGTTTGTAGATGAGAGCCTGAGTGCTCTCTCCATGCCACATGTGGGAGGCGTCTAGAATAACCCTCTCGTCTAGTACTCCAATTTTCATCTGTGTTGTCCTCTCCTTGGGACAGCTCTTGGTCTCTTTCTTCTTTCCAGTCTTTCTCTCTCTTAGCTAAGGCATCTGCTATGGTCCCTGGTGGTGGCAGGTGTGCCTCTGCTTCCAGTCCCTCTTCCTGCCTGCTGAGGCCATGGGCTTCCGTCTGGCTTGATGAGGATCTGGAATGTGACCAGCAGGGGCTGTACATGCCAGATGCCTGGTTCTTTGCCTCTGTTGCTCTGGATGTTGCTGCTGTGTTCTCACCCATAAATACAGCCATGCCCCTGTTGATTGCCCAGGGCTCCTGAAACAGGGTCATAGTTGAGGGTTTTTTCCTCCTGCGTAGAAGTGAGCCACCAATTCTACGTATTTGCTTGAGAATTTTCCAGTGCTCTTCCCGTGCTGGGCGTGTGAAGGGCAAGGGGGTCCTCATATCTCTAGGACTCCAGCTTTGGTTTTCATTGTGTAGCACTTGGAACAGCTCCTGTTGGCTGTAGAGTTTCCATTCTTCACCTTCCTTGGATGACGCCTCCTCCTCAGTCTCTGACACTGCCAGGACTGCTCCCACTGTTGTCCCTGCCCCTTGCCCACTCAGGGTATGAGCTTTCAACTGGCTTGGAAAGGGGCTGAGGGATGGGCAACAGGGGTTATGTGTGGTGGCTCCCCGGCTCTCTGCCTCTGCTGCTGTTCCCTGCTCCATGAAGGCAGGAGAAGCTGCTACCTTTGCCTTCTCTTGTGCCTTGGCAGTGAGATGTGCACAGCTTTTATCTTCCTGTGGTGCCTGTGGCTGCCTGTCATCCACATATGGGCAGGAGGAGGAGGAAGAAGAGGAGGGAGAAGAGGAGGAGGAGGAGGAAGAGGAGGTGGTTGTCCCATCCCCCCAGTCTCTCCCCCTCTGCCTCTTAGGCATCCTCTGCTGGTGAGGCCTCCAGGTAGATGTTCTCCTGAAATTGGGTACGTCAGGCCTCAACTCTCTTTAAATAACCTCCCTGTCAGGGCTGGTCCCGCATGACAAAGGCCTCTGGGCACCATGAGACCCCTGCATCACAAAGGGCCTGGCAATGTGCTGCTGTGACAATGGGCAGCACCTAGGCACCCCTATAACTGCGAGGTGGGGTGTGCAGAGCTGGCTGGAACTGCGGGCGCCCAGCTGGAAGCAGCCATGCCTGGGACAAGGCAGCCCCTGCTATCTCCTCATGGAGGCTCCAGCCAACCCAAGCCACCCCCTCCCACGTAGGCCCAGTGCCCATGGACCCTGCGGAGCTCAGCCCTGTCTGCATTCAGCCGCTTGGGGTGCCACCACCCTGGGCAGCCAGTGGTGATGGGTTGATGTCTAGATGTCAGACGGATAAATTACTTTTCAATAGAATTGCTTTAATAAATTTTAGGGCTTGCTACCTAGCAACTCTTTCTCTGCAGACCTGTAAATATATCAAAGATCTCTTGTTGATTGGCCTCTACCATGGTGAGTGAAAGAACCTATTTTGGGACAACAGGCAGGACATGGGGACAGTGGCAATGTCCTGCCGGGGATTGCAGCAGGGAGCTCCTGGAACTAGCTTCAAACTTTGTTAAAAGTGTGGGAGATTTGGATTCAAAATTTTGTTTTGGCCCATGACAGATGAAACTACAGAGCCACAAAAGAAACAGAATTTAAACTTCTTAGAACTTTGATCACAGTTTAATTCATGCTCATGTCTAGCAGGTAAATTCTCTCCTAATTAGAAATATTATAATCAGCAATGGTTGCATGTTTGTTATTTATATTCTTTAAAAACTTTTTTCTCTCCCAAAAATGAAATGAGTTTGAGGTATTGTTTTGCTGTTAAAGGCAAAAGACTGGATATCCTTCAAGTGTCTTCATGCAGCAATTTATCAGCAAGTTGCCAGCTTTAGCATGGCAGCAGAAGATTACAAAAGAACGCAAGGAAATCAGAGAGTAAAGCAAAACTAAAGCTTGTGGAAGTTTCAGTTCCAATCCCTCTCTAGTTTGTAAATGAAGCAAAATATCACATCAATTTATGTTTCAGCATCACAAATATAAATGCATTGTAAAATGAAAAATGTTGAAAAAGCACATAACAGCAAAGTCCTTGCACGCTTGCATTTGCAAATTGTAAATATGGTCATATGACATAAAGAAGTATTCCCAAGAAAGAAAAGTAAGTTGGCAGTTAGTAGAAGAATGGAATCTATTTCCATTCCTTTGAAGTAATGTCTAAATGTGTTTTAGTTGCTGCACAGGAAAATCTCGGTACTTTAAACTAGCCTTAATGCAGACAAAAAGGTCTTAAAAAAATCTCTATGCATTAATAATAAAATTTTTTTTCACATTTGACTTAATTTTTCTAAAATGATGAATGAATTCGATCTTGATCTGGGACAGAGCCTTGCGTGCTGCTCTATTTTCAAAGTATCAAAGAGAAGTTTGTGGAGCACTCTCTTCAGCGTGGGAGAATAGCACGGCTGTTTGGGGGGAAACGTTCCCCATTGAACCCTGCTGTATTTGCCACCAAGGACCTGGAGATGGTGTGTTGTGACAACAAGGTGCAAAAAATCAGTAGGTCAATAGAGAGCCAAAGACAAACCTGAACTGTGAAGAAATAGAGTGGAAAATAGAGTCTGTTAACATGGACATCTTTTTCCCTCCAGTATGAGTATTCTGCTCTGTCTCTGAATCATCATGATTCTTCCCTACAGTGACATCTATGACACTCCAGCTAAATGCCATTCCCTGTGTATTGAATTTTCTATTCCTTACGGGTGGGAAAGACAATACTAATTGAATTCGCAGTTGGCATCTATTATTTTATTTTTCTGCAGAAAAATATGCAACATTGAAGATGGAGAAATAGTAACTAACTCCAGAATGTTGGAGAGATTTCTCACTACTAGCCCTGAGGCATTTCAGGCATTTTATTTTTTAATTGCCATAAACTGACAAATATAGGAGATGGATCACAATGTGATACACACACACATAATCAGATAATGAAGTAAGAAATGAAATTACCTGTACCAAATATGGGAGGGCAGGTAGCAAGACAGAACTACATCATACTGGCTTAGTGTCTGCATGTGTAAATTTGAAACTGAAACGATAGACAGTAATCACCAAAGAATGACTTCTGATAAACAGTACATATCTATAAATGCAATTAGATATTTTAATATAAGTAAGAATTAAGTAACACTATTCCTAATGCAGAAATTCAGCATTAATGAAAAAACAACTAAAATGCATCACTCTTAAAAATGTTTTGGGAGATCTATGAAATCTAGAAGGAAAAAAAAAGTGGGCAATATCCTTTACATAAAAACCAGTAATTCGTATTGTGTTATAGTCTTCAGGCAGAGGAAACAAATCTGGAAGTTATAAAAGAATCAAAGACTGAAACTCTTACATGTCTTCTTATGGAGCAAAGCTAGTGGTAGAACTTCTTCCAGGTTATTTATTCCAGAAGTTACCAGTGCACAGCGTTATAAATCCTAGAACAGACTGGTAAATTATGTGATGCTTAAGAAAGTGGAGTTTAAATGATCTCATCTTGAGCTTTTGGAATTGATTTTTGTCTGTTTTGAGTTCAAGGAATTTGGTGACATAATTCAAATAAAGACAGGTACGTCTGAAGTGAATACCAATTAATAAAACAATTTTGTAAAAATTAAAGGCTTCATGACTTTTAGTTTCAGTTACACATTGACAATTTTTTACAAATAGAATGGTCTGAAAATTACTCAGAAGCCTGCTTTTCCCTGTGTATTTGGAAAATACTGGAATTCTGAAAGCAAAGGATTCTGCATGACTAAATCAAGAATTGTTTGCAAATGTGGACTGATTTAAAAATCAATTTTATTCTTCCTAAAGAAATCTAGTACAATTTTTTTAATGTTGTTATAACAATTTAGGAAGTTAAGTCAGGTGAAATGTCTGTATCCTATCTGAAATGGTTGTGTTCCACCTTGGCAAACAAATTTTGAAACATTGGCAGGTATTCAGAATGCAGTCACACCTTTTTTTTTTAAGTAGCAAACTGTATTTAGATATTCTCTATGCACCCTTCTGTTCTGTGTTGTATTTAACTACATCTTGATGTGTGAATTAAAGCACTGAAATGTGTTTCAAAAAAAATCCTCCATCTGGAAAAGGAGATAATGTGTGAGACACCAAACAGATTGAGTACTTCGGATAGGTTTCAGTTTTTGAGCAAATAATTGCATTAGGAGTTAAAAAAACAAATATGTGCTGAAGACAGCTGCAATGCTCTTCAGTATCAGACTGCTTCTATGCGGCTTTGGCAAACTGCTATTCTACATCAAGATAATTAAGGCAAAGTGCATTTTTCTCCCTGTTTGGAAATGGTAACAAATTTTAATTTAATGCTTTCTATTTACCTATTCTTATTTAATTTCTAGGAACTTCCAGATTCTCTGAAAGAACAGATCTATTTGAAAGAATGGCATGTGTACAATACATTGATACAAACCATTCCAGCCTATATTGCCTTATTTCAAGATCTGAGAGTACTGGAATTGCCAAAAAATCAAATCAACCATCTTCCAGTGGAGATTGGTGAGTAGATCCCAGATTTTCAGATATTTATACTCATGTCATTTAATTCTATTGCAGGGAAATGAGCATCCATGGATATTCTTGTTAATTTAGTGACAATTGTCTTCTTTGTTTACAGTCCACTCTACATTTTTATATCTCTTTGTCTTTAATTATGCTTGTCAAGTTGTATTGAAAATCGTGCGTATAGTATGGATCAAACATGCGAAAAAGTTAACACATTTTAGTTATCTGACTATAAGGCAGTTATTGGTTGTGTTCAAACAGAGGGAGAGCTGTTCCTGGGAACAAATGGTGTTTTATATTCCTTATAGGTTAAGAAAAGCAGAAGTGTTACAGAATTGTAAACCTCAAACAAGATGAATTGAAACACAAGATTGTGGAAAAAAGGATTCAAAAGTAGAATCCTGCATAAAACACATCTTTTAAACTTTTTATTTAAAGAGTTCAGTAATTAACTTAATAAAGTGGTATATCATAGAGTAATTAAATCATAGAATAATTTGGATTGGAAGGGACCTTAAAAGTCATCTAGTTCCAACTACACTGGTGTGGGCAGGGACACCTTTCTCTAGACCAGGTTGGTCAGACCCCCTTCCAAACCAGCCTTGAATGGTTCCAGGGATGGGTCTTCCACCACTTTCCTGGGCAACCTGTGCCAGTGTCTCACCACCCTCACAGTGAAGAATTTCTTCCTAATATCTAATCTAAATCTACCCAACAGGATGTCACAAATTTCAGAGAAAAAAATTCTTAATGCTTACATACTTTGGCTTTTGCCATTATAAGCTACATAACAGTAATATGCATGTTTGCTGTGTTTTGGGATCTTACAATATAGAGGCTTGTTTGACAGATTGCATTTGTATTGAGAGGGATTTACTGCTGTTCCAAGGAAAAATATTGCTGTAAGTGGTGGTACTTTTGAGAGCTGAAGAAACTGGGCCCACTATAAATTTGCCATTTTTGAGCCCATGCACCCAGGTGTACTAATACCTCAGCTTTTCCTTTTAAATGCAATAGCCAGCTTTCTCCATGATTGCCATTCCTTGTGTACACTAAGAGATAATAATTTAAAGACTAAAACCTCCACCTCCCTTGATATAAATTTAACTAAGAAAAACAGGAAGAGGTAGAGTATCCTGAAACACAGAAATCTGTGCTAGAAATTTCTACACTTTTAGTATTCTATTAGTGGAGTAACACTCATGCTTTTGATTTATTTACTAGCACTATATTTTACAAAGAAAATTTTAGATAGACATTTAGATATATTTTATAGTTTCAACCTGGAATCTAAGCATAGTAACTGATCATAAACAAGACACAAGCAGGAGATAATGGACATAATACAAACACTATCTGTTTTATCAGCACTTTGAATATGGAAGTCAGATAGGTCAGTGAGTTTAATGGACAAAAACCTTACAAGAAGTAGTTTGGAAGAAAGAGGAAATATTATGGAAGAAAGGGGATAGGGTACTAGACTCCTACCAGAGCTACCATAAACCACTAGACAGAAGGTTTTAAGGCCTTGTTGCTCAACCGCTGAGGCAGATAGAGGCAGAAAAAATTTTTTTCTTTATTCTCATATTATGCACTGTTAATGAAAATGATCCCCAAGAAACAAATTATTATTAATGTTATTAAAAACTGTTTCCACAATAAAGGCACAAACACAGATCACAGAACCACAGAATTTTTAAGATTGGTAAAGGTCTCTAAGATCATCGAGTCCAAACATAAACCTAGACCCACTGTGTTCATCTCTAAACCATGCCCCTAAGTGACACTTGCACACATGTTTTTTTAAACATTTTCAGGGGTGATAGTTCCACTGTTTTCTTGGGCAGTATTTTCCAATGCCTGGCCAACATTTAAGTGATGTTTTTTTCTAGTATCCAATCTAGGCCTCCCTTTGTGCAACTTGAGTTCATGTCCTCTTGTTCTGTCACTTCTCCCACTTCTCATGTGGGAGAAGAGACTGACTCACCTTGCTACACCCTCCTTTCAGGTACTTGTACAGAGCGATAAGCTCACCCCTCAGCTTCCTTCCCTGGACAGGGGTCCGGAATTGGACACAGAGCTTGAGGTTTGGCCTCACCAGTGCTGAGTACTTCAGGACATTCCATTCCCTGGTCCTGCTGGCCACACTATTTTTGATACAGGCCAGGATGCCTTTGGCCTTCTTGGTCACATGGGCACGCTTCTGGATCGTATTTGACTGCCTGTCAACCAGCACCCTCAAGTCCTTTTCTGCTGGGTAGTTTTCCTGCTCCTTTTCCCCCAGCCTGTAGTGCTGCATGGGGCTATTGTGACCCAAGGGCAGGACCTGGCTCTCTGTGTTATTGAACCTCATACAATTGGCCTCAATCCATTGATCCAGCCTGTCCAGATGACTCTGAACATCCTTCCTACCCTACAGTAGATCAAACTCCCATCCAACTTAGTGTTTGCAAACTGACTAAGGAACACTCAACCTCCACATTCAGATCAACAATATAGATTTTAAAAAGGGCTGGCCTTTTTAACACTGAGCTCTGGGGTCACCACTGGTGACCAGAGAACAAGTGGATTGTTCTAGTATAACACACTTACTGTAGACAGTAATGTAGAGCCCCTATCAGACCTTTTTGTGGGAAACAAGGAAGAAAATCTCAATGTTTTTAGTGGCAATCACTGTTCTTTCAATTGTGTTAAATTATGTGATTTCTGCTCATCAGTAGCTTTTATGTTGTTCTCATTTACTCACTTTCCCTCCAATATGTTTATCCTGCTAGATTATACCCATGATTTTTTCCTCCCAATGTTTTTGTTGCTGGATTTATGTAAATGTTTCCCTGAAAGGGCCAGAGCATGTTAGAAAACTCTTTGCTCTCCCTCAGACACAGTGCACATAGCACTCACCATCCTCCTTTAAAATATGACCTTTTGTTCAGAAATTTTTTTTCAAGATTCATTAAATCTAAGCACCCCTCTTTAGAGTGAATATTAGACAGTACATAATGAAATTAACAAATTTGCTAAGGCATAGATGTTATTCACACAATATTTCTACATCACAGTAGTAATTCTAGCCTATCCAGACAAGGATGTGTACTCACAGATGCGGTTCAAAAACAAATGTTAAAAAGAAATATTTGTTAGAAACACCGCTCCAAGACTATGCAACGGAATGGTTTAGCACTTTTTGGACAAAACTTCCTAATTGTTTTCAGTCTTACTATCCTGTTTCGATAGACCACTTATTAGTAAGGCAGTGAAACTGCCCTTTTTGTTATGGCATAAACTACAGAGAAGATTTATCTCAATTTGTGTAATGCTATCTTTGTTGACATGTAAGGGAATATGCTTGCAAATTGCTATGCTTTTATTTAATGTACTATATATGCATACAGAGATAGACACTAATGTGTATTCAAAGTTGATTATTTTCATAAGACAATATTATGAAAGGTGCTGGATATTTTGAAGTTTTTGGAAACTGCTTCAAAATGAAACTTTTCATACTTTAATTAACTTATTTACTAAATTATCACAAAGAAAATAATCAATGTGTGTGTGATTTGGGAGCTCTACCTAAGCAAAGAGTGAGGATTGGGTGCTAAATCAGAAAGCAAGGTGTCTGGAAAGGTTAAGTGTTAGGGTATTCATCATTTTGTCTTCTGTTTACAAAACAGCAATAAGTAGGTAAATATCATGGCTGAAATGTACTTGAGAGTAATGACAGATAGTTGATGTTGGCACTGACATGCATCTTGTTGAGTCTTTAATCTTCAGACAGAATTGAAGTCAAGTTTAGATCAACAAATCATCCAGCAGAGGCTAAGGCAGTGAGCCTTGTTAGGACTACTTTTGATTCTCACAAGTGTACTGTAAAAGTATGAGAGAACAGGAGGTGATAAAAATATTTTCAGTGAAAAGCATATTGCTGCAGTAGCAATTTCTGGACTAAAATATCTGCAGGAACTGAAGTTCATGTTCCTGTTTCACAAGATTTAGAAGATAATGCTCCACTCTGAATTAGAGTGAAGTAAGACTTGATCCCATGCTCAGATATTTCAAATCGCACTTCCAGTTATAGTCTCATAGGTACTTGGACAGACCAAATTTGTAACAGAAGATAGATGAGAATATTTTTGATTTGATACTTTTGTGTGATGGGAATCACGTAAAAAAAAAGAAAACTGAAGAATTAAGCTGTCTGTCTAAAAGTGGTCAGATCTGATTTGTCTAGGAATAACAGAAAAAAATCAAAAACAGGGTGTAGCCAGGGGATTTTCTTTGTCTTCTGATTAGATTACAACTCTGGCCCTGACTATATAAATGCAATGTTCTATATAAATTAGTGCTAGTACATTAGCAATTGCTATAACTGAAAATATCCTACAATATATCCTTGTAGTCACATAGGATATAGTGAACTACATTTTCATATGATCCTAAAGCTTTTGTATTGTGATGGGATTGTAAAGCTAAATCAGGACTTTTTAATCCCAGAAATTATTCACTAAACATATCAAAAATCTGTTAATAAAATATTTTTACTCATTATGATCTCTCACATTTTTGATTTTTCAAATATTTAAGATTGAAAATAACTACATTTGAGACATAGTTTAATAAGAAATCACAGGAATTTTTTTGCCTTCTTCCAAATTCACAGTATAAAATTTCATTTGTGCATACTATTAAATTAATTTTTCTAGAACCCAGAGGGAAAAACTATTAGTAACAGAGTTTTAAATTACTTCTAGATACCTAAAGTACCTTTTTCTATTGGTAAGATTGATAGTGTGTCATGTGAGTTTCCAAGGAGAAAATATATATTCTCAGTTTAAAGGCAATCTAGTTCTGAGGATCTGTGAATTCACCCTTCTCATTTATTCAGTATGGAATATTATTTGTCCAGCAGCTCAGTCTTGTATGCAACTGAAGAAAATTTTTTTTATACCTCCTATTTGAAGAGGCGATATTAAATACTGGTGTTGACTGTTTTTATGAGGAGCTTTTTGACTCAGTGTTCAATGGCAACCTCTCACACTTCATGAGTGAATGAACTGAAGGTGGGTACTGAGGGAGTTAAGTCACTCTCACTGTAAGTAAGTATCAAGTTCATGACCTCCTGAGGAAGCTTTGGGAACAGATGAGGCGCATCCCAGAGTCCTGAGGGAACTGACTGATGTACTCACCAAGTCACTCTCTGTGACATTTGAAAGGTCACGGCAGTCAGGTAAAGTCCCAGGTGAATGAAAGATGGGAAACATTGCACCCATTTAAAAAAAAGATAGAATGGAGGACCCTGGTATCTACCAATCTGTCGGCATCGCCTCTGTACCTGGAAAGATCATGGAACAGGTCCTCCTGAAAGCTATGCTAAGGCACATAGGGGACAGGGAGGTGATTTGAGAAAACCAGCAAGGCTTCACCAAGGAAAAGTCCTGCCTGATCAACTTATTTGCCTTCTACAATGGAGTGACTTTATCAGTGAACAAGAGAAGGGCTACACCTGTCATCTGTCTGGACTCTGGTAAGGCCTTTGACATGGTCCCCCACAATATCCTTCTCTAAAGTGCAGAGACATGGATTTGATAGATGTACTGTTCAGTGGATGAGGTACTGGCTGGATGGTCTCATCCAGAGTGTACTGGTCAAGAACTCAGTGTCTGGATGAACATAATTGAGAAGTGGTGTGCATCAGGGGTCTGTATTGAAACCACTGCTTTTCAATGTCTTCATCAATGATGTAGACAGTTGCGGGGGAGTGCACCCTCAACAGATTTGCAGACTACACCAACCTGAGTGATGTGGTTGACCTGGTTGAGGGATAGATTAACCTGCCTGTTATCCAGAGGGACCTGGACAAACTTAGGAACTGTGCTCATGTGAATCTCATGAGATTTAACAGGTCCAAGTTCAAGGTGCTGTGTGTGGGTTGAGGCACACCCGAGTATCAACACAGGCTGGGGAATGGACAGATGGAAAGCAGCCCTGCCAAGAAGGACTAGGTGCATGAGAGGCTGGGCATGACCCAGCAATGTGCCCTTGAAGCCCAAAAAGTCAGTTGTGTCCTGGACTGCATCCAAAGCAGAGCAGCCAGCAGGGCAAGGGAGGAGATTCTCGCCCCGTATTCCTCTCTGGTGAGACCCCACTTGGAGTATTGAGCCCAGCTCTGGAACTCAGCACAGGATAGACAGGGACCTGTTGGCATGATTTCAGAGGAGAAATGGCATTGTTCATCCTGTAGGAAAGAAGGCTCTGGGCTGACCTTATTGTGGCCTTTCAGTACCTGAAGGGGGCCTATAAAAAAGCTGAGTAGGAACATTTTACAAGGGCATGTAGCAACAGGACACAGAGTAGTAGCCATAAACTTAAGGAGGGTAAGTTTAGCTTAGCCGTTAGGTAAATATTCTTTACTGTGAGGGTGTTGAGGCACTGGCACAGGTTGCCCAGAGAAGCTGTGGACTAGCCATCCCTGTAAGTGTTCAAGGCCAGATGGGATGGGGATTGAGAACCCTGGTCTAGTGAAAGGTGTCCTCGCCCATGGTGGTGGGGTTGAAAACGGATGATCTGTAATCCAAGCCATTTCATAGTTCAATGATTTTATGATTGCAGATTAATGTAAAAATTAGTCTAATGTTTTACTCCAATTTGCACAAGTGGATCTATATTTGCATTGAATGAGATCCTTAGATAATAAAGGCATTTTGTAACCTCATCTGTATTTTGTCTCTGACATCTCTTTAGTGCCTCACTAAAGTCGGCTTGTGTAAAAGGTGAAATTGTATTACCACTATTACAATGCTGCACTGCTTATAAGAAATTAGAGAGTTTAATTACCGGTTCATTTTAAAAAAATGAATAAAAAATTTAAACTGTGAATAAATTGCAATCTAAGGCAAAAAACCATGGCATTGCATCAAAAAAAAAAATCTTAACTGTGAAACTACCAGGGAAGTAATGGATTTCATTACAGCTTTTACTCCCTCTTTGTGGAAAACACANAAAAAAAAAAAAAAATCTTAACTGTGAAACTACCAGGGAAGTAATGGATTTCATTACAGCTTTTACTCCCTCTTTGTGGAAAACACAGAGATACTAGCTGTTTAATTGCAGAATTTGCATATTTTATAGTAACAAAAATTCAATGACATTAAGCATAGTTAAGAGCAGTATTATAGCAGCAATGATTTTGTGATTGCTACTTTTAATTGAGAAGTTGTGCATGAATATTATTTGAAAGTATATATAGCAGGTGTTGAGTCAAATCCTGCTCTACATTTGTGCAGTCATGGAAGGGGTGTCACCTCTTCTCTCCCATCCTAAAGCTGCCTCAAGACACAGGATTTGAGAATCTTTAGTTTTCATGAATGTTGTTTTACAGTCGTGTATTTGTGCTCTGTCTGTGTCAAAATTAGACTAGCAGATCTCAGTCTGTGATCTGGATAACCATTCTGGCAGCTCATATAGCCTAAATCTATCCCTTTATAGATTGTTTGTGGTAAGAATTTTAAACAGTTCATTAGATGTAGGAGTAATAAAGATGTGGTGCTGAATGGAAACGATGTTGAAATAAAAAATTTTTAAAGGAAGAGCAAGTTGTTCTCTATTCATTTGGCTTCTATTTTTCTTTTGAGAAGGTGATTGAACTTCAAGAAGTAGACCTGATATTCCATAAAGTATTTGATATGGAGAACTATGGAATATGAGTGTTTGAATCTAGGAAAATGAACTTCAATGTAACCATTGTAAAAATGAACAAAAGACCTGTGAAAACAGAGGCAACAAGGCATTTATTTGGAAAGAGAAGGTATTGGTCCTGAGGAAGGTCATTTGTGGAGTTTCTCAAGGATCAGTCGAGACTTTATTACTCAGTTATTTTGAGGAACTTGGCTGAAATTTTCTGCTGACACAGTTTGGCTGTTGTCGTCACTGCAGAACAGGTGGAAATATGGAAAGGCTGATAGGCAGAAAGGCTTCTGAAGAAATAGAGAGGTTAAATTCACAATTGCAGATTTCAAGGTCATGTATTCAGTCTGTGCAGCATGTCAGAGATCATTAAATGCAAAAATTGAAGAAAGGAATTTCCAAATCTAACAGTCACAGGAGGACTATCCAATAATTTTAAATGAGAACAGATGCAAAAGAAGTCTATTAGGAGCATTTAAGGAGGGGAATTTTTATTTTGTGAGCAGAGACTAAAAGAAATGCCTTATTCAGGCAAAATAAATTCTGATATGTCTGTTACCTATGAAAATATCAGAGAAGTAAACACGAGGGAAGGAAAAGAGCTGTTTAAAGACAAAATAGACAAAAGAATTAACGGTTTTAGAATTTCTACATATAAATTCAGGCTAGCAATTTGAAGATGATTCCAAATAAAGAAGAGTATGAAACTCAGTAAATATGGTTTTCCATAGCAGTGTAGATGTAAAAAACAAACTACTTTTAAGATGGAATGTGATAAATCAAAAAATGGATTATGTGAAGTGATCATGTAAGACTTTTATCCAGGAGATCCTGGTGACTTCTATATATGTCTTATGGTCCTAGAGAGGGAGTTCATGCTTGACTACTGCTCAGTTTTCAGGTGGCATAACTTAATCTACTGAAGAGCCCAGAACTTAAAAGCAGCCCTTGCACAGAATTCCAAGAGATTGTTCCCCGCAGGCAGGTCTTGGCAAACTGCATCCCACTCATCTATGTTGTCCTGAGTTTGGAAATTAAATTCAGTTGCAAGACTCGTGGATTTTCCCAGTAATTTTCATAATCTTAGTCAGAGCAATTACTGTAGATTTACCATAGATTCTGTAGCACACTTCTGTCAGGTTAGAAAGGGATTATATATCACAAGAAAAAAATGTGATTAATTTTCTGCTTATTTTTTTCTCATATCTGCAAACCACACTGGGAGCATTAACATACATGTTATAGTGTGAAAGTCAGGCAGAGAAGTTGTACTTGAGTCCATCATGCTGTCCAGACAGACTGCTACATTTTTGTGGTTTCTTTTTTTCGTAAGTGGTTTTGCTCCACATATCTTATGCATCAGAGATGACCAGCTGAGCAGAGTTAGACAAGAAGGTGACTAGTATGTTGGTAACACTAGATGCTTTGCCTACAATAGTTCTCCAACTACTAATGGAGCTGAGAAATAGAAATTTCAGTGACTGAAAAATTAGCAACCACATTTCTTGTGAGTTAACACTCATAGGCAGCTAAGCTTCACACAACTTGCTCAGTCCCCCACAGCCAAGTCTCCCAGAGCAGGCTGGGGAGATAAATGGAAAGACAAAAGTGAGAAAAGTCGTGCATCAGGATAAAGACAGTTTAATAATTGAGGAAAAACAAGGACGTGAAAAAATCAGTGATGTAAAAGCATTCACTCACCACTAATTGATCCATGTCCAGTCCCTAATCAATATAGACCTTGGAAAACTCTCTCCTATTCCTGCCCCATCTCGAGCTTTTACTGCTGAATGTGATATTATATGCTATAGTATATTTCTTTGGTCAATTTGGATCCAGTGTCTCAGCCCTGTCCCCTTTCAGCCTCTTGCCGACGCCTAGCTGACTCACTGAAGCAGCAGAGTAAGAAACAAAAGATGAGCTTTTTACTGTGTTAGCACTGTTCAGTTAGTGCCATTGTTTGGTCACAAATCCGAAATATTGCACTGTATGGGTTGCATTAACTCCAACCAGATAGAACCAGGACAATATTCCAGTGCTAAAAGAAACGACAAAGGGCTAGTGAATAAATGGTTCCTTTCTCACTCCAACAGGATTTGCTGTCATTCACCAAGGGATTAATTGATTGAGGAAATAAATTGTGATTTTATGATTCTCTGTTTTTAAGGCATTTCTGTTTCAATGATTATTTTGTTGGAGTGAGATGGTTCATTGATGGTTATGATACTTAGCATGTGATATAATATCTTCATCTACATCATTATATTAAACTTAATGAGGCTTCCTCATGGTTAGGCTAAATTTCTATTATTTTTAGGTGCTTAAAAATATGAAAATAAGGTAGTTTATATATTGAGACTATTAAATTAGTTTTATTACCCTCTTGCACCAGCTCCAACGACACTTGTCAGACAGTAGCGTGCTGGCAAAACATGCCTGTTGTAGTCTTACAAAAAGTTTTGCTTCTCCTATTTTAACTAAACCAACACTTTACAGTAAATAGGAAAACAAGGTTACATTCCTAAGAGGACAGCTGAATTTTGAAATACACCTCAGTTTCAGTTTCTGGCAGAGCTAAAACTGGAAGAATCTAGGTTTTCTCTGTTGTAACCTGTAGAGATTAATATAACAGATTTCTCACACCATACGCCTTGTCTGCAACATGTAAGAAGATTTGGGTGGTTGAGCCATCATCTGAAGACAATTTTATATCCAAGGGAAACTACAGGGTTTATGTAAAATGTGTGATCTGGTGACTGCTAGTGTTGGCCATCAAACTGCATGTCTCTGCCTCTGACAACAGCAATTTCTCCTGGAAAAAAATGTGGGACTTTCCACTCCCTATGTTTCTCCTCTGTCATTTTCTGTGGAAACACCAAATAATGTCTTGTAAGGATTTTCACGGATTGCAAAAGGTGAGCAGCTCTAAAACAACATTTGCTTCAGAAGAAGTTTAACTAAGTGTTAATGTCTCAAGGACAAGCTCACTATTATGACACTCTCTTGAGGACTTGGCACCTACTGTAGAGAAATCTTTCCAATGTCATCCAAATCTAATGAAGCACTAGATTATTTTTAAAAAATTGATTATAAATAAAAGCTTGATGGTCGTGGTTTAGGAATGGTACCCCCCAATTCAATGCTGCCACTGAGACTCTTCAAACTCCATACGACTCCTCTGCTTTCCTCTCCTCCTCCCCCTGTAGAGCACTGGAGAGGAGAATTGGAGGCACAAAGGGCAAAGACCACGGATTGAGAGAACGATTTACTGGGAACAGTACTGAGTTAAGAAAATGAGCAGTAACAACCACAACACTAACAACAGAGGGTACAAGAAAAGAAACTATTCACACAGAAAAAAACTCCTGAAAATAGAAAATACCAGATGGCTCCCTCTGCCATGGTTATTTGACAGAACTGGAACCCCTTTCTCCCACCCCTGACAATGATACGAGGTGGTGTAGAAAAACCTCTGGGTCCTGATCATGCCCTCTACTGCAAAATTTAACCCTGTCATAGCCAGAGCCAGAACTCTGATATAAGATTGTGAATCTTGTATGTCTTGTTTTGGTTTACAAATCTCTAGTCTGCTTTGAGAGCCTGTTGACACTTGATACTATTCTCTCCCAGTTTCCAGCTGCTGAATTGTATTTATGTTTCTTACTTCTGCTTTTCATTCTCAATGCTGTACTCTATCACTTGGTAGAAGAATTGAAGGGAATACCACAGGAATATAACTGAGTGGAGGGGAATATTGCAGACGATAACAAGTTGATATCCTTACAGGAAGGGATGCCACCTAGGACCACCTTGACAAGCTTGAGAGGTGGGTTCATAT
This sequence comes from Atrichornis clamosus, assembly GCA_013400975.1. Lineage (NCBI taxonomy): Eukaryota > Metazoa > Chordata > Aves > Passeriformes > Menuridae > Atrichornis > Atrichornis clamosus. The sequence continues at coordinate 102,494 of WBMZ01007235.1, read as the reverse complement.
GAAGTTAATGGATGTCAACAAGGCAAAGTACAAGATCCTGCACATGGTCTTGGACAATTTCCAATAGCTATGTGGACTGGAACATGAATGTATTGATAACAACCCCACAGGGAAGGACTTGAGAATACTGGTGGATGAGAATTGGATATGAGCTAACATTGTGCATTTGAGGCCCAGAAAGCCAACAGTAGCCTGAGCTGCATCAAAAGAAGTGTAACCCTTAGGTTGAAGGAAGGGTGTCTCACTGTGAGAGACCTACCTGGAGTTCTTCATCCTGTTCTAGGACCTCCAGTAAGAGAAAGACATGGGCCTGTTGGAGTGCCTTCAGTGGAGGGCCATGAAAATTGTCAGAGATCTGGAACACTTCCGTGAAGAAAAGCTGAGAGAGTTGGGATTGTTTAGACTGGAGAAGAGAAGGTTTTGTTTGCACCTTATTGCCACCTTTTCAACATATAAAGCACATTTATGAGAAATATAGAGGGAGACTTTTACTAGTGTCTGTACTGACCGGACAAGGAACAATGGCTTTAAACTGAAAGAGGGTAGATGTAGATTGGACAAAAGAAATTTTTTTATGATGAAAGTGATGGGACACTGGAACAGTATGCCCTGAGAAATTGTAGATGACTCATCATGGGAAGTGTTCAAAGTCAGGATGGACAGGGCTTTGAACTAGATGATTTTTGAAGGTTCTTTCCAACTGAAACCATTTTGTGATTCTGCAATTCTGTGGTCATCCATGTAACACAACAGGGCTTTCCATAATATTTTTTCATTTTGTTATATATTTAATGATTTATTTACCAACACATCAGCTATTTGATATGTTCAAATTCCTTCCTCTTTGATTATATCACAGTATTACTTGCCTTTTTTCAGAATAATGCACTTTGCGTTTTAATGATGTTTCTAACCCTTTTTTTGCTGAAAATTATGTAATGTTATAGTTTGAAGAAACTAAACACTTTGGGATTAAATGTAGCCTAGAATATTATAATGACCCTAAAATTAAGCCAATATTTATGATAAATAATAATAAAGAAAATAAGAAAACACTTGCATGTACCCATTATCTTTTATAATCAAAAGTATGCAATATAGGATACCAAATACAGAATTCTTGATGTAGTAAGTTCAGTATGAGTGACTGTTCCCAAAGAATAGCTTGTATAAAAATTGCACAATGATTTTCATTTGGCAGGCAAATTTTCTACAGTGGCCAAACCAAAGGCCAACTTCTCTAGTTCCGACTGAGGTCAAGAGGTATCTCATCATTGAAAGAAATTTGATCTTTGAAAGACTTTGCTGCTTCTTTTCAAGCCCTCACGAAAACCATTGCTGGTTAAGGAGCATTGCTATCCCTCACAATGTTAGTATTCACTAACAGAAGCAGAAAATATTTATTAATCTTAGTCATAATCTCAAAAAGAAGCTTTTCCTTTGCTAAACTGAGTTTTTTTTTACTTTCTCCCTTTTTAAAGTACACTGATTTGAATTATCTTACCCTCACAGGCTGCTTAAAAAACCTCAAAGTGCTCAATGTGAGTTTCAATAATTTGAAGTCAGTCCCTCCAGAATTGGGTGATTGTGAGAATCTAGAAAAACTGGATTTGTCTGGAAATATGGAAATAGCAGAGCTCCCATTTGAAGTAAGATAACATTCTTATGTTTTTTTTAATTTTTAAAATTTGTCTTACAAGGTGTTTTATCACAGAATTCAATTTTTTTCTTAACATATTAATTCACTTTCCTTGCAGTTTTTATCAATAATGTTTTAGTAATAATATGACTGAAAATGTCTTAGAAGCAGTTAAATAGAGCTGAGCTGCTTTGTTTTGGTTTTCAAGTTACTAAATTTTTCGTGTATATATTCTGATATATGAAGGAGGACATGATTTTGAAGGGGATTTAGCCAGTGGTAATAAGGAGAAGGTGGTAAATAGCTATTTTCTGTAAAAGTGAAGTGCAGCTCGATAGTCAAATTCACATACTAAACTTTGTTTATTCCCTCTGTCTGTTTACCTTTAGAAACTGTATAGAGAGTTCTATAAACAGCACTGCATGTTGCTATGAGCAGAATATCTGTCTGAAAAGGATATTAGATGTGAGGAATGGCATGAATATATAATAGACTGAGAAAAGGGCTCACAGGAATGGACCAAATTTTTTTTTTTTGTGTTGGCTGCATAAGTGCTCTCTGCCACAGCTGCTCTGAGGCTTATTGTCAGGGAGAAATGAAATCATTGGCTGGTACCTAACCACAATTTCAGCTGTTATCTGTATTTCTCAAGTTCTTAATATCCTGATTCCTGGGGTATGAGTAGGGGGATCTTTAGGGAAAAGTGTCAGGTTCTTTGTTACAGAGTCCAACTTTTTTTCGAAACATCTGTTACTGGTGGTTTACAGGAAATGTTGGAATGGATTAAATTTATGTGAGATCTGATTTAGCCAATCTTATGATCTCTTCTGAGGGAAGCAACAGTAATTAATTTTCTCCTGTGACTTTTCATAGTAAGGTAGTTTATCTAGAAAGAATTATTAAAATATTATATGAACAAAACAGAAGGAAAGAGTGAACCTTCCCATCAGAAGTGAACATGGCAAAGGAATGCTAGCAACAGAATAAACAGTGCAGATCTCCTTTCTCCTTCCTCTCCTCCTCCTCTGGATGTCAAAATCAGGGAGCAAACAGGGAACTTACTTGGTAAAAAGAAACCATAATGGAATCAGAGAAACTTTTGTCTGAACAAGGAAAGGAGTTAAATATTGTCTTGGAAAGGGAAATATATTCAAACTGGTGGACTAACATGGTGAAATTACCCCCAGTCATTGGTATATAAAATCACTGAGTATTTTCACAGTTGTTTATAGAGGTCTTGTACTGCAAAGATTTACCCATGCTTAAGCATTATGGGTAGCCTTTGCATGTAAACCTACCTGGGCATATACGTCTTTCTAAATCTGAGTCCTAATTGACCAGAGTTTTCTCTTGGAAAACTCAAAAATGTTTTCCCCTTCTGAAAGTCTCATATTCAATGAGACTGAAAGCCACAAAACTGTGTGTCAGTTATGGGTAATGGTTCACTTAAAACCTATGGAAAAAGTTTGGAGTGGTGCAAACAACAGATAACAGCAAAGACAGCAAGAAACTTCATGTTAGCATGGTATAAAAGGTCAAGAACAAAAATACTGGGATTACTTATTGTGTTTCTCTGAGGCCTGGAACTCAGTTAATATTTGCAGTGATCTGGGAGGTAGGCTACACAAGGTCTTCTGATTTAGATTATAAAATTAATTTCCCAGAATCAACATTTCAAGGGCAGCTTTGGAATCTCAATATGTGTGTAAAGAAACACTTTTGTCAAATGATTTAAAATGGTGCAAAGTGTTTGGACTTTGGCATGCTCAATATGGCTCACGTTATTCAGAACAATTGCATTAGTATCCTTGGTAATGTAGAAGGTGCCTGATGTCAGATCTCAAATGGATAAATAATTATAATGATTGGCAGGTAATTATTTAATGAATTAAAATATTGAATTAGTCTGAACAGTCTAAAGAGGGAAAACAGAAAGACAGTGGTGGGATAGCTATAACTAATAGCAAGCACCCATCTCTCTGCTCACTCCATGCTCCTCCTCAGAATGACATTGGAAAAAAACATGTTAAGAAAGCTCATGTTTCTAGATGAAAGACAGGGAGATTTTTTCCCATTTACTTTTATAGGCAAAACAGACAGTAATTTGAGAAGATTAATTTAATATTTGCCAATATATATTTGAGTAGTAAGAAAAAAAGACACTGAAAAAACATCTTTCCTCACCTCTCTCCCAGGGTCAACTACACTCCAGATTCTGCTTCCATCTCTGAGCAGTGCAGGGAGGCAAGGGAAGTTACAGCCAGTACACAGTGGTTTCTAGCTGTTCTCCTGCCTCCTAACACTTTTGATTTCTGCTTCTGTGTAGTCCCCATGGGTTGTGCTTTTTGCAGAAATATCCATCTGCAGCAGCATGAGTCTTCCATGAGCTCTAGTGCGGAGTCATCTACTCAACCATGCAGTACCTCCTGCTCCTCCTGCTCTGACCTGGTATTCCCTCTGTTCTTTCTCACTCTTTTTATTCTCTTCCTTTCTCTGGTGGATTTTTTTCCTCCTTCATAAATTGGTTTTTATAGTGGCACCACACTTGGCTGAGAATCTTTGTTGTGTCCTGTGCTGGGTCCATGGGAGCTAGCTGGAATTTTTGGAGTCAGTTTGGGGCAGTCTGCGGTGTCTTCCCACAGAGACCACCCCACAATCCCCAAGCTGCCAGCACCTTGTCATGGACAAACAATACAAGTATTTATGATCTCAAGTTAGATTATACCATTTATTGTCTAATACAATTATTGCTAACATCCGTTAATCCAGCGAAATGCTCATAAGGGTTGGCCATGTCTCTCCTGTGGTGTCAGTACTGAGAATTAGAGATTATAAATAAGCAAGTATCTGCAAGCTCTGTTTAGGTAGGAGAATGGCTTCTCTTTACAACCTTTACCCGCCAATTAGGAAATAAGAGAGAACCTGAAAACTACTGCAAAAAATAATATAGAGAGTTGATAGAAATATTTCCTGTTTATCTCTGTTAGGAAGTTAAATTTTTATTTGACTTTCAAATACTTAAAAGTTTCTTCTGGGAAGATTAAAGAAGTGTGTGAGTGCAGCATCAGCATTCTTCAGTGTAAAACATAGTCAAAAGCAATACAGGCAAACTACAGCCCAGCAGGTATGATTAAAGTCTAGTTTTGCCTTAGGTTTCTTTTTTGCGTAGAGACACACCACCCCAAACCATAACGCTATGCTTGGCCTAAAGCACCTCATGGAATGGCTGTATCAGCCTATTATGAACATCTGTGTCCAGTGCCAGGACATTTTCAGTATTTCTACTTGGTTGTGCTTTGGAACTGTGCCTTGAGGGACATGCCTTGTACCACAGCATCAGGACAAAAGTGCACTGCTCATCTCTCTGTTCATTTCTATCGGAAAGCTTTTTCTCTGTTTGCAAAGGCCCCTTTCAGCACTCTGTAAGTCATCACACTAAATCTTAAAATGATACTCCATGAAAAAAATCTGATCTTTTACTTTCACAAGGCTTAGGTTTTCATACCATTCCATACTGTGCCCAAGGAAGAACAATCTATTTCAGTGTCTGCTTTTCAATTTATTTTTATTTATTCTACTGTTGGATGTCTAATTGTTTTAGATATTAAAAAGTTACAGGTAACATAAGTATTTGATTAGTATTAGTTGAAAATAGACTTTAGGAAGAAAATCTTTATGGTTCTGCAGTTGAATTCAAGTCTGCATTAACTGCATTTGTAAATTAATAGTCTTCCTCTGGACATGAGTGAGAATATAAACTGGAATAAAATGTAAATGTAAATATAAGAAATGGCAACCTACATGACATTACATTTATGCAATCAGTTTGTAACCAGTACTTGTCGACCTCAGTAACCAAGATTAGCAGAGGAAGGTAATCTATGAAGCTTAGGGCACAATTATCCCTGATATGGCACATAACTCATACAACTCTTAAGTGGAGATGAATTTATTCTAGCTAATTCTCTTATTCTAGCTAAGAGGCTCAGGAGAGGCATGCTCTATATCTTATCCAATTCCTCTCCTAGAACTGTATGATTATACTGGATGCCATATATTAGTAGCTACAAAAAGAAGGAGATGGATGGATGGATGGATTTATTTCCAAATTTCTTGCATGTTTTATGTGTGAATTTAAGAACTAGTGCAGTGCTGGTATTTGTATTTTAACAGTTAGATAGAGTTCTTTTTGCTATTATCATACAGGTTACGCAATAAATTCTTCTTTCAGGAATAAAAACTACATAATAAATAAGGTATTTTCTGATACAAGTTAGTAGAAAAGCTGCTCTGACCTTATTTTCACGTGTGCTTTCTTTAGAAAGTACTACTTTCTACAGTTATTTACTGAATCATCCAATTAGAGTTTCCTGTGCATATTTCAAAAAGCTTTGCTGTGTTTGGTTTTTTTTTTTTCTGCCGATAATGTTGGTGCAGCCAAGAGCCTCTATAGATGTGACCCAAAGGAACTTTAATGATAAGAGAGAGAAAATGAAGAAGTTCTCATTTTCTCCATCTGTAGCATCTGGTATGGCACATGCTGTCAGTCACAGGACAGGCAAGTCATTCCACACTACCAGGAACAAGATAGAAATACTTGCAGTAGATATTTAGACACAGAAAATAAGTTAAAAAGGTTTTTGTCAAAGTTATTCTGCTTTGACCAAAATTCAATCTGAGCAGTTCCGGTAAATGATATAAATGTTTTCTGTATTGTCTGGTTAGTGTAAAGTGAAGGAATTAGAGGCTGTTAAAGCATATGAATACTTTGTCTAGCAAAGTGAATATCTATTTACGCCTACATTTTCATGTCAATCCTGTATAAACTGATTTTGAAATTCAGAGAAATAAAAAAGTTATGCTTTCTTGCTGTTTTAACACGCTGTGTTTCAAAAGATCAAATTAAATCTTATTTCATATTTCTGATAGACAGTTTCAGCTAAATCCTTATATAAGCAAGTGCAGACATGAGGACCTTTCAGAATCATAGAATCATAGAATAGTTTGGGTTGGAAAGGATCAGTAAAGATTGTTAAGTTCAACTCCCCTGCCATGGGCAGGGACATCTTTAACAATCAGGTTTCTTAAAGTCTCATCCAATCTGACCTTGAATGTTTCCAGGGATGAGGTATCTTTCACCTCTCCAGGGAAGCTGTGTCAGTGTTTCACCACCCTCATTAGGAAAAATGCCTTTCTTCCATCAAGTCTAAAAGTAAACTCCATTAGTTAAAAAACTTTACCTCTTGTCCTGTCACAACAGGCCCTACTAAAAAGTGTCTCCATCTTTATTGTAAGTCCCCTTTAAGAACTGAAAGTCCACAGTGAGATCTCCCCTGGAGCCTTCTCTTCTCCAGGTTAAACGATCCCAACTCTCTCAGACTCATGAGGAGGTTTTCCACTGTGATAATTTCTGTGGTTCTCCTCTGGTCTTGGTCCAACAAGTACATGCCTTTCCTGTGCTGGGGACCACACAGCTGGATGCAGCACTCCAGGTTGGTCTCACAAGAGCAGAGCAGAGGGGCAGAATCCCTTCCCTTTCCTTGCTGGCTGCTTTGGATGCAGCCCAGGACACATTTGGCTTTCTGGGCTGTGAGTGCACAGGGCTGGGTCATGTCCAGGCTCTCATCCCCCAGCACCCTCAAGCCCTTCTGGGCAGGGCTGCTCTCCATCTGTTCATCCTCCACCTGTTGTCACTGCGACTGTCCTGACCCAGGTGTAGCAGCTTGCACTTGGTCTTATTAAATCTCAGGATGTTCGCGTGGATCCAGTTCCCAAGCTTGTCCAGGTCCCTCTGGATGGCATTGCATCACTCAAACAGGTCAACTGCACCCCTCAGCTGGGTGTCATCTGCAAATCTGTTGGGGGTGCTTTTGATGCCACTGCCTACATCATTGATGAAGATTTTGAATTATACTTGTTTCAATACAGACCCCTGATGCATATCACTTCTCACCAATGTCAATCTTCATATTGAGCCATTGACCATCCACACTGGGAATGAGACCATCCAGCAAATTCCTCATTCACTGGATACTCCAGCCATCAAATCCCTGTCTCTTCGCTTTAGCGAGAAGTATGTTGTGGGGGACCATGCCAAAGGTTTTACAGAAGTCCAGATGACGTGTTACCCTTCCCTTATCCATTGATGGAGTCACTCCACTGTAGAAGGCCACTAGGCTGAGCAGGAAGGACTTTTCCTTGGTGAAGATGTGCCGTCTGTCCCAAATCACCTTCCTGTCCTCTATGTACCCTAGTCTACTCTACTGGGATTACTACAAGGGAGGCTTCTATGAGAAGCTGACAGAAGATTTCTCCACGTCTGGCAGAGCCAATGCCAAGGCTGGGCCGATCAGAAATGGTGGTGATGCTTCTGTTAGAACATATTTAAGAAAGAAGAAATGTTATTATGCAGATGTAATTGCAACCAGAGAAGAGTGGAGTGAGAACATGTGAGAGGAACAACTCTACAAACACCAAGGTCAGTGCTGAAGGAGGGGCTGGAGGTGCCAGAGCTGATTCCCCTGCAGCCTGTGACGCAGACCATGGTGAAACAGCTGTGCTCCTGCAGCCCATGGAGGACCATGGGGATGCAGAGATCCACGTATAGCTTCACCTTGGCCTTCCTCATCCCATCCCTTTAAAATGGACTGTGTTCTTGTACTCTTCCCAGGTTATTTCTCCCTGCTTTCCCTGTCTATGCATTTGCTTCTTTCCCTTTAGTTTCACCAGCAGTTTTGTACTCAGCTACACCAGTTCCTTGCTGTTTTTGCCTGATCACTTACACCTGGGGATGGAGAGCTCTTGTGCTCTAGGGAAGACATGCTTAAAGATCTGTCAGCTTGATTTTGCTCCCCTGTCCCTGACGTAAATCACCCAAGAGATTGCTATTCACTAAGACCTTGAAAAGCTGGAAATTTGCTTTCCTAAAGCTCAGGGTCCTGACTTTATTCTTCAACTGACTCATATCCCTCAGGACTGTGAATTCCATCAGTGCGTGATTACTGCAGTACAGGTTGCCTATAATCTTTATTTCACCAATTAAGTGGTTTGCATTGATGACCAACAGGTCTAGAAATCCATTGCCTCTGGAAAGACTTTCTAGGGTCACAGGACTTATAACTTCTCCGATTTGCTTACCTGAAAAACATAATCATAAATAATTATCTCCTAAATCTTTTGATAATGCTAACAGGTGTGACCCTAAAAAAATGCTGTTGTCATTAGATATGCATTAGGCACTAATATTAGTCACTTATGGTTTTCAAACAGCAGTATGCAGAACATACATAAATAACTTATTATACATTATTATGATTTCAATAGATATTTTAAAACTGAAGTTCCACAACTAGAAAATTTTCAGTCTCCTTTGCCTTCTTTCTGTTTATCTGTTGGGTACTACTCAGCAAAGCAAACCATTTAGCAGGAAGAACACAGGAACAAGCTCTGTGCATGTGTGGAGATGCTTCAAATAAGTCCCCACTGGGCATTTTCATGTAACTTCTTGTTTTTGTGATTCATGACTGACATGTCCCAAAGCTATTATGTGGTAGGTGGGACACCAACAGTCTCAACAGAAATGTAAAATAACAGGTTGTTTTACCAGCACATTATTCTTCAAATCTGCATGCTTCCAAACCAGTTTATTTGCGTTGCTATTTGGCTATTTAAAAACATGTGTGTGACAATTAGAAATGAAAAATGCAATAAGGGGAACATATAGGACATTAATTTCCCAGGGGTTTCACTATCCAATCAGACACTAGAAGAACTCACTCATAGCTCCTTCCTCTCTCATTTAATGGGACTATAAAGAATCTGTGAAAATCTTTACTTCTGTAAAATTTTTCGTACGTTGCAAAAGAGTCATGTATCAAATTTGTTAAAAGTGGAGTTTTATTTGTGGGGTTTTTTCAGGACCACAAAACAGAGAGGAGTCGTGTAATAAACTTGATAAATAACTTGATACGGGGAGGCCAACAACATTAAGCCAACCTCTGGTAAATATTTTATTTTAAACCTCTAGGAAATGTCCAGTTGACTGTAATTGGACCAACATTTCTGTGTATACATTTTTTATTTTCAGAAGTGGTTTTCCAACTGCTTGTCTTGGTTACAGCTCCATTAGAAAGGATTTCATCTTGTCTTTCTTTGCTCAGGGCTTATATTCTCTTGAATGTGCTTAACTCCCAAGATGCAGTTGGTCAAAGTGTCAATTCATGCAAAACAACAGCTGTTTTATAGAACTGGTATAAGATGCAACACCAAACATTAGCAGGAGAGGTGTGAAAACCAAAAAAGCAGGTGCCAAGGTGTTAGGTGTCAGAGGAGATTCTCAGAGGCCTTACTGCTGCAGGAGTTATCACAAATACTTTAATAGACGAGGGGCTAAAGAAGGACATGGATCTATGTTAGGAAACAGGATTATGCAGTTAGGCACAGGAAAGTGTGTCAGTTGATCCTGTGCTTGACACTGTGCTTTCAAAGCCTTCTTATTAATATAGCATCATTTTAGAACCACTTCACTATTGGAACAAGTCAGCAGCTAATAATAACTGTCCACTTCACTGGAGATACGACCCATGTTTACCCCCCTGCTGTGGTGCCAGTGAACTGTCCTTACCTTTCACATGAGTTCAGTAAAAGCAATATCACCTTTCACAGTCTGGAATGTTTTAGCAATAGGGAATGACAGAGAAGTAGTTTTACAGCATAAGAAAAGACTTAACAATGACCAGAGGGGATTAATGTGAACACTACAACATGGCTATGTTATTACAAAAAAGGATGAATCTAACTGTAAAAGAATTTAGTGGTAGGAAAGAGTATTTGGTACTGTTCCAGCTCTGCTTTCTCTCAAAACAGTTCCAAATCTCTTTGAGAGCAGAATAAACTTTCAAAATTCTGGTTATATGTCCTCCATTCATCTGTGAGATAATCTGAGGCAAATTTTATATAACTGCTGAATAGAAGCAGAGAGCAGAATAAATACATAGCACTATTATACTTGCATGTTTTGTCTTGCAGAAAAATGTCTCAGGTGCCAACGTACATTGATGGATGAGAATCAAAAGGGAGTTGTAGGTGAAGGAAGAGAAAAGCATGTTTTTCCATAAAGTGCAGATAATGAAAGGTATTATTTATTCTGTAAGAAGAATAAAGTTGGAGAGTAAAATTGAAATGAATGAGTTTAATTTATTGCTGAATATATTCCTATCAGTAGTTAACTAATTATAGGTAGTTATGTAATTGATCAACTCTTCATAACTGTAAAAAACTATTGGTAGGGCTGACTGATTTTTATGCGTTATCATTGATCAGTGGGAAAGATGTAAAGACAGAGGTAGCCTGATCAGTAGAAAGTAGACATCACTGGGGGTGTGTGTGTGTGCATGCGTGCGTGTTTGTTTGTCTCATATAAGACTCAATAAGCTCTCTGTCTTACCAGTCCTGGACGACAGAGCATAGAATTATAATTATACCCAATGTGAAGTGGAAGTGATGTCAAATTTGCAAGGAATTTCAAAGAAGGATATGTTCCAGTGTTTCCTGCTTTTCTTATTGAAGAGATGCCTGCTCACAAATATGGATTTCTGTCATTTTAAACTGCAGTACAAAGCATGATGAATTCAGGTTAAGAAATTAATTACTGGAAAGCTCAGACTAAATGCAATAAGAAAGAGACATTTATTCACCTGCTATTTAGACTATCCATCTAAATCACTACTTCAACTTGTCCAAGAGCTGTTTACTGCTGATGGAATTTAGAAGGAAATATGTAATTTTATGAATAACAAAAACAAAAATTACAGAGGTTATGGAAAGGTTAAAATACAGCTTTGTAAGAATAAGATTTCCAGACTCCCTTATCTTTTACTTTGCAAACTTGATCCAGTCTTTTTTTAATTTCCCATTTATTTTAATTGACATATGGTTTATTTGATTCCCGTCACCTGCGTTACTCTAGTCACATCAGGCAGTTGCTTTCTGAACTAATCTGAGTTAGTTAATCCCATCTGCCATACTGTTAATCCCATCTGCCAAAATTTGAGACTCTGTATATCAGTTAACATGTGCAGTGTGGATGTTGGGTATATGTGTCAAGTGTTTGCCAGTGTGTAGAGTTTGTGTGAAGAACGTGTGTGACTATGTGACAGAACTTGCCCTCACTCTGTCTGGTTATATGATACACAATTATATGAGCACATGACTAGGCAGTGTATGCTCCACAGACTGCTGCTGAGGACTATGACTCTTAGGCTCAGTTATCTCAGGCAGCATATGCTGGCTGCCATGCAGTCTTGAGGCTGTTACTTTGTCTCATCTTGAAATACAGAGATGGTCAGTTAAAAGTTATGTCTGAGCTGTGTGATTGTCATAGCAGAGGGGCTGCAAGTGTCTGGATCACATGTGGGCATCACCATTTCATGATTTGCTGTTCTTTTTTGCCCTTGTGGTTTCTATTTGAATACACTCCTTTCAGTGTAGAGAAATGGTTAAGGAGAGGCCAGGCTATTTCAAACTCTTTTTAATATAGCTGAAATATTTTTAATTATCAGATACAAAATGCTCTTTGAAATGGTGGTTAGAGGCAATAAAAAGGTTGTTTAGATTAGAGGACCTAATGTGATGCTTCAGAACTGTAGAATGGTGGAGAATATTTTTCAAAAAAAGGGAAGAAATGAGGAGGTTATATAAAATATAGGTCATCTTAAATCTCAACTAATTTCATTGCCATAATTAAGGTCTTGATAGACCTGCTATAATACACACTTGGAGTGGTCCTCAGCATCTCAAGACTAGAAATCAGGAAACCTGGGTTATACTTTCTGTGATGTGTTTTTTCACCTTGGTAAGTGACTTCCTGCCACTGTGTTTCTCTTCACTTTTTCCCATGTGCTTGTGGTGACTATTAATAGTATTGAAACAGCACAATAGAAAACCCTTAACATGAATTTTCTGCCACATAGCATCTCAGAGATTTATTTGCTGTTTTCTGTGCTCTGGTAAGGATGAAGTCAGTACAGTAATAAACCCTAAATTGCAGATCTACTTCACAAAAAAATCAACTTTTAGAAGTTTTGACATTCGAAATATCAAAAAGCAGTATCATTCTACCTAGTACATTGGAGAGGTGTTTGTGCCATATTCTGAGACTGAAAAAAATTGAACTGTGCTTGTTTGGACAGTGACATAGAAATAGAGGTTTTCATAATTTGTGTAACTATCAGTTTCTTCAGAGTACTTCAAAATTAGTTATTAAAAAATCTTACTATTGCAAATTCCATAGTCTAATGTGTAGAGGTCTTATTTTATTGAGAAGTGCAGTGGTTATATTGCTCTTGTTAGCAACATTTTTAAGGAAAAATGCATCATGAATTTACAATTTCTTGCTCAATTGTTCTAATCTTTACAGTTTTTCCTAATATCGATTAAGTCTTTCAGAACTACTGCAAACCAAAAATTTATTGTCTATTGTTTGTCTCTGAATCCCATATACTATTATGATTAACCTTGAGAAAAATTGGGAAGTATGATGTTTTATATGCAGTACACAATTACTTTGTTTAGTGGGAAGTAATTTGGAGTTAATTATTGTATATCACATTACATATATATCTAACTATTTATTTGCTTTTTTGACCACTAGTTCATGCTGAACACAAAATTTCATGGAGTTTCATTTTTTTATCTTTCCATCTTTTTCCAGACTTCAGTCAGTTTAAGAAATGTTCTTGCATTAGCTTGTGCTTCTCGGTATTAGATTTTATTTGCAGTTGTGAAAATCTTGACAGTTTTAGGTGCATGCTGTTAATAATAAATGTTACTTCTTCTACGTATTTGCTCAGCAGTCATCCTTTCCTTTGTTATATTCATGGTTTTATGTGCTCAAAACATTATATAGGTATTTGTAAGATGTCATGGTCACAGAAAATATTGTCTGGTATTGCACATGATGTACACAAATATGTCAAAGTTTTTTGTTTTACTATTAAAAAATTACTAGGGCTATATATGTCTCCAGCAGCAATATGTAGCTAAACAAAGATAAGTTGCCTGGATGCAATCTGAAGGGAATTGAGTAGTAAAACACCTGTTTTTAAGCTACTTATATTGGTATAAGACATAGAAGTAAAAGTATAAAATATATCTGAGCTTTTACTGTTTCAGTACCATGAAACCAGATTCTACACAATTTATCTTGTGAATAACTATGCTGGGACAGGCCAGATGACTGATTTTATTAGACATTTTTTCCTTGTTGTTCAAGAGACACAGGACAACATTTAGCAATTCAAGGAGTGTTATGGAACAAGCCTTCAGCTGCATTTGTGTCTATCTCTTCCTGAGGTACACTGAGTAGATGGAAGATATAATTTAGACCTAGCAGCTTCCCAGAAATGTAAGAGGCTCTTGGCTACACTGGGGACCTGGCCAGATATATTGTCTGCAGGCAATTTATTTATTTTTTTTAATATCATTTTGGCAAGCGCTTCATTAGTGTATAACTGAAAAAATCCAACCAACCAACCAACCAACCAACTGGACAAAAAACCAAGAAAAATAAAATTTCAGACCTTTCCAGTAAAAAGTGGATGAAGTTTGTAGGTTTGCTATATTATCACCTCTACCAAAGATCACATGGCTGAGCGGTATTACTGGAGGGCTGCAATGTGCCCAGAGCCTGTGCCAGATCTCTGCAAATTACACAGGGGAATTCCTCTTGTAAAATGCATTTTGAAAGCCCAGCTTCATTGCAATCTTTTTAAAGCATGTATATAAATAAGTATATAATTTTGTATTTATTGTCAGATACTCAATAAGAACAACATAATTCAACCTTAAATTACTTGGATGCACTATGGTTACTTGGTCACAGACTGGATGGGATGGTGCAAAATAACAATAAAACACTAAGAACTGTAAGAATTCATAGCCTCATGCTCTTAGTTGCACCAACATGTTCTTAGAATGTAGCCAGATATCTATTTGTGCAAAAAACTGCCCACAGTATACACAACACAGGTGTTATTCCTCAGTTTTCTTGTCCAAGTCGGGAAAAGATCTCTTGCATATCTGATTATTTTATTAATATTAGCTTCATTTTCAATTTTTTGCAGGTTTGTGTCAAAGCAAGACATAAAACATCCTAGAAATACTGTTATAAAATAGGGAGAACTGAAGCCTTTGGGAAGAGATGAGCTCAAATTTTTTCCTGTTAGCTTTTTCACTACCTGAAGGAAAGTATATTAAAGCCCATGTGTTATCTATCAGTACTATGAGAAATGAAGGAAGGGGAAGGAGAGAAAATTTGCTATAATCCTTTGTCAAGTCACGAAACAGTGAACTGTTGTGTTAAATTGTTGACAGTGTTCTCAGGTGTAGGTTTGTGAACTGTCAGTGTCATACACAGGTAGTCTGTAGCACTAAAAGAAAAATAATTTTTATGATGGACATTTTCCAACAATTTGCTCAACTAGACATGGTCTAATTCCAGACCAGGTACGTCACAGTGTGCAAAGTAGTCTTATTTCCATTGCTAATTTCCTGAATCTGGGGATTTTCTTTATAAAACTTCTGTTTCAAGAAAAAACAAATCCAGTTCCAAGTTGCAGAGTTATCCTGCTGGTAGAACTCAAAGCTGCTCTAGTGATCAACACCACAAGAGGCAAGAATATCGCGCATTTTAGTGAAGTTATTCTGTGCCAAATCAAAAGGAATGTCTACCATTTCTGTTTGCAAAGCAAAAAAACCATAGAGATGCTTATTCTTGGTATCATAAAGGTGGCTCACAAGTTGCAAACTTTCTGACATCTGCTGCTGAAGTAAAAATATCTTTCTTTCCTTAATATTTTGTCTTCCACGTTATTTATTAGCAAGCTATTTTCTGGCTGACACTTCATGAAAGTTTTCATGAAAACTTATCAGGCTATCTCTGTTCAACCTGGTGTAGAATGTAGATTGTTGTCATTGCTCAGCTCCAGTATAGATAAAGTGAAATAATTTCATCACCAATCATCAAAATGGAGTGACTGTAACAAATCAGAGCCACAGAACCACACTCTTAGCTTTATTTTTATGTTTTCCTCACACAATTTCCTAATTATTAGTTTTGCATCTGTCAATATTGCATCATTACCTGGTTCTCTTCTCTTCATATTACCTCTTCAAACATCCTAAAAAATTTTTTCCTTTCAAGAGAATGGCTACAATTTTATCAATGTGAAACAAAAACCAGCAACCAATGTATTATAATTCTTTATTTTAGCTGTCATCTGTGTTTGTAATATCTTTTTAATATTGCTACAGAATAAAATTTCCTTATATTTTGGGTGTTTTTCCCACATCCTATTTTGGGTTTCAGAATGAGAATACTCTGTTTTTTAAAACAGAAGGGTAACTTCACAGGATGCAGTGTATGGCCCTGGCAAATCAGAATTTTTATACATGTTTAAATAATAATTAAGACAGCACCATTTGAACAGTATTTCTTCAATTACTACACATCTTGAAGCAGAAATGAGAAAATGTTTTTGACTTTGTCTCTATTATGTTGTGAAAATGAGCAATATTATCATCTCTTGGTGAAGGAACAGAATATATCTTTAAAGGGTCTTCTGATAGATTTGAAGGCACTTTGTCACAGACATCCTGGATAAGTCAGTTAATGCCCATATGCTACTGACATTGCTCCTCTTCTTCTCCTAGTGGTTTTAATGAAAACCTGTGAAGAGTACATTCCCAAAGTGAGCTACTGGGCCTATTTAACTTGATGAAGTATCTGTAATTGACTTTTGGTAGAGCTTAGTTTTCCCTTCCAATGTGTGTGTCCTTAATTTAAAAGTTTTGGAAATTTGGAGACAAGTTGAATTTATGATGGCAAAGTGCAATAATATATGTAGACTGTGTGTAGCTGCAATACTAAAACTATGAAAAGCTAATGTAACTAATCAACATAAATTTATTTTTTGAGACAGAAGACTTGTTTTGGCTTTAGCCCAGGAAATCATTAATTGGATACTCAATTTCATAAATGTGACTCTACTATTGATTACTGAACTATTGTGACTCAACCCACCTTCTTAGGGATTTTAACCATATGACAATAGTCCTGCCCTTATTGCTATGTGATTCTTCAATCACCTGTGAATGATCATTACCTGAAACTTTTGTGAATATTGCATATGTTGCACATATTACATATATTTTGTGAATATTGAATAAAGCTGACTTTCCCATTCTTTGTAGACCCAATGAAAGATTTGTGCATATAAAAAACCTACTTTAAAAATAAGCAAAGTCCCTTTCTATGAACTTCTAATGCTTAGATCATAATAGCTATCGTTACTCTATTAGACATTAAATGTTAGTTGTTTGAATGATGAAATGATGAACAGTGAAAGGGAACAATGTTAAACTTCCAAGTAAAGAGTTTGGCATAAGAATAACAGTGCTTGTGGATTAACTCTACAAAAAACCTAGTATTTTAGCATTACAATATCAGAAGGATGCCATTAGGGTAAATGCTCTCTTCCACTTACATTTCTTGGATTTAGCTTATCAAGATGTCATGATCCGATTAGTGAGAAATGTCTCTGCCCTAATTAAGATATAAACAAGACCATATGTTGAAGTCAACAATACATATTTTATTTCACAATGAATGTGAGGTAGAAAGAAAGAAATAAGAAAGACAGGTGGGGAAAGAGAGGAAGATATCAAGTAGAAGACAGTTGCCACCTGTGAATCCAGTGGTGTCCTGTTCGTCCTTCTCCACCCTGGGCTTCTTGGTAGTGTGGTTCCTGAGGTTTTTTCACTATTTATACATTTATACATTTCAGAAAACAAAGGAATTAATGCTCATTGACTACTCGGTTCTATTATTCTATTGGTTAAATGATTCCCTTAGTTCTAATGTTAATAAGTCCACATGCTCAGTCTTTCACTTCTTTTGACTTGGTGGGTTGTGAGTCGGTGGTCATGATCTGCCCCTGCCAGAATTGCCTTTTACCCAGACGGAGATGATTTTAGCACAGTTGCTGAGTTGGCTTTCCTTGTGGCCCATAAATTCTGCATTTTTTGTGGTCATTATCAATGATCCCTTCTCTCCCCAAGCTCTGTTAACATCCCCCTAGATCTGAGATAAGACTCAGACAATAGTACCACCTCTATCTTATTTCAAGTTCCTGCTGTGGCGGCTTAGTTTACTGTCCAAGTTCCAGGTATTCATAAAGGCATACTTTGAGGGTCTTCAGTGGTCATGGATGCCATCTCTTCCATTACTTGGGGTGATCTTTGTTTGACTAGTAATATTTGTATGAGCAGTTGCTTCTTTATGCAGTTTACCACAGTGGGTATTTTTGCCTGGATGCATTGCCCAGAACGTATTAGCCAGATCTCACCTCTGTCAGGCCTGGAGTTTGTGCCATCCTGTTACTCCATTCTGTTCTTATCTCATGGCCAAGTCCTTCTGTGGCCTTAGCAGTGTTTGAGATAGGCAATTGCGCTCTTTAAGCCATTACACACAATACCGCCAAATGTAGTGTTGCTTGATGTCACACGTTTTTGGGCTTCAGAGGGTTTGTCACAAAACACACTAATTAGCACCCCGTTCCTAAGCAGTGGGATTGATTGTTGAGTGCCTTTGCCTCATCAAGTTTAAGAGTACAGTTTGGAACTCTGATGGTGAACCGGGCTATAAATATAGAAATGCATCTTCATGAAAGGTATCTTCTGCTTCTAAAGATGCTTATACCATGTTTCTGCAATTGATGCTTTTCTCTATGAATGTCAATGAGATTATAGCTGAAGTTACACTTACAGCTTGATGAAAGAAAAGCTAGGTATTAGGTCTGAATCCATGAGATCTACATGGGCAACTGTGCAGTATGTTTCTAGGTTGTTTGTCATATATATCCTACTGTGTTCAGCAAGTTAATGAGAGCCAATCCATGGGAGACAATATATGTGATAGCCTGATGTGATACTGGAACGATACAAATTTTCATTGATTTCATTGAGTCTGAGATTTCTGGGCAAAAGAACATTTGTAATGTGTGGATAGACATTTCCTTTGCATGTCTTTGATGGGTTGTTTTTTCTCTTATTTGCATGTCACGGTACAATATGGTATTTTAACACAACTTTACTCCTTTTAATCTATCAGTGCTAAGTAGTTGGCAATTCATGGTAAATAAACATGCAACTTTGTGAGTAAATCCCTTTCATAGCAAAAAAGCAGAAGAAAAATAAAACTGCACCCATTAATCAGATAATAGTTCAGTCCAGGACATGACGTCCTTTTCTTTCAACTAAAGGTTTAACTGCCAGATAGAAAAAGAAGCAGTGGATCTCTATAATGTTATCTGGATTACTTCCATGAACAAAATTATGAAGAGAAGTAAAATAGGGCAGTTTGTCAAATAAAAATGACAAGAATGATTAAACATAAGTACCACAATAAGTGTGTCCTGGTAGTTAGACTATTAAATATGGCTATTTTTTTTTAATGGAACTTGCATAAAGCCTATATATCGATTGATTCAAAGTCACATAATAAGGAAAATAGCAAAAATGAACATCAAGCAAAAATAAACGAGAACATAAAATTTGTAAGGGAGCCATATTTGTCTGAAAATGAAATGTTGTAAAAGGTGTAAAAATCCATCAGTCTTTTAAGAAGAAATAAAATACAGAAGGTTTTCTTTAGAAAATGTAAACACAGCTGCCATAACTTCCAATACATCAAATACCAAAGGCATTAGATGGTAACATATCATGATTAAATGAAAAACTCCATTAAGTTTCAACATACTCTAGAAAATGGACAGGTTTTGTTAAATATTACCCTAAGTACTGAGGGCTTGCAACATACACAATACAATCATGGCTCCAAATGTTCTGTGGCACACTGAACCAAAATTCGTATTAATAGAGTAGATGACCTTATATTTTTTTGGTACATTTTTATGCGAATACAAACTCATGAGAAATGTATTTTTACTCTAACCAAGTATAAAAATATTGAACCAGTCTGTTTACCTTACTATTTGAAAAATGGAAGAAATAGCTGTATTTCTTAAAAAAATAATACTGCTAGTTTATATTACTTATATTATTTATTTCAATAAACAACTTTTAGGAAAGCATACAAGACTAGTTATAGATGTTAAAGAAATATAATTTTACCATCTAGTGTTGATGTTACCAAGTTGTGTTAGCATGACAGCTGACTGAACAAAAAAGCAAAGTGTTTAGGAACGTGAGTGAACAGTAATTCAGTTTATTTTAACATTTATTTGCTACTCTGTGTTTAGAGGTTGTGGCTTTTTTTCTTTGAGGGTGGTTTGAGAACATTTTGGGTGGCATTTAAGCCTGTGAGATATTATATTAATACTGTACCTGCAAAATTTTGTGGGGGAGAGTTTGTTAAAATACATGTATCATCAGTTTTAGAAAGCTGTTCTGAGTTCAAAGAAACTTGAAATTTCATTTGCCTGGGATTTGAAATTGTGATGATAACTTGAAACCACAAAGTAAATGCAGTGTAAAAACAGTGCCAGTTATTTCCTATTCTCTTGCTACAATCTAGAAGAGTCACTGTGCTTTCCTTTTTCAAAAAGAGGTCCTGTTTTTCTGGAAAAAAGAGTCAGAATATGATTAACTGTTCATTGCTAATAGACAGTCCTCAAAACGACAACATGGTTTGAAAGTAAGAATTGTCAGAACAAAATGTGTGTTTCCTCGCTCAGAATCTGTAGTGAAATAGGTCCATGGTAATGCCTCACCAGGACTGTATTAAGACAGTGGGGGAAGATTTTGAAATTATATCTTTGAGTTCAGAAACTCAGAACCTCTATTATGTTTTTGAAAGAGAAACTTCATTGTGTAGTCATCTGTAATAGAATATCTCCCTGAAAATATTCCTTGAAATGGTAAGGTTTTGCAGCTATATGAGGTTATAACTAGAAAAAACAAACAACAAACAAATAAACCCCAGAAAACCCCAACCAAACAAGAAACCTCCAACCCACAAACAAAACAACCACCACCAAAAATCTCAAAAGAAATTACTGCTGACACAGCACCGTGATGTGATTGTGACAATTTTAAATAACAAGGGTCAAATTAAGATGAAAGTCCAGAATTATTGCAGTAAAAAGGAGTTTGGAAGATAAAATAATTTTTAAAAAAAGATCTTGGTTCTTAATAATTTTAAAAAATTATTTTCAAGGATCCAGGATGTATTTTATTACTTTCTAATTTTTTCATAATTTATTCTTTGCATATGCTCTGCTCACTTTGGAAGTGGAAAATGTATTTGGTTTGGGGCTTTATTTTCTGCATAGATAATACAGCTTCAGGCAAAAACCAAGGAATTTTTTTGCTATTTTTACTTCTATATCACAGTCTGTAGAGCTAGGCTGTGATGGTGACAGATGATTAGAAGCTCAGAAACACAATTTCCATTCTAAAGTACCTATTTTTAGTTAACATTTATACTCCTTTGACATTCACTTTAGCTAGCTGCATGGTTTTAGGAACGCTGGTAGTGTGCAGAATTGATTCAGTACACAGAGAGCTTTATTTAACACATTAATTTCTTTAACAGGTATATTTTACATTTGTATTTAACCTCTATTGCACTAAAGGTTTATTACTTAAAAACAAAATTCCTTTGAAATGTATTCCAACAAAAAATGTCTAGTGTACCTTATTATATATTTAGTTTGCAGGATAGAAGATGTATTTTTAAAGATCATTGAAAATTATTGAATGAAATTTTCTGTTGGTTTAAATTGATAGTTTCATTTTCTAACTGTGTCCTAGCAATACACTCTCAGTGCATAGTAGAGTTCTAGTGAAGGGAATCTTTGTAATTTTGATAGGGGTTATCAAATTGCTTATTTTGAGAATGGTGACCTGGCATCTATTAGTTATAAAAATTGAGTTTTGTCACTTCAGAACCAAGTAATTTTCTGGTTCCAGACTTGTCACCTAAACCTGTAGGGTTTTAAAGAATAAAAATTTTATTCAATCCCCTGATGCTCTTAGAAAGGTGATGAACATTTTGGGAGGTAGCTATTTCTGAATTCCTTTTTTCTATAAAATGATGACTAAGAGATAAGGCTGGCAAAAAGTTGAGTAAAAAACAATTATTATATTCCTAAGTGTCTTTAGAGGAATAAAAATGGTTAATGAATGAAATGGTATTTGCAAAATGAAACTAAAATAAAGCACCACTTCTTTCTAGCTAAGTAACCTGAAACAACTCACATTTGTGGATGTGTCAGCAAACAAGTTCCATTCTATCCCAATTTGTGTACTCCGGATGTCTAATTTGCAGTGGTTGGATATTAGCAGCAACAACCTGAAAGATCTCCCAGAAGACATAGACAGGTAATTTATGTATTAATTCAATGACAAGTTTATGAACTATTAAGTGAATTTAGAAAATAACATGCTTCCAAGGGACATCACTAATGAAATGTCACATTAGGAAATATATCACATATTTTTGCATGTAAACATTCCCATTATTAATGATGGACAAGATCCGAGAACAAAAGCCACTTTTTCTAGCTTACTGATGACAGTCAGTTATCTAATATATTTTCTGCTGCTTTCATGATAATTTATCATTATATTTGGGCGTTGTTTTTTGGGAGGTTAATGGGGTATACTCTGTCCCAGTTCCAGCAAAGGGGACTCACCATATGGAGTTGGCAGCAGTAACTCACTGAATGGTAGACGGGGAGGAGGACAAGGTGAACTAGAGTGTATTTAAATTACTGAAAGGGACTGATAAACTTTGTTGCTAAAGCATAAAAATATTGGTAAGATTAAAAACGCCACCGACAATTCTTCCCTTCTGCTCTGAAATATATATATATGTATATGTGGACATATACACTCACTCTCCAGTTTAGACAACAACTAAAAATAGTTAAAAAAGAAATTGTGCTAATACTTTTAATGGGACTTGCTACCCTGAGAAAACACTTTTCTTATTTCTGAGCCTGTGTATTCCCTCTGGAGTACTGTGGTGACTTGGTTTACAAACCTAGCCATAAGTAAAAAAACCCTAAACGTGCTAACTAAAGTTTATTTAAAAATATTGTGGACAATTTATTGGTCTGGGAACAGAAATCCCTGAGACAGAAGAAACTTCACAGAAAACTCATTCAATCTTAACTTTTGCAAGGCCTTTGTTGCTGGGCAAAATGACTTTTCTGGGACATTGTTTAATCACAGATTATGCTGACAGCAGGGGTGAAGTCTTAACTTGTGTTAGTCATTCACACGCTTTAGCCACAAATAACACAAACCTGCCATTTTTTTTCCAAGGGATCTGACCAGAGATTTGATTAACTTCAAAGAGTTTCTAAGAGGATATTTTTCTATTATGGAAGGATACCCACTCAACTCAAAGAACACTTTTTCCCTGGAACCTATATTCCTGTCACTCCATATTATTTCCTTTCTACATTTTGTCTTTATTTTGTACTGAGTTGCCAGACTTGCTACTAGAATATCGTAATTAGACAGCACAAAATAAGGTTTTCTTTTTTTGACTTTGGGCTCATGTTCATTCTGAAGACTAGAAAATGTCAGGATATTCCCTGCATCAGTAAACCAATACTCTTATTCAGACTCATGACGTCAATGCCTGTGGTGTCAAAGAACCTCACTGAATTACCACAAAGTCTGTGATTAATAAAGATGAATTGGTAATAAACTGAAGCTTTACTTAATATTCCCCCCTGAATTCAAGCAAACAGCATGGACCTGATAAGCAATAGCCTGCAACAGAGTTTTAGGATAGGACCCTTCCAATCAAAGGAGACAAATTTGTTTCATCAATTTGCTAAGTTCTTTGTCTTGTACCTACTCCAAGGAATAAAGGCACAGCCACAAATTTCTATTGCATTAGGAAAAGCCAGGGGAAATAGAGCAAAAGTTCCTCCACAAAACACTGTTATTAAATTGATTTCATTGGGACAATTTGCGAGAGTCTTATGACCAGGAGCTGGTCTTTCTCTTGCTCCCCACTGTACTAATTACTAGAGAGAAACATTATGAGGATGTATTGCCTAGCACAGCTATACCTAGCTCATAGGACATATGGGCAAAGCTGTGAGCTGCTGACTTGTATTATTCATTAGTTCCAGGATACACATGGTGAGGCTTTCTATCATGTTCTGTCAACATCTTCTGTATGACAAGACAGTAAATTTTGTAACCTTTTATCTTGAACATTCTTCTGACTTCTTGTCAGAGGTATGCTATTAATGCTATAATGTTGAACCATGACTGGAGATTTCCATTAAAATTGATGAAATTTTGTGAAAATGTTGTTTGAGTGATCTTTTAAGAAGTTGAAGATGTTGCATAGAATTGATCCTATTATACGCAAGATTAAGTCAGTATTACTCTTTTGGATAGACGTTCCTGTCTGAAATAAATATTTTAAGTCGTCTCTATTTTTTACATCTTTACAGGTTAGATGAATTGCAGACACTTCTCCTGCAGAAAAACAAGTTGACTTATCTTCCACGAGCTCTTGTCAATATGCCAAAGCTCAGTTTGCTAGTTGTCAGTGGTGATGACCTAGTTGAGATACCCACAGCCATCTGTGAGTCAACCACTGGTTTAAAGTAAGTAAAAGTGAGAGAGAAAGGGAAATGTTCTTGAGAAGATAAGGTAAAATGCACCCAGGAGAAATGTTTTCATGAGCATCAGTGTCTACAGATTCTGACCCAATTTATATAGGAGTGGTAAAGAAGGCGCGAAAGACATTTGAAATTGCAGAGGGTCTTCGGTCTTCTAATTTTCATCTGCCAGTTACCCATATTGTGCCTCTGTATGTCTAGACTGCTATTCCTGGGGAGGCTGGGTCAGAGGGTCTCTAACTGTAGTTTGCAAACCCATGCATCAGCGTGGGACTAGTAACCTGGAAGTTAGCTGCTGCCAAAAATACCCTGGTGGGAGAGGGAGACATGGCTAGTAAAATGTTAAATAAGGTTACATGAGTTTAGCAGTCCTTTCCTGTGAAACACCACTTTATTGAGGCATGCAGTATGAGACTAAAAAGCCTTTTAATCTACAATTACAGTAATCTTGCATTTCTGCAGACAATGTTCACATCTTTGATTATGGAACCATTTCAGACTATACTGGGTCTGACAGAGCAGAGGTAACTCTGGATGGAGTTAATTTTCCTCACAGCCACCCTCTCTTAGTGCTGTTCCTTGCACTAGTAGCTAGAAAGGTGTTGATAACACACCCGTGGTTTCTGCAATTGCTGAGCAATGGTGGCACAGCATCAAGGCTGTCTCTCCAACCCTCCTCTAGAAAGCTCCATAGGCTGAGGCTGAGCCAGAAGTTGGGAGGGGACACAGCCAGAATAGTTGACCCCTATTGACTAAAGGGATATTTCATACCATATGGTATCTTGCTCAGCATATAAAGCTAAGAGAAAGGAAAGGGTAGGTGGATCATTTGTTATTAGAGTTTTTGTCTTCCAAAGAAATCAGCTACATGTAGTGAGTCTCTGCTTCCCAGGGTGTGGCTAGACATAACCTCTTGAGAAATAGAGAATAATTTTTTTGCTTTGAATTGCTTTGCTCCTATGCATAGGTTTTACTTTTCTCATTAAGCTGTCTTATACTACAGTTTTTTCATTTGCTCTTCTCCTCTTGTCTTTCTGAGGAATGGGAGAGAGGGTTGCTTGGGGAGCACCTGGCTAGCCAAAGTCAACTGATCACAGACTCACAGTAATTTATGGGCTTTTTAGAAAATCAGATGATTTGTAGGAACATTTGTTCTTTTGAACGTAACAATTTAATTTATTTTTTCCTTTTTGGAGTGAAAATCAGAGATTTTCAGAACGCTGTGCACTTATTTGCACATTATGCCCTTTTTTTATGTAACCATGTAGTTTTTCACCTTCAAAGAGTACTTTTAGGAAATTTGTAAATAAAATGTATTGCATGCCCAGTCATATATTGTAAAAGAGAAGAAATAACAAGTGGAAGAATATATTGCTAGCTAAGTGATACTGGCAAAATTCCAAATTACTAGGCAATATTGTTAGGATGAAGTTCATGTTGCTCATTAGCAGATGGAAAATTACAGCATAGTTTGTCAGAATTTCCATAACAAAGAAATATATTTGTTATTGCAAAGAATATTTGTGTAGATATATGGAAAGAGGCAAATCTGATCATTTTAATATGGAAAGTGAATTATAGAGAATGTTCCATTTTAATTCTCTATTTCTAATAATAGATATATCCTAACAATGCCATAATGCAAAACTGAGTTAATACTCTTTACATTTCTCCTTCTGACTCTAGTAGCAATTTCTAAAATGTCATTCATGGTAGACAGTGATATTCAGCTGTCTGTACATATATTCTTGTGTTAATTTTTCTCTAGATTTGTAAGTCTCAAGGACAGTCCAGTTGAAACTATTGTGTGTGAAGATACCGAAGAAATTATAGAAAGTGAACGTGAACGTGAGCAAGTTGAGAAAGAGTTTATGAAAGCATACATTGAAGACCTCAGGGAAAGGGGTATGTGTTAATTTGCAGTAAGCTTCCTGCTACCTTGGGTATAAATGCAGATATACATTGGGATACATTAATTTTTAAGAGTACAAGCAATATACTCTTAAACTGTAATTGCTTTTTATGGTATTAAACATGACTAATAATTAAAATGCCAAATGTGTTTTGTTAAAAGGTTGGACCCTTACTAAGATCCTTGATATTGAACAAACGTATGAAAATTTAATCGTGTGTTTGTATATGCCTTAATCTTAATTGATTGAAAATGTACACAGAGATTTACTTACTTCTCTTGGGATTAATATCAGTGATTCTGAATGTCTGAAGAAGGGCTTCTCCTCTTCAAAAAGAAACAGTGTATGTGTGAAAGGGTCTTTGCATTGGTAGAATATTCTTTGACAATTTTAACTGTATCAAGGTACTGTTTAATCACTGTATAATAGTAGTAAAATACCTGCTTTTGTCTTTATTACATAGCACCTGAAACTTTATGTATTACTTTATTTTGCCACTCTGTCTTATATTTACCATCATCAAAAAACCGTTGGTCTCTAGAATGGTCTTTAGTAAAATATGTTAGGAAACAAAGGGAAAGTTTCATATGAGACAGAATACCCCATAGGCTCTGTTTTAATCCTTTTAATAGTTTGTATGTAGATAGGACATCTGTTCGAATGAATCTTACAGTAGCTTTTCATTCCTTGCATTTAATTAAATGGTCTATATAATGATCCTACAAAACCTGGTAAAAGAGAAATATAAAGAAAGGCCACAGGATGTGGCTGCAGAATACTTTTCATGTTCTCACGCTGGACTTTTGTACCTTAATGTCTATAAACTGTGCATTTGAGTATTCATTCAGTCTATTCTAAAGTGAAGTCTCCTGTAAAATGCCAGGTTTTGATAATGGTAGCAATGGTGGTTAAAACAGAAAGAAGAAAGGAATGGAGGAAAAACTAAAGTCATAATTTGGGTTTAGAGATGGTCACAAAATATGTAGTGATAAAGTTGTATTTACATGCTTATGTAACGTGGAATTCTGTCAGGCTGCCTGAAGCCTGCATTTTGCTGTACTGAGAATAGGCCAGCTTTATGCTCCTTTGGGCAAAGCAGCTCAGGGATACACTTTTCTGCCTTCTTAGATCGAACCTACCTCCATGCTTTGTATTGTGGGTTTGGATCATGAATCACTTTTGTATTTCTTGCTTCTGAACTTTTATGCTATAGATAATGCCAACATCTGCGTTAAAAAACCAGAAGGAATAGCTTCGGTAAAATATGAACCAGAAGACTTTCTGAAAGATAGCATAGAGATAATTTGTAGAGTACCTTTGAAATAAGACAAACCCAGCTGTTTCTAGTTAAGGGCTCCATTTATTTGTGCTCTATTACATAGCTGAAATCTAAGATGTATTTCTTTTTTATCTTTTCACAGAGTCGACTCCTTCCTACACTACGAAAGTATTGCTCAGTCTCCAGCTCTGAAGAAAAAAATCTCTAAATCACTACTGAATATCTGAATAACTCTCTTTTTATTCACCTGAATAATAAACACAGGAAAATATAGATGGCCAGAATCACATCAAAATAATAATGAATTATTTATTTGTTACTGTAGTTGTTTCCAGTGACTACAGATAAAACAAGGAGCATTAGAGCCTTCATAAGATGCTGTTTCACATTTGAAGTCAATATTTATTTTCAAGTTCACAGCAACAGCCACTAAGTTGCACATAGACCTCCTGAAAGTAAACATTCGCTGTAATAAATTGTACACAGTCATAGATGAAAAAGAAAGACATTTTATGTTGTAATTGAAACAGTGAAACATGATCTTAAGAAAGGATTTGATTTTTTAAGAGGGGATGAACTAATCTAGAAAATGAATGTGACCTGTTGTTTTCTTAAGACCAAATAACACATTCAAATATTTAAAATGAGAACACACCCATAGCTTGCATTTAGTTTCTGTTCTGCAAGAAAATTGTTCTCCTTGGGATTTTCAGTTTAGATAAGTTTCAACAACTTTACACATAGAAACGGTAGCAGTTTTAAAGGTTTTTTTCAAGCATATCACAACTTTTACCTGTTTGGAAATTCAAGTAATAATGTGATTGAAATTTCTGTGCTAAGCAGTCTTATAGTTCAGTAGTGTACTAAGTAAGATTTTAAGCACTAAGCAGTGTCAGCTAATACTGTTAGAAAAATGATGATAAAGGTCTTCTATTAATGGTTTCAGATCACAGGATTTTGTGGACATTTAATGGAATTTTCCAAGTAGGGTAAGAATGAGTTATCTGGTAAAAAGTTATGTTGCTTGTTATTTAATAATCTGTTTTTATATAATTCTGTAAGATTATCTAGAGTTTCAGAAACCTAGTTTTACATGTACTTTTTGTTTAATAAAGTAATATTTTAAAACCTAAATAGACCTGAGACTTTGAGAATTTAGACTCAAATTAGACTCAATTGATAGAATTCAAATGGTCCTAAACATGAGGGCAGTTAGTTGAGACAATATTTACATCTTGCTTTTTTGTTATGGATGAACTATTTACACTTTTGTGCTGAAAGTCACTTAAGTCAGTCATATTTAAAAAGCAAACCAATGTCAGATGTACTCCTCAGACTGTCATACAGAAAAATAACTTTTGCTATGATCTTTTCTTTTTAACATTCTAACATTCAATCTTTAAAAAGAATAGAATTTTAAAATAGTAGGTGTATTATTTATTGTGATTACAAATTTCTGCAGTTATATTACTATCAAAATGAAACTCTCTCAAGCTGGTCTCTAGGTGTTAATGCAGATTACAAGCAAGTTCTGATCAAGGGGAAAGTCAAAAATAATAAGAAAAATTGACATTGATCTGAAGCAGAATAATAGAAGACAATTTTTAAATTATTATGAAGATATTGAAATAGGAGAAAATAGTGACAAAATGAGTTTAGAGAATTCAGGCTATGTGAAACCACCCTACAAAACTTTCTCTTATTGAAATTTTAAATTTGGTTGATTAAGTATTGATACTGATGCAATAAACTTCTCTAAGACATCTGTTCTGATGTTGCTTGAAATTCTATTTCTAGAATGCTCTCATAGTCTAATATAGTCCACTGAAAATTATAGGAGTGAAAACCACAAAGGCTGTGTTTATAGAACGGCATTGCAATTTTACAAAAAACTAGGGATGCAAACAAAGTGCCAGTGCAAATTCTACTATCAGTATTATATGATATATAAACAGAAAGTACTTAAATAGAGAAGTTGTATTAGTACTTATTTATCATTGATACTAATCTTACTGAAAATTTTTTGCTCTTTGCAGATAAATAGTGCTACAGATAATCTGGGGACAGTCAGGAACAAAAATCCAGGATAAATAAAACCCATGCATTTTCAATTCCATTGAATAGCATTGTTCACCAGTCCATTTGCTTGTCAATATTTATCTATGCCAAATTACAGCCTAGAACTGAAATTTTTTAATGCAGCAGACAAACATAAGGCAGAAGAATAAAACTTGAATTTGCATACCTGAACTAGAAACAAAAGGCCTGTTTTTCAGTAAAAGTAACCATGGGATGACTTACAAAACACAAATTCTCAGTCACTAGCAATCTTCATGTTCAGGTTAACACTTTGCTTAAAAAAAATCTGTAACAATTAAGTCACCAAAAATGCAAGATCAGTAGTATACAGGGAAGCCAGGTAGCGTTCTCCAACTTGACATCTGTGGACATCTGTGAATTCAATTCTCATGGAATCATAGATTTCTTTCAATTGGAAGGGATATTCAAAGATCGTCTATCCTAACTCCCCTGTCATAGACAAGGACTTCTTTCACTAGAGGAGGTTTTTCAAAGTCCAGTCCAAACTGACCATGAACACTTCCCATGATGGGACATCCAAAACTTCCAGTGATTCAGTGACTCATACTCAAACTTTATGATGAGTTTGAGTAACATCAAACTCATCATAAAGAAATCCTTCCTTACATTCAATCTAAAACTAAGTTACCCTATTTCAGTTTCGAACTGTTATCCTTTGTCCTGTCACTGTCCTGTCACTGAAAACCCTGCTAAAAAGTCTTTATCCAACTTTCTCATTGGCTTATTTACGTTGAATAGCTGCAATAAGTCTTCTCTTCTCCAGACTGAACAACCTCAACTCTCTCAACATTTCCGCAAAGGAGAAGTGTTTTACCTATCTGACCATTTTTGCAGCCTTCCTCTGGATCTGCTCCAACAGGTCTAAGAACAATGCAGTACTTCAGGTAGAGTCACAGGAGAGCAGAACAGGGGGAGAGAACCACCTCACTCAACCTGCTGGCCAGGTTTTTGATGCAGCACAGGCCTGGCTTTCTGGGCTGCAAGGACATATAAACACTTTATGGCCTATTTTTCATCCACTACTATCCCCAAGTTCTCCACAGGGCTGAGAGCTTTTATTCCTCGCTCTTGCAGAACATTACTTCCTCAAATGATATTCACAAATAAGATTATTTTTCACAAGGGATTTAAGTACCTCTGTTTAAGAGGAAGTGGTGTACAACAGTCTCTATTACAAGTAAGACATCCAGTGTGTAATGCCAGCTATTACTGAGAGACCTAATTTCAGCATAATTGCATTTGAGTTGTCTGTAAGAACATATTTATCATATGATGTTAAATATCACTTTATTAGTGTCAGCCACTGCAGTAAAAGATTCTACATGTCAAAAGGCACCTCATTTGGACTTAGGTCTAATTTTATTGCTTTTCTACCTAACCTGTTTACTAGTCATTATCATTTAAACTCTTTCACTGGAAAACAACACTGCCAGAGAAGAAAATTCTGTTATTGACATATTTAATACTTTCTTTTTCAATTTTTGAAAGTGAATAATTTTGTGAATGACAGGAATTTTGTGTACAGTAGCAATTTATGTTATTTACAGGCTTCTGATGTCAAATACTTAGATACCTAAAGGAAAATAATGTGTTTTTTCTTCAGCTCTGCATTGTCTACAGCTGTCAAATACTACACTTCATAAAACTTAATACTTTGTTCCACTTTGCAAGTAGCTTCTATTTCAAGCAGCAAGACTAGGAGCAATTTAAATGTGTCTTCTAGAATACTCATTGGCTCCATGTGTGAAAGTAAATCAGATAATCACTTTTAATTTGGTTCCTTTTCCTTATTCTGTATTGTTGTCTTGTTTTTAAGGATAGCATAGTATAAGCTAGGAATACAAACTTATAAGGATAGCAAATAATCTCAAATTTAAATAATGAACATCTAGAAATAACATAGTCTTGCATGAGATATTTGCTTAATTAGCAGTTAACACTGGACAATATATATATTTCTTTTCCCCTTGAGCTTTTATGCAACATCAGAACTGTTTACTGTATTTATTTTCTGCAAAGGAAGCACCAAGTAAAATGACAATCAGGGAATGTTCTTTTCTTGATTATGTGACTTAATTTTAGTAGCCTCTATGTCCTGGCCTGTGGAAGATTTCATAGAACAATGGAATGGTTTGGGTTGGAAGAGACCTTGTAGATCACCTAGTTTCACCTCCCCCTGCCGTGGGCAGGGACAAGTTCCATTTGACCAGGTTGCTCAGATCCCCATCCAACCTGGCACTGAATACTTTCAGGGATGGGCATCCACAGCTTCTGTGTTCCAGTGCCTTAACACACTCAGAGTAAAGAATTTGCTCTAATGTTTAATTTAATTCTAGTATAAATTTTAAAATGGTTCCCCACTTGACCTGTAACTATCTGTCTGCATAAAAAGTAGCTCCCTCTTTTCTATAAGTCCCACTAAAACAGTGCAAGGCTGCCATAAGATCTCACCAGAGCCTTCCGTTCTCCAACCTGCACAACCCCACCTCTCTCAGCCTGTCTTCACAGGAGGCAGGCATCTGCTTGTCGTCATGGCCCTTCCAACAGGCCCACATCTTTCTTGTGCTGAAGATCCCAGAGCTGGACGAAGAACTTCAGGTGGAGTCTAACGAGGACAGAGTGGAGGGGCAGAGTCACCTCCTTCAACTTGTTGGACACGTTGCTACTGATGCTCAGGACACAGATGGGTCTTCAGGGCTGCAAGCTCAAACTATTGATGCATGCCCAGCTGTTCATTCACAAGAACTTCCAAGTCCTCCTCAGGGCTGCTCTGAATGACTTCAACTCCCAGTGTGTGCTCATGTCTGGGATTGCCCTGACACAGGTGCAGTGCCTTGCACTTGGCTCTGTGGAACCTCATGAAGTTCTCATGGGCACACTTCTCAAGATTG
Organism: Atrichornis clamosus; assembly: GCA_013400975.1. NCBI lineage: Eukaryota > Metazoa > Chordata > Aves > Passeriformes > Menuridae > Atrichornis > Atrichornis clamosus. Next base: position 69,999 of record WBMZ01007235.1, on the reverse strand, counting down.
CCCAGGTCCCCCTGGATGGCATCCCATCCTTAAGTATGTCAACTGTACCACTCAGCTTCATGTCATTTGCAAACTTGCTGAGGGTGCGCTAGACCTCACTGTCTGTGTCATTGAGGAAGATACTGAAGAGCACTAATCCCAGGACTGAGCCTTGAGGAACACCACTTTTCATGAGCTCTACCTGGACATTGACTATGACTGTCTGGATGTGTCCATCCAGCCAATTCCTTACCTAACAAATAGTCTACCCTTAAATCCATGTCCAATTAGAAGACAATTTGTCTTCAATTTGGAGACGAGGATGTTGTGTGGAACTGTGTCCAAGACCACACAGAAGTCTAGATAGATTACATTGGTCAGTATTTTCTTGTCGACTGTTGCAGTCTCTCCATCATAGAAGACCACCAGTTTAGTCAGGTGTGATTTGCCCTTACTGTGGTTATAGAGGTTATAGAGCAAAAGGGTGCAGTTTCTAGGACTATTTAACTCCACACCACCCACATATATTGGGGGCATGGTTTCAGCTGCAGGCGGCCAGGGCTGGAGGCGCAGCAGGTCTAGCACCTCTCTGCTAGCAGTAGTCCCTGTGCTGGCTGCCTCAGATCACCTCCTTGTCTTTTATGGGCCTTAACAAATTTTCTAGGACGATCTGCTCCCTGATCTTCCCAGGCACAGAGGTGAGGCTCCCCAGTCTGCAGTTCCCTGGGTCTTCCTATCTCTCCTTTTTAAAAATAGAAGTGATGTTTCCTGTTTCCAGTCATTGAAGACGTCACCTGATCACCATGACTCTCCATCCTTCATATAAGATGGAGAAGAAGTACTTGACAACAATAACATCCCTCAGAACCCTGGATGCATGTCATCAGGTTCCATAGATTTGTGGTTATTTAACCTCATCAAGAGGTCTCAAATCTGCTTTTCTCTGACAGTGGGAGGGAATTCACTCCCTCAACTCCCATCTAGCTGTTCAGGTACTTGAGACACCTGGGAAGCTTGGTGGTCAGCAAAGATTGAAGCGAAGAACTTGTTGAGTACTCCATCCTTCTCCATATCTGTTGATACCAGTTCTCCCTTCTCATGTATCAGAGATGGGAGTACACTCTCTTTGGACTTTATTTTCTGACCTATGTACTTATAGAATCTCTTGTTATTCTTCACTTCCCTTTTCATGTCTCATCCATCTGTGTCTTAGCTTTTTTGACCCCACCCCTACACACCCAAACTGTATTCCTGTACTTCCCCCCAGGTCACTTGTCCCTGCTTCCAGTGGCTCTGTATTGTCTTCTTTCCTCTCAGTTTGAGGAGCAAATCAGTGCTCAGACATGTCAGTTTTAGCCTGTCTTACTTGATTTCCAGTACACTGTGATGGAGAGCTCTTGCGCTCTAAATGTCCTTAAAGAGAAGCTAGCTCTGATCAGTTCCTCGGTCCCTAAGGAGAGTTTCCCAGGGGATATCATCCACTAATTCATTAAAGGAATGGAACAGTCTTCCAATGTTCAGGGTCCTGACTCGTTGCCTGGCCCATCTTCCTTGAGATTGCTAACTCAGTCAGGTCATAGTTACTTATTTGCACTGGTGAGCACTAGATCCAGTAACGCTTCTTCTCTGGTTAGTTTGTCCAGTGCCTGGACCAGGAATTTGTCTGTGATGGTAAACCAGGAGCCTCCTGGTTTACCAACAGATGTCTGTGTTACTTACCCAACAGATGTTGGGTGATTGGAAGTCCCCACTGGGATAAGAACCTACAAATATGATTTTCCTGGCACTCAGTCAAGAGGACTTATCAGCAGGCTTTTTCTGATCAGGTAGCTTGTAACAGGTCCCAGCCACATGGTGTCCCTTGTTGATCCTGTCTTTAATTTTCACCTACAGGCACTCAACTTGTTTGTGGCTGTTGCTCATAGGCAGCACTTTACAATCTATCACTTCCTTAACATAGGGCCCAACATCTCTGCCCCTTCTTCCAATCCTCTAACCTTTGAAAATCTTTTAGCCCTTGATTGCAGTGCTCCTGTTTTGTTACTTGTCCTACCATCTTTCTATGATAGCAATTAGGTCTTAGTTGTCTAATTGCACCATTTTTCCAACTTGTCTTGCTTGTTACCCATGCAGGGTGCAGTTGCGTAGAGACACTTCATCTAGGCTGGTGACCTCTTCACCTTTTGGGATAATCTTTCCCTAATTCCTTGGGGATGATTTACAGGTATGTCCTTGCTGCTTCCTGGAAGGGCTGTGTATTGGTTCTGATCGAGATAGAGTTCACCTCNTCCTGGAAGGGCTGTGTATTGGATCTGATCGAGATAGAGTTCATCTTTCCCTCAGCAGACCTCACAGCGCTGTGCTTTGCACTGGTAGCTGGAAGGGTGTTGATAACACGCCAGTGTTTTGGCTACTGCTGAGAAGTGTTGTCCCTCTGACACTCCTTCCCCCATCAGGAGGGCTGGGAGTGGGTAAGAACCTGGGAGGGGACACAGCCAGGCCAGCTGACCCAAATCAACCAAAGGGGTATTCCATACCCTATGATGTCAACTCGGATATAAAAGCTCAGGGAGAGAGGAGGAAGGGGGGGCATTTGTCACGCTGCAATGTTTGCCTTCTGGAGAAACTATTCCACATGCTGAGGCCCTGCTTCCCGGGAAGTGTCCGAACATCGCTCGCTGATGGGAAGTAGAGATTAACTTCTCTTTTTGCTTGTGCATGCACAAACTCTCGCTTTGTTTCCTTTTTTTGCTTTTGTAAACTGCTTTTATCTCAACCTACGAGTTGTTTTCCATTTATTATCTCCCTACCCCAGTGGGAAGGGGAGTGAGAGAGCGCTGTAGTGGGCACCTGGCACCCAGCCAAGGCCAAACCACTACAAGCTGTTATTTCCTGGTTCCTCTCTGACACTTGGAGATACATCCTCTTCCCCTGCTGAGTATGTTTTAGAGCTCTGCTAAGAAGTCCAGCCAGTTTCCTTCCCAGAACATGCTCACCTCATCTAGTCAGTGAACCCCATCGACTGTCAACATGCTTGGTCTCTCAAAGGTGCTTCCTAGATCATAGAATACAAAATCCTGAGCATGGCACCAGCTATGCAGTCTATCATTCTCTTGATCCCCTCATCTTCTTTCTGGGTCCCAGTCTCCAGCTGGGAGGATAAAGGAGAACACTACCCATGATTTCAAACCCTTTAACGTCTTTCTGAAGGATGTGAACCCCCTTTTGATACTTCACAAACACCATGTTGCAGCTTAATTTGACCCTGTGTGAAGAGGAGTGCATGATAGCCCTCTGGTTTTACCAGGTGTGACAGGCTCTTTGTGACATTGCAAATGCTAGCCCCCAGTAGACAGCAAACCTCTCTACAGGTCCAGGTGGCAAATGGCTGCTTCAGTAACTCTCAATGAGAAGTCACTAATTACTAACCACGTTCATGCTTTTCCAGTGTCACATTCTGCACAGATTAGTGGCACTTTCATGATGGGTGGGAGGAGATTGGAAAGTAAGGGGTTTTCCCCCTGATTTTGAGACCTCATTTGAACTGGTCCTAATAAACAGAAGAATGTAACTCAGCATAACTCTGGTTATATACCTCTTGGGTAACTGCTATACACTGAGCATTTTGGGAAGAGCCTCCTCTCTTTTCAATAGCTGAATCTGGTACTTAGGCTGATTCCAGCTGTGCCTGCATTCTCTACTACAGCTTGCTCTCTTCTTCACTTGACTTGTCCATTAGCAGTTATGGTATGGTTAGTGTAAATAGGGTATTTCCGTGGTGTTGTCATTATCTGCTGACTGTCATTAATTTGAAAGGATCATTACCATCTCACTGCTCCCTGTAACTCTCTGTTTTCTTGTTGCCAGCTGCAACATAACTCCTTGAGGCTCAGCAAAATTTTAGGAAAGGTGTTTTTTATATCTAAAATGCAATTATATATTAAACATATTGCCTTGGCTATGTTCAGAGTTTCTATTTTTCATTAATGTTTCTAACCTTTTTCTAAAATCAACAGTGACATTTATAAAGTAATTAAATTAGCTGTCAGTTCCTGGTGAATAGATATGTAAAGAAGAATATCAGCTTAGAGAAATGAAAATCAGTTTTAGTCTATACAAGAGCAATGGTTGAGTTCAAATTTACATATACAACATTGCATTTTCTTTTTCATTTGTTACACAGGTCCAGACAATTTGAGGCACAGTCAGCCTTTGAGCCGGTGTATTATGTAATGACATAAAATAATACATTTGCAAAAACCAATTTGTTATACTCTAGAGCTCTGAACTGATAAAATGTTATTCAGTGTTTCATTCTTATTCTGTTTGCTGATTTAAAACCTGTAACGATCTCTCACCTGTGGTATCTATACAACTTTCTGTCAAGATAAATATTTGAAAATGAGTAGATCCCAGGTTTGTTGCTGTGTTGCCCTGGTCCCAGAGCAGGTCATCTGTTTGCTCTGAGGGCATTCAGAGGAGTGAAGTGAGTTCAGTAATAACATACTGGCAACTGTAGGAACCTCTACTGACAACACGTGATATAACCAGGTAATTAAAGGAGAATGAGCCTTTATTTTCTTTTTAAAGGTAGATATGGCTTTGGTTTTACTTTTTGAAAAGGTCCATATTGCCAAGCGTCCTTTCTCTATAATTAAGGAATCTGTATATCAAAGAATATATTGGCCTTTTATAGTAGCTCTTGATTTAGGAATGAAGGTTTAAAGAAAGTGGTAGCATTTAAGTTGCATTGAAGTGATCTTTGAAAATACCTTGATATGGATAAAAATGATATATTTTCTTTTATGCTATAAGTAGGCTTTGCATATATCAGAAAGTCTCACTATAGGAAAGTTTCTGCTCAGAAGATGTCACATGATTCCTTTTCCTCTTTGGACTAGTTTAAGTATGTAATTTATTAAGCCGAAATACTTGAAGCTTTCCATTTCGAGGCAAATGAGGAAAGATTTCAGGACTCTGTTTCATTTTCCCTTCCCTTCCCTTCCCTTCCCTTCCCTTCCCTTCCCTTCCCTTCTCCCCTCCCCCAGGGGGAGAAAGCAGATGTCACTCTAATACCTGGGAACCATTTCTAGGCACATTGACAAGAAAATCATGGGAGCTGTTAGTCAAGCTTCATCAGGAGGAATTCATGCTTGACCAGCTTGATAAGCTTGTACATTGAAATGCCTGGCCTGGTAGAAGAACGGCCAGGCCCAGAGTGTGGTGATCAGCTGCCTAAAGTCTAATTCGAGGCCAGAAACAATTGGTGATCACAGAGGTCAATACTGAGTCTGATTCTCAATTAGTAATTAGTAACTAATTATTATCATGATGATGGGGCAGAGTGTTTCCTCAACAAGTTTGCCAATGACAAAAAACTGGCAGCAGTAGTTGATGTATTAGAGGATTATGCTGCCATTCGAAGGTTGTGCTCTCATCCTGGAGAAACAGGCTGTAGAAATGGGCTGACAGGAAGATCATGAAGTTCAGTGGGAAGCAATGCAAAGTTCTGCACCTGAGAAGGAATAACACCAGGCATCAGTACATGCATTNCTTTCTGTGCTGGGCACCCCAGAACTGGACACGGCACTTCAGAAGTGGTCTCACCAGGACCAAGTAGAGGGAGAGGATCATCTCCCTCAGCCTTTTGGTCACACTCCTCCTGATGCACCCCAAGGTACTATTGGCCCTCCTATCCACAAGGGCACTGCTGGTGCAGGGAAAACTTGTGTTCTACCACGACTCCCAGGTTCTGCTCTGCAGAGCTGCTCTGTACGAGGTCAGACCACAGTCTGTGCTGGCACTTGGGATTATTCCTCTCCAGGTGCAGGACCCTAAACTTGCCCTTGAAGAAGACATATATAGCCTGTTAGCAGGATCTCCTGTTAAAATGATGATCTCTGGACTTCATCTTACTTGCTATTAACCTAGACTTGTGGAACCTGCACAGTAAGTGTCTTGTGTTTTACAGTACTGCCTTCTTCGTCTTTAGTACTACAGGGCTTTACAGTAAAGGCAGGCACTTGTTCAGTAAGTGGATAATTGGATTGGTGTGCTTGGATGCTACAGCTTTTGTTAGAGGTTTTTTGCTTTTTGTGTTAAAAAAAAAAAGATGAAGAAAAAGCAGCTTCTTTTCTGCGTTTGAAATAAAATCTGAAATACAAGTAGCTCAGGTCAGTAAGTAAAATAGTTTTAAATATACAATACCAAGTGAAGGTGAGAATGGTTTCAGATGAAATCTCTGAAGTCACTAGTAAGATATCTTGGTCAGAGTTTGATCGTTATTTCTTTTTGTGGTGGTATGTCAGAATAATTAGATTTTCATATTGCTTTCTGTTCCCTCAGGGAACTGACATGGATTAAGTTTTTTGAGTTCTGCTTTTAATTCAGATAAATTCTCAGTCAGTTTGACTGCATCTGCTATCACAAAGAGGTTTAGGAAAGCATTTCCTCCGAAAGAAACCTCCAGCACTGCCTCCAAAACAAATGTCCACCAGACTACAGCCTTGCCTTGTTAGCAATCAGGTTGTGAAGAAGTCGTAGGTTATTCAGTTGTAGGTTATCTAGTTGTCGGCTCCTGGCATTTTCTGATCTATTTAAAATCAACGTAGCCGATACACATGGGAAGAGCCGCTGTGCACGATCAGAACAACAGTTGTAGTTGGCACCTCTGTAATATTGGAGTAGGAATGAACTCTGGAAAACAAAATGTCAGCCATGTTTGTGGTACTTAAGTATTGCATTTTTCATGCAATCTTCTGGGAGTTGTAGTCCATTCTTCACGCTCAGTGTAGTTACTAGTTTCAAGGGCTTTCATATCTGGCTGATGGTTTCATTTCCTTTCCTCAAAAGCTCACAATGAATTCTTTATGATCTGTTTCTATTTTTTATTTGAAAACCACATAGATATAAAAATATGAGAAACAGAGAAACCCAAGGCAAATTAACCACTGACTGAGAATTGACTGAGACATTCAGATACTAGTTTTAGAGGGAGATAAACATTTCTGGACCAGTTTTCCATTGAAATGTTTAATTTACTCAGACCTGAGTTTAAAGATTATATGAGGGGAAAACTAGTGAATATTATTGTATTCTCCAGATTTAAAAGATATAAATTTAAGGATTTAGTTTTGAGTACAGCATAAATGATCAGCTGATTAGAAGAAAACATTGTGTTTTGAAATATGGTTCAATGTGTTACTGCAATCCAAAAGGCAAGCGATAAATTTTTATGGCCTTCCACTTTTATGATATTTTTCTCCTGTTAAATTTTCTAAACTTCTAGGAGGCAATAGGAGGTCTTTTCAGGATAAATGATGTGAATGGAGGGGAAAGTCTGAGGCTTTGGGAAAGGCAAAGTCCAAAAAGATTACAAAACTTATGTGTTTTTCTTGGTGTTTCTGAATCAAGTAAGTAGACTCCTATTGGCTGAAAGACATGATTGTACACTTGAGAGTTTTGAAAAGGTTTTAATTTATACTAATAAACCATGTGAACCTTCATAATTTTCACTTGTGTTGTGATCAGCTGTTGTTTTAGGTCCCTGTAAATATTAGAGAGAGAATTTCTGCATGGTGCATGACAGAGGAATTTTGGAAAGTATCTTTACTCAGGACTACCTTTTCATTTCAAAATATATTGTGACTTCTATCCACTCTCTATTAATGTTGCAACATATAAACAAGTCTGTTTTTCCAAGTCTGAAGGGTTTTCAGATTGGAATACTTCAAAAAGCTTTTTAATTTCCAAGGTGCAGTGGAATTTTTGTGTGAGTTATGCACTTCTTCCTCCCTACAATTACTCTGGCTATGTTGTCAAATTGCAATTTAGAAATTGATTCTCTCCAGTTTCATGTCTTATATAGGTCTTTCCAAATATGAGCACAATTTTTATTTATCTAAACTACAAACAGAGGTAGTTGTAATGAAAATTAAAGCCAACAATAATGGGTTAAAATCAACAGATTAATGAAGGCTAAGTTAGCAGTGTACATTTTGAAATTGTGTTCACTATTACAGTGAAGGTTAGTTCTTATTGAGCACGTTTATCAGGTGTGATTTTTCCTTGTTTTACATTTACAGCATGCCTCACCCTATATTTCACTCTTATTATTTTATTATTTATATAGTACGTAGCTTTAAACTACATATGTATTTAAGAACCTATTTTTTGTATTCCTTCAGACCAAAAGCAGCGTTCTGGAACCTGTGTCCAGATGCAGCAACTGCGGCAAAAAACAATGTAATTAGAATGTTTTTTTATCTGTCTATTCCAGTAGGTAAAATTTCATCATCTCTTGGCAAAAAGCAAGGACTGTCTAGCTAGCAGAAATACTGTAAAGTGGGGACAGTAGACGTTGTAGGCCTTTATTTTGGTTTTGAGAGGGATGGTAAACAAAGTGCAGCTTTTCACAGTCACAGAGATTGTCTCATGTGAAAAAGACCATCTGTCATCTGCTCTAGTCTTGGTACCTTAAACTCTACATTCAGCGTGAAAGGCTTTTATTAACTTATCATTTATCAGTGGTCTATAAAAAAAAAAGGTATGCCTCCAAACTTGTATGAGCTTTGCTTTGTGCAGTTTCAGGAACATATTTAGGCCAGAAGACTCAGCCACTCCTCATTTGTGTCACTTCAAGATACGGATTAGCCAGCTATCTTTCAAAAAATCTATATATTAAGAAGTACTACAGGCTGGGAAGCAGGAAGGTAATTTTCTCTGAATCTCTGTGGTCCTTTTTAATGTGGGAAAGAAATTTTCATTTTCATTTTGGAAAGGCTGCACTTGCACATAGAAAGCATAGTAACTACATTCGTTGGTAGAAATTTCCATGTCTTAGTATAGTTCTTCTGTCTTGTGTCATGTGAGTAGGAAATTTACTACTGTAACCACGTCACACCTATAGACACAGAGTGAGGAGTCTAAAGGACCGTTTCCACCTCAGCTGGATGCAATCGCTCGCAGTTTGTAGTGAACATGGGGGGCCATAGAGGCTGGCTGTAAGGGCAGGTAGTGAGACAAGTGCATATCTGGATGATTTTTGTGGTGAGAAGCAACGTACATACTCTGCTGAGAAAATGGCAACTAAGTGCAGGGGAGACTTGCTTTCTGGTCTGGTTGAAATTCCTAAATGTTATATATTTTATGCGCAAGTGGTAAGAACAAAGGAGAGGTTGCCAAGGGAAAAGCATTCCCATGACCTTCCTTGACTTTTGCAGTCATAGTAGAAATTTTCAGGAAATTACATGTGCTCATATACATTAATTTGTTTTACAGTTCCAAGCTTTAAGCTAGACACTTGTCTGCATTTTAGTTTCTGTCCAGATCATTTTAAATAAAGAAAGTAGCATGAATTTTATGTTCACATAATTTTTCTTTTTAATCGGGTGTGTGCGTAGAACTGTTAAAGGGAGAAGACTACAACAGTGAGTACACTGTAGAAATGAAATTGATTGAAAGGGATTATTTGGCATCATAAATCAGTTTAAGGTATCTAGATGGAACTTCCAACACTGTGGATAAGACTGTCAAATACACCATAGGACTTTTCTCTGCTTCCAGAATTTTAAAATATAATTACAAGATTGAATAATAAAAAGAAATTCACAGTATCATCATTATATTGCAAGCAAATTTTTGAATAGTTCTGGAGTTGCTCAAATGTTTTGCTTTGCCTCTATCTTGCATATTTGCTACCACCGTCTCCTTCAGTTCTATGGGGCAATGTCTGTAGATTCCTAAGGTACAAATATTCTGTGGATTCTATGTAATTCTTGGGCTCATGGTGACTGTAACTCGTAAGTACCCAGTGACTGATTTCTAGTCAAATAACGTTACAGATCGCACTGCCTCACAAATGGGTGTCCTCTGTGTTTTCTTGCTGCTGTAAAGTGTCTTACTACATTGAAACCAGCTTTCATTAGAATACTCAAAACACCATTCTCAGTAATTTTCCTTATTTGGGGTTTCTGAAATTTGCTGATTCAACTTGAAAGCTGAGACTTGTTTTAAAAAATGTGAGCAATCCCCTATTTCCCCTCCCTCTCACCCCAATTACATGGAGAGATTTGCAGAAATTATTGTGATAGGAAAAACAGCAGGACAGTATGATAATTACTACAGGTTTAATATCATTTAGGATGTAGCCTGACTTATATAATGGGTGCATAAATTTCACAAGGTTATTATATTGGTTATCTTGACAACCTAAAAAGAGTTGCATTAATATTTTCTTTGTCTTGACCATGTCTTTTAGACCAGATCTATTCTCTTTCTTTTTTCTCCCCTTCAGTTATCTTCAGCATATTTTTAACTGTTTTAGACATTTATTATTTTCTTACCATTTTTGATGTTGAAAATGTAGGTCTTTCTCATTAAAAAAATTATAATTTGATATTATTAATATATTTGGTGAAAAATTCTGAAGATATCTAAAGAAAGTGGCCATGGAATTTAGATTGATATAGATGGATAAATAGTAGCAGAGAAAGTGTTTTATTTATCTGAAGTCAGCAGTTGCTGTTTTCCTCTTCAACTGGCTTTTGGAAGTGTTTTTCTTTCCATTGTTTTTGTAAACCAGCATAGGTGTTAATGCCACATGCCAGGTGTACCATTTGTATTTAAAAAAAAATTCCCTAAGATGTCATACCAAACTTCAAAGTCATTAAGAGAATGTGCTGATGAAGTTTGTTCTTGATTCTCCACATTCTTCATTATATTTCTAGACTTGATTGTCTGGTCTTAAGTGAATGTTGAATAAGTTGGCTGCTCGTTGATCTTTTTAAAATTGCTCAGCTTTATAGCTTTATATTGCAAAATTACATTATGCTAATATATCAGTACACTTATTTCTTAATAATATTTGTTGTTTTTGTGGAAACAACATATTGTAAAAATTGCTTAATTATCCTGCCTTCTGATAGAAATAACTTTTTTCAAAATCAGTGAATGAATGTTTTCCTTGGCCAAGCAGAATATTAAATAACATAACATCTTTTTCTTTCCCTTTTCCCATCCACATATGTTACCAGTGCTCTCAAATGTTGTTGTCAAGCTGTGTATTCTGACAATTAGAAACTTCCTTCTCTCTGTTTATTTATGTTAAGTCAATTTTTGTTTTGTTTTGTTTTGTTTTGTACCAAGGTCGGGCTTAAAGAGTTTTTTCCCCCTGTCCTTATACATAATTCTCTGAAGCATACTGGCTGCAATATTGTTCATTCTTAAACAATTCTCATCTACTCTGTAAGATCTGCAGTTCTCTCTCCACGGTGTTTTCTTTGATTTAGGATCTTTAATCTGTGTGATGGATTTGAATAACAGCCCCCACCGCCTTTTTATTTTATTGTTCTTTATTTAATTTTTTTGATTCTATGTTAAAGTGGCTTGGTGAACTACCTATATGTTTCAGCACTGTTATGTGGAGCAGCTTTAGAGTTTTGTCAGATACTCAAACGTGTATGAGAAATGTGCTGATTTTCTATGGATGCCCACACCAGTGATTTATCATCATGGTGTTGGTTGCTGACAAATTTTGATTCTTCTCATCATGTTGGAAATGATCAAAGGGAAGTCACATGATTCACATATTAACTAATTTCTTACTGTGCAGAACTTATAGGAGTCTCTATATTCTTGATTTCAGCTTTCCACTAGTACTTCATTAATTTATTTGCAATGAAGCAAAACGAATGTGCTTCATTTTGAAGGAGCTTTTTTTGCATCAGGAAAGTTTTTATGTTAAATAACCACAGCATGATATTGCAATGTCTCTTATAATATTCTTCAGCTTCACTATGTTCCAATCATTAAATAGTCCACCTTATAACCACATGATTTTTTAAAAAAGTTTTAAATTAGGTTCAAAGGTAAGTCCTTGTGAGTGTTTATAATATTGTGAAGAGTCTGTATGGATGCTCTTAAATATTTCTCAAACCTTAAACAAATGCCTTCTCCCACCTTCAGAACCGTGACCAGTGACAGGACTTGAGGAAACAGCACCAAGCTGAGTTAGAGGAGGTTCAGGTTGGATAACAGGTAAAGGTTTTTCCCTGGTGTGTGGTTGGGCACTGGAACAGGCTCCCCAAGGTAGTGATCACAGCACCAAAATGGTCTAAGTTTAAGAAGCATTTGGAACATGTTGTCAAGCACATGATGTGATTCTTTTGGTGTCCTGTGCAGGGCCAGGAGTCAGGCTTGATTGTCCTGACGGGTGCCTTGCAACTCAGCATATTTTATGATTCTGTGAAACTGAGACATCTTATAATTCTGTTTAATTTTGTATGTCATCAAACATACACATAGTTTTTTCATTTGTCTCATTGAATTATCCTTGTATTTTTAAAATGTTCAAATGCACGTTTCCACTGAAAAATACAAAGGGGGAGGAAGGTAAAAAAATATTTTTCAGATTTTCCAGTGAATGTGTTAATCAGAGAAGGTAAGCAATAGAGAGGAAATATTAAATTAAATGGATAGTGCAAAAAGTCAGGTCAGGTGGTAGAATGAGTGTAGTTTGTTGCCCCAGAAAACACCCACATATCTTCTCTGACTTTTGCAGAATGTGGAGAAAATAGAAAAGTCAGAAGACTCACAGATAGAGGTAATGAGATTTTAGTAAGAAAAGTAAAAGCTGCATGGAAAGAAAAATGAGGAGTTTATGCACCCCTGACAGATGCTGCTCCCTGGGAAGCAGGGTGAAACTGTAATGGTTGTTTGGGAAGACAAATACCAAGACCACAAAGATCCCTTCTTCCTCCTCTCCCTGAACTTTCATTGCTGAGCAAGAAGGAGGTAATGGTATGAGATAATGCATTGGTCAGATCAGGTCAGCTGTTTTGGCTCTGTGCCCTCCTAGGCTCTTTTCCACTCTCAACCTACTCACAGGGGGAGAAGGGAGAAAAGAGAAAGCCTTAATACTATGCAAGCGTGCACTGTTCAGCAGTAACCAAAACACAGGTGTGCTACCAGCAGAGTTCTAGTGATGAATGCAGAGCACAGCGCTCAAAGTGCTGCTATGTAGAAAGTTAATTTTATCCTGGCCAAAGCCAGTACCATGATAAATATAAATACATACATAAATATAAATAGAAATATTATTTTTATGAACTCTCTATGTTTCAGAGTGAATTTTGTTAGTTGAATATTAGATTTTTTTTTCCTGTCGAAATATAAAAGAAATATAAAAGAAAAGGGACATAGTATGAAGCTTTCCACTTCTCAGGAATTAATCAGTTTGTTACAGAAATACATTTTGGAGCAAGACAATCAAGTGCTTTTTTAAGATCAGTATCATTATTTTGCTGGGAGTTGCCAGCAAAAAGGAAATGGAAATTTTTCTTTTAAGGTGCAATCGCCAAAGGTAAACTTGGCCTATTTCAGCCACCACAGAAATGTTCCTTGTAGGCTGGAGATCCGCAAATCACCCCTAACACACACACGTGGAGATGTGCACTGCACTCATAAAACTATCTCCAGCTATCTACATTATCTTACACTGTGGTGTTTAATGTAGTTTACTTTGTCTGTATGTGGTCTAGTATTTAATTTATAAACCTTAAGAAACATTCTTAATTACTAAAGCAAGGCCTGCAAATTCATACTTAAAGTTATGCTTTCATTAGCCAATGCACTGCAGGTGCCAAATGTTAGTTCAGAGTGTATTAGCTAGAAAAAACTGTGTTTTCTCAGTATTTATTGTTCATGTAACCAGGCCTGTATTGAACCAATTGCTTTACAGAAGCATACTTAGGACTGGTCTGCTCTACTTAGTAGACAGCTTTCTGGAAAAAGTGTTCTACTGATAAAAAGAGATGCGTAAAATCTGGCTTCTTCTCCAAATAGACCCAATTTTTTTACAAATAGTAACTACTGCAGAATAATTGCAAGTGGAAAACTGAGAGTTATTTTGTGACGTTTCAAACAGTGATCCTGCAGATGCCTCTGCTTGATTGCTAAAGAAGAGACCTTCTGTCTCCAGAGATTGTCTTAATTCTTTTTATGTGTTTTTAATAACATGCTCTTAATTCTAATCTTTTGTTGCTAAACTGTGGCATCCTAATTCACCTTATAACACACCTATTTCAGTAATGTAAACTTGTTTAAACACAGTAAACCCCTATCACACATCTTGCCTGTCTTTAAAGATTTATCCAGGGAGAGCCACCTTGAAGTAAAAAACTAGCTTTCCCCTTAATTGAAAAACTTACAAGGTGTGATTTACAGTCCCTTTTTTAGTGTTAGTTTCCCTGTACTTTCACTGTCTTTGCTCTGGGTAACAAATATGTAACTGTCAAGGTCTGGGTTGCTACTTTTGTTGGAGCTGTGGAGGCTTTCTCTTTCCTTTTGTCCAGCATCCTGGTACTGCCACTGAGGCTGTGTACTTATTAAGGAGGTGTGCGAAATCTACAGCAATACCTAAAGCAATATTAGAAAAATACTTACAGCTTTTAACTAGCACAGCAGCTAAGTCGTGTTTTTATGTTGCTATTGTCAGTGTGAATATCAGAAACAGTGTGTCCAGCAGGACTAGGAAGGGATTCTTCCCATGTATGGCACTGGTGACGCTGTATCTGGAATCCTGCGATCAGTTTTTGACCACTCACTACAAGAAAAACATTGAGGTCCTGGAGCAAGTTAGAAGAGGCAGTGAACCTGGGGAAGGGTCTGGAGCACAAGTTCTGTGAGTGCTACTGAAAACCAGCAAGAAGAAAACTCTTTAACATTATCATTTTGGTATTTGGGAACACAGCATTCTTATTGTGACACCGGATATACAGGGGATATCTCCATCTGTTGTACATGCTGAGTACAGAAAAAGCTCCTGTTTATGTACTGTATTTTACATACATATTCATGCATTTTCCCAGAAGAAACATACATGTGATAATAATTTCCCCAAAGTCATTAACATATATTCCATTCCATCAGCACATAGGTTCTTCTGTCTTGGGGGTCTCTTTGGTGGTCTCTGGAGGTCAACCTCTCCAAACATGTCTGACCACACGATGAACTTGTGACACTTTTCCAAATTAGGAGAAAGGTTAACACAGCTGCTCTAGTTCATTAATTTGTGAATCATTAGATCAATGGAGCGTAATTTCTTTCCTTGGTTAATACTTATCATAATTTTGATTGTGCAGTTCCATAGCCTAATGATTTTGCAAAATTATCATTGTATTAGCCCACTAGGTGGAAACAATTCTCCATCTGGCAATATAAGGAGCATCTGAGGAAGCTGGGATTGTTTGGCCTGGAGAAGAGAAGGGTCAAGGGGGACCTTATTGCTCTCTACATGTACCTGAAAGGAGGGTGTAAACAGGTGGGGCTCGGCCTCTTCTCCAAGTAACAAGTCACAAAACGAGAGGAAAGAGCTTCAAGGTGCACCAGGAGAAGTTTAGATTGGATATTAAGAAAAGGATTTTCACTAAAAGGGTGGTCAAATACTGGAACAGGATGTCCGCAATACTGGTCGAATCTCCATCCCTGGAAGTGTTCAAAGGCATGTGGATGTGGTACTTGGGGACATGGTTTAATGATGGTCACAGTGGTGGACTTGATGATCTTAGAGATATTTTCCAACCTTAACCTTAAAAATTCCAAAATTCTCTGATGCCATGAAAATGTAAATTACAGAGTTCCTGGGTCACTGCATGCAAGTTGTGCAACTAAGAAGAAGAAGGATTTTTTAGACCCAGTCCTTGATTTTATTTTACTTTCAAACCAACTTCAATGAAAGGCAAACAAATGCCTGTGTTTTATATGAGCTTTCAAACAAGGGCGGAAACAGATTTAATTTATGACTTCTGCTAAAATAAAGAATAGCTTCTGCTAAATATGCTGTAGAAACTTCCACTTAGTAAGATTAATTAGTATAATGAAAACATGAGTTGGAAAACACTAGTATAAGGTCTGTAGGAAAAGAAGTTACCAAATATCACAGGGATCAAAATATCTTTCTTGTATTTAAATTTTTTCTTTTATTAAAAAATAAAACTTGTTCAATTTAACAACAAAAAACATCTTCCTTTCAAAATCAGTGCTGATATAAAGTCTGATTCATATGTTGTATGGTACATGTTCTCTCTTTTAATATGACAGGTTCAGTCATTATTTTATATTTGTAATATTTTCTGAGTTTGCCTTACAGAAGTATTTTGATATAGCAGATTTGTATCATAACCAGTAGTTTGTAATTATGAAGTATATGTTTCATATTGACAAATGAGAGCTCTCACACATTTGGTTGAACTTTTCAATGAGTGTTTTTTCTGTGATGCTTTTGTGTTATGTTTTTTTAACTGCTTGTGAAATAACAATGTATTGGAAGTGAAACTGGGCAGAGGAAAAGAGATTTTCAAGACCTCTTGTAATCCAACAGGTAGGAAACAGACCTCAGAGAACAAAAAAATCTATATGAACCTGACATTACATTCATAATTGACGTGATAAATCAATTTCAGTTGCCCTCAGACATATTTCAGCTACCTAAACAGAAATTATCCTGTGGGTTTATTTAGGCTTTTGCAAAACAAGCAGTCAAACAAACAAATGAATTAAAGGACAGACCTCTTATGGCGAAGTAAAGGGAGAAATTTCAACAGAAAAATAACAAGTGCTAAAGGTAAGTTCAAAACTGCTTTTGTCAAAATAGAAATCCCTACATCTTCTGTGATAAAATGTATGAAGTGCCACCCAAGGTTAATTGTCATCTTTCACTCATGGAAATCTTTCCCTGTTCTGCCATCTCCCTGTCCCAGTGAACAAATACAGACTATAAGTGTGGTTTTTAAATCTGGTTTCTATCTTGAATCTGGCAGGTTTTTCTTTCTTTTTACTAGATTGTTTAAGAAATGTCTGTAACATCTGACATGTTTACGTGACATCATTAATTCCCTTCTCTTTCTTGACATTCAAGGGAGGCATTGATTCCAGCATGAACAGTAAAAGAGATATGGAAACAATGTTTGGCAAAAAGATAAATAATTTAGAAAGTAGGGTATTTGAACTGAAAAACCATAATAAAGTTCTTGCTTGAAGAAAGAAAAATCTGAAAATCATGAACAGGAACAGAGGTTCAAACTTTCAGGGTGTGAAGAAATATATAGAAGATTATACAATCTTTTAGTAGTGAACTGAAAATTAGCTCATATTCTGTTGTGAGACCTGTACAAAGGTCTTTAGTATTTTTAAAAAAATATTGTTGAGACAAGTGTGACAGGTTTATTAAGTTTTTCCCTGCTTTCTTTTAATGAAATAAAAAAAAGGTAAAAATAATATTTCTCTTTCAAACATTATTTTTATGCATTTGTGAAATTTGAAATCAAACTAAATAGGCCTGGCACTTATCTGTTGTAACTGGAGAAATATTATACCAGAAAACACTACTAAATTATTTAATTCCACTTTTGGGTAAAAAATTTTGCCCAAATATTTGCCTCTAAGCCCAAACCTTAGAAGTCTATGGATTCTGGTGTACAGCACAGGCAGAGAGCTGGTGAGACCAGGATGCTACCTCCACTTGCATCTTCAATACTGGTAGGGAGTTAATCAGGTCTCCATTACATCTGGAGTAGTCTTGATTCCAAATCACCATCATTCTGAAGAGGAAAATGAAAAAAAAAAGCAAAAAAAAGCTGCTATTCTCTAAGAACTTCCATCTTGGTTCCATGGTCTTTATCGTGATGGCACAGCACAGCGACTTCTACCAGAGCTCTGTTTCTAGTTACTGAAATTGGTGTAGCTCCATTTCAATCAGTGAAACTGTGCAGGCCTTTAGCAGTTAAGGATTTGTACTTCATTCTGGTGCATAGAATGAGATTTTTCAAAGGTTTCATATTTCTGTAGACTCAGGCTTAACATACTACATATATTGCCCTTCAATTACTCCATATTTTTCGTTAAAATACAGTGATATTGAAATATTTTCTCTCAAGCACCTTGATACTCTGCCATCACTGACCCATAATTGTATGTTTATTTCTCAATTATGCAAATTCCTGCACTCTGACTGAGGAAGGTTTGATTTACATAATTATTAAACTGCTATTTCCAAATAACCATGAAGCGTCTATCAGATATTTCCATGTTAACTTGCTGTAGACATCAGACTGTCATTCCCTTAAAGGACATAACTTTTTGTTTCTATGCCTGCTACATCTTTCTTCACAAAACTAAATGCAACTTATCTTCAAGAAGAAATCACTATCTCAGAAGAGGAAGAACAGATAAACCCTTGACAGTAACCTAACCAGTGAAGACTGACTGGGTGTTGAATTAGTGTGTCCTTCTCTATATGCCCTTCCTTTTCTTTCTCTCTCCTTCAGTTCTCTGTCTAGGGGTCCACATTGTGCATTTGAAGAATGCAGCTGGTTTGCGTATGAAAAGTCTTGGAAAAAAATCTCAAACCAACCAGCTAAACAAACAAAGAAAAGTAAAAACAATAAAAGGAAATTAGTTTCAACTCCAGTTTAGGGCAGCAAGTTTTGTATATATGGAATTAGAATTAAATAATCAGTAAGAAAAGAGGATTCTGTGAAACCAAAAAATTGAATGTTGGATGCCAGCCACCTATGAGTTGCAATGAAATCCTTTTATGAACGTTGAAGTCTTCAATTTTGATGGGATTAAAAGTGTGAAAAATCATGGGAAACTCTAATTAAAAAAAGGCTATGTGAATGGCTTATTTATTTTCCCAATCCATCTAACTATGGCTAAAATGAGTTTTTTGCTGCCCATCTAGCACTAATTAAAAACAATTTATGATCATGTTTGTGATTTTTCTTGTGGATCAGATAATGTCTTGATTTTTTTTCAATTAAAAAATACAATTACAGGGGTTTAAAATCAGTAAAAACCTGGTTTAAAAGATAAAAGTTGTCAACTGTTTCTAGAACCTGTATTGCTTAAGGCCTAAAGAAATATAAAGAGAATGAAAGTCAAGAAAGATAATCATAATAATGAAATTCAATATAATCATATGTGACTCAAAATTTGTAGGTCTTTCCTACTGTGTTGGAGTCTTGAGTTTATGAAGCTTAAAATTCTGGTACTGTTGAAATTGGATCTTGCAATTGGATCTCCCACTCTGTAGGGAGAAGTCTATTCCACCAGGAAACAGGTCTATGTGATCAAGGTTGTCCTCTGCTAAACCTTCTTCCATCTTACGGTCATAACTTATTTTCTGAGGTCCTGTTGGATACTGCTTTTCTGATTGTTTAAAACTTTTTAAGGGACCATATTTTTTACCTGTTACTTCATTCAATTTTTTAATTTAGTGCACTTATACACCATTAGCAGCAGGAGAAGATTTCTATTACAGTGAATAGAACATCATGCTATTGCTGTTGTTACGCATGCCATATGTACAATTATTCCACTTAGTTTAAATTTTAATTGAGCAGAGACTTGTTTACAGTTAATAAGATGATTTTTTTCTCCCTACTTTTTTGGCTTTAAAAAGCCACGGGAGAGAACAATCTGCATTCATTCTGAAGCTGACACAAAAGAGTTGTTTCCCGCTTTAACCACCACTTTTTTTTCAGAATTCATTCACAATATGAATTGGTTACTCTGTAGGTGGCCCTCTTTTTAGGAGAGATTTCCATATTTTTAAATTGGTAGAAAAGAAATTAATGAAGGAAATTGATATTTTTGAGGATTAAATATAATCACAAATTAGCTTAGATTGTTTTGTTTTTGTTTTGTTTGGGGTTGGTTTGTTTGTTTCCCCCGTGTTCTTCATACTCTCCTATGCAATTTTCTTTATTGTGTCACCAGCTCCTCTGTTCTCTGTCAATGAGATGATGACACTGGTACTTTATCGTGATGATTTGCCTTATTGTATGCGGGATTCTGGTGGTACCTGTTTTGCACTCATGCAAGAATGCTTTGGAATTCTGATGTCCGAGAGAACCACCACCTAAACCAACAGTTTCAATTTATAGATTAAAAGTTTCACACATAGTCAATGTCAGACAAATAAAAATTGACTTTAATATGTTCTTAGCTTTAAACAGTGGCTTTCAAATAGTAAGTATGACAATCTCATAACTTTCACCGAAACGTTACAGGTAAGGTGTTTATCTATTTCTTTAAAGTGACATGTTGTTTAGTCTCTGTTTAGGCTCTACTTAGTTGTTGTAATACCTGTACAAAAAGACTTAGAGTGTAAATGTATTTACAAAGTCATGGATCTGAAGCATCCCATGTTTCTTTCTGGCATTGTGGCTGAGAGTAAAGTGCATTTGCGTAAGGTTTCTACTGAACCAGACAAATCTTAATGGGTTATGAAATAATTCAAGTTAAGGCAGTGTAATGCAGAAACTTACAAAGTTCATTCTTTGCATAAAAAAAGACCAAAATGTTTTCTGTTTAATTCCCTTCCCACCTTGTATTCTCATTGCTTTTGACTGCAGTTATCAAGGAGAATTAGTTTTGCAGTTGATTTTAACATGCAGTTTCTTTTTTCTCTGCTATCCCCTGCTGCATGTTCATTTAATAGGAATATTAGAAGGTTAAACAAGAAGCATTTATTCTCAGAGAAAAAATTTTACTCATGACATGAAAAGAAAGAACTACTGAAGTTACACAAGATGCATATTAATGCCTTGAAACAGGAAGTGAAAGATAAAGAGCAAGTAATGTGAAGGGCCACAATGACTATGAAATTGCCCAAGAGGACCAGGCTGCAACCAATTTCAAGAGTATGATGTAGTAACTTGTTTTCTCAAAAATCTTCAAATAAAATGGTGAAGAGCTTAGTCCTGAAGCTTTGTAAAAAACTCACTGTTGAAGGGAAACTAGTTTTGAAAAGTCATGGTATCTAAACACTGGTTTTATTTTTCGGTACTTCTGTCAAAGTTATGGATGCTCCATCCCTGGAAGTGGTCAAGGATAGGCTGGATGGGGCTTTGAGCAGCCTGCTCTAGTGGAAAGTGGCCCTGCCCATGTCAGGGAAGTTAGAACCAGATGATCTTTAAGGTTCTTTCTGACTGAAACCATTCTGTGATCCTGTAACTCTATGATTCTTGCACAGACTTACCAACCTGTGTGTGACATGGCAGAGATCATGATTAAGAACAAAACTCTTAATTCTATGTTATAGCTGACTTGTTGTGTAACAACAGAACAAGAAACCAACAAATGCAACAATGAAACAACCAAGCAATAAACCAACCAACCAATGCAGAAAGAATAATAAAAATGAACGAAGAATATCTTTGTTATTTTCACACCATGACAACTGGGGAAATCTAGAGCAATCATTTCACACAGAGATAATTTTATTTCTCGTCTCATACTAGCTGTTTGACCTTATTGTAGGTTTCAGTAACTGTGCAGTAATTCCTAGAATTTTATTTAATTGGCTTATTCAGTCAAACTTCATCCATCTATGATAGCTATAAAAAAATAATAAAGAGCCCCAGCCTGATGTACATTATGCTGTTATAATTTTGTGTATGTTTTGTCCAAACACTCTTGACAATTGTTGGCTTTTTGTAAATATGTTTGCTGGACTATAACCACAGTTCAGGTTATATTCAAGTGGGCAAGGTCAGCTTAGCTACTCATATCTCCTCAAAAAATGCATTAATTCACAATCTTGCTATGCTCTTCTTTTTTCATAATAGACAAAACTATGGTGTATTTTCAGTCGGGAATTTACTAAACAGTTGGAAAACCACTTATATTTTTAGCATAGCTGGAGTCAATTTTCATTTAATTTTTCCTTTAATAATTTCCTGCATAAATAAGCAAAAAAAAGAAAATTAAATGTTATGAGTATGAGGGATATTTGAAGTACCCTGTGCTGGCAACACTCCTAATTGTACAGCAGTGCAGTCTAGCGTTGTGAGTGCTTGTGCTCGGTGATGCTGGACTGTGGAACTGGAAAAACTCAGTACACACACAGTTACAAAGCAAGGATATGATTTGGGTACTAATAAAAACTAAGCAAAACTAGGCACTTAGTTTGTCTGTGGATGTGTTGCAGTACAGGCTGTAGTAAAAATAAGAGCTAGCGAAGCTGGCTTGGATTCTGGAATCAGTCCTTTCACAGTCCGCTTTAATGGTACAGGTTGGTTTACCCTGCTTATCATATGAAGCTCTGTGAAAAAACTACTAGATGTTTCTGGTGCAAATTCACTTGTTAGATACAGTTTAGGTACCTGTACCACACATGGATCTCTGTTTCTGACTTTTGGCTCCACAAGGCTCAGTACTGCCTTAGCTCAAAGCATAATATGCTCTTAGATGCATTTTGAAAATGTGACTATTTCTTCAATTTAGAATATTCTAGAGGGTCGTAAAAGGTTTTTTTCAAACTTGTTTGAAAGGGAAATTTCTGATATGGATAATCTCTTTTCAATGCAATCTTTCAAGATCAAGCCTGAGTATTTGAAACGTTGTTTCAAAGGACATTACACAAAAGTTACCTATTTTGTCTTCAGTCTGTTTTTTGAAAAGCAGTTGCCCCTTCAGCATTGGAATTTACCCTTCTCTCTTTCCTTGCCTTTGAGAACTGGAGAACTGACAAAAATTTCCAGAAAGGTGACCGTTCCTCATAAGCATCTAAGCAAGAGACTATCCCAGCACAGAAAACTTAACATGCCCCCTGTATGCTGTTCCTTCATGTTTTATCACTTTCAAATCAGCAGGAAAAGAGACACCAATTCTATCAAGCATGCTTTGGCTCAAAATGCTAATAAAAATGAAAGAAAAAAAGTAAGTAAAATAGTTTGAGGAGAAACATTAAAAGAAATTTGTGATTGTGTAATACCTCCCAAATTATACTAACACAGTAGGGGATTTTATGACTCTAAATAATTGCTGTTTTGAAGGAAAAGGCTGTTGTTTGGAAGTCCTAAGGTGTATAGCAGATGGTACTGAACTGAAGCTGTGGCTGTACTCACATCAGAAGGAAAATGTCTTAAGATGGAATTGACAGGTTGTAGAAAACTGAAAATGCTCCCCAGTATTTCAGTATTATTATCTGAAGTATTATGCAAAAGCTAGACTAGAATGGTATGTTGATGTACACTTGTTAACTAGTGTTTCATTAATTTTGAGCCCATCTGGAATATGTCTTCACATAAATATGTAAAATAAGGTTATTGCTGTGTTAAATAATTATAGGACCAGCTACCCTTAATCTTTCCATCTTACTTATGAGGTGTGAATAGACACTTTATGACTATTAAAATAAATGCTTTTTTTGGATGTGATTTTGCTTTTGTTTTGGTGTGATTGTTGTGAATTAAAGAAAAAATACAGGCAAATGAACTGTTTTAACTTTTAGTTTGTCTATGTTTTTCTGGAATGCTAGCAACTAAAAAAAATAATATAGGAACTACACAACAGCAAGACTGTGTCCAGTAATGCTGCAGTTGTACACAGAAAGTTGTTTGATAGCTATATATTTAACATTCTGATCTATCTTGAAGATACTAGGACAGTCTTAAATTTCCACAGGCTTTCCCTCAGCTGCTGCTGTTGTAACACTCTGCTAATTCACATTGGAAGTAATAATGTAAAGACAATTTTTAAAATATAAGTGTTTGATTTGTAATAAATGACTTTGATAACATTTGTTTTACATAGTTTCTTGGAAGCAGTTCCAGGAACTAAACTGTTGTCTGTGATGACCCAGACTTATGGACATTCTAGCATGAAAAAATACAATGTCGTGTTTTCAGGACCCACAAACTGGCTCTGCTGATATGAAACCAAGGAAGTTGGTCAGCTTCTTATAGGCATGCTAGGAGTTACACAAGTTAGCTGTACTTTAAAAAAATTTAAAGGAGTCTTTTTTCATTTCTGTTCTTTCCCCCACCCACCCAGCCAAAAAATTTCTATATTATAAGTGGTCAGATTCTCCACTTATGAAACAAAAGTACAATATACGAGTCTGGGCATTTCTTAAGTGAGATCATGACTGTCAAAATGTCTTCAGAGAAATTTTCTGGATAAAACTCTTTATGATCTTTTGATTATCATAGGTGGAATCATAGAATAATTGCCTTCTATGATACCTATGGACCTTCCATGATGTAGTATTGGGATAAAGATGTGCCACTCTGCCTTGTAGAAGAGGAAGATGTCTAGATCTTTAGTTAGTATCTTTCTTTTCCTTTATGTGTCACCCTCTCCACCCCCAAAAAAAGTCAAAAGTAAGCTCTCTATGTGACACATGTTTGTTTCCTGTCGCACGCTGAGTTTGCTGGGTAACCCTGCTCAGTGAGAAGATGATTATTGGCTGCCACGCCTCCAAGTAGCACAAGGACCATGTGGTACCTTCACAGCTGAGAGAGCAGATCCTGACAGGCCTGAAGGAATGAAAAGAAATAAATTTTCTTAAGGATGCAGAGGAGATTTGCAATCTTGGAGATCTAGACAAAATGTTCGTTTCCTTGGAGCATAGGCTAGGATATGCTGCATAATACTACAGTTACACTTTTTAAAATTTTTCTTTAAGATGACAAATTTCATATTGGAGAGAAGAAGGAAAGGAAGAGAAGTGCCCTGATGGTGGGCTGAAGAAGGGGCGCCCAGGCATCCTGTGGGCAACTTCCAGCCCCTGAACTGCATGAATAACTTCCAGAGCCACCCAACACTCCTCCAGACCCTGCAGTCCTGTGCCCATCAGGAGCTGAAGACCTTTCCCACGGTGACATTTGCAAAACAGCATGCACTCCTGTCTGTGCAATGGTGCAGCAGAAGCTGCCGTCTGCTGGGCTGGCAGGCACCTCTGACACCAGGGGGCAAGTGGCTGTCTGTGTGTGTCCCTGGCCCCACTGCCTCCTGAGAAGGGGCTCTCACCCCCAGCCCAGCCTCCTCCAGCAGCGCTGTGAGACCCAGCGCCGACAAGCTCCCCAACACCTCCTCCACTGCCTGTGGTGGGGCTTTTTAATTTTACTGCAGTTAACCAGCAGCCACCCCTTGGCTGTCACTGCCATTCCTGCAGAACATGAAGAGGCCCAGAAGGAAGCAGGGGAGGCTGTGCCCAGCCCTACACTTCCAAGTAGTGCTGGGAAAGGTCTCCTGTGAAGCAGAAGAGGACAAGGAGCCCCAACATCTCTCCAAACAATAAGAGGCTGATATTGCATGGCTGACCTGGGAAGGTGTCTTGGGTGTTGGTCAAACCAGGACTGAGCCGTCAGCTGGGGCAGGCACCAGCCTTCAAGGGCTCCAAACACCCCCCAGATCAAACTATTCAAATGAAATAAATTCATGAAAACTGCAGAAAAATTCTCAGTGTTATGAACAGGGTATGTGGCAATGCTCTCCTTTTTTTGCTTTTCTTGATGGGTGTGGTAGGGTGTTTATGCTGAGGGGTCCTTATACATGTGCCAGGTTGTTCCACGTTGTTTTGCTGATACCCCTCAAGGCAAGTGCTGGCCAGTTCCAGATCCATTTCTGTAGCTGGTCCCCAGGCAGAAGTTTCCAGCAGAGGGCTGTACAGGTCCAATTTGTGTCCCACTGCTCATCACCCCAGGCCATTCATGACCTCCTCAACCCTAGCTTCTGCCTACACATCCTCTCTGCTCTCCTACCACCCTGGGCTGCCTGGTGCAGCCTCACCATGGCAGTGACCAATTCCCTCCCCCTGCCTGGAATCACAACTTGTGCTGTTCTCTATGCTACCCTAGGGTTGTACCAAGACAGGAGCCTCAAGAAGTTCATCAGGGAGAAGTTCAAAGGCCTGCCCCTGGACAGGGACAAGGCCAGGTATGAACACAATTGTCAGGCTGCCTGGCTGGTGAGCAGCCAGAAAAAAACAACCATGCCACTGCCCTCATGTTATGATGTAAGTGTTGCCTCTGCCTGAATTAAGATGCAAATGAGACCATATGATGAAGTCAATAGTATGGATTTGATGTAACAGTAAATGTGAGGAAGACAGATAGAAATAAATAGGAAGAAAGAGATGGGGGATATGGGGGAGAGAAAAGGAGTGAGAGAGAGAGAGAGACAGAGACAGAGAGACAGAGACAGAGAGAGATTAAACAACAGATAACACCAGCACGTGGATCCCTGTGGTGCCCCTCTGGTCCTTCTTGACCCTGGTCTTCTTGATAATGTGGGTCCTGGAGTCGTTCTTATGTAGGTACCACCTTTATACAGTCCGAGTCCCAGGTATCTATGGGTTGCTGATGCCATTCCCATAACTTGAGATGGCATGTGCATAAGCACCTGCTTCCTTTCCCACAGTTTGTTGTAGTGGGAATTCTCATCCAGATGCAACCCAAAACTTAACCTCTATTATCTGTACTTATCTTCAAGTGTTGTGGTGGCTAGTCTTCTGTGGCTTTGACAGTATTTTGAGACAGTTCAACTGCATTCCTTAAGTCCTTACACCCCTGAGCACACACCTTACTCCTGCTCTTCCAGTTCTAGCCTTGGCAGTGGCATTTTTTCTGCTCTGCTTGGAAAGGACCTCTCTTTGTAAGATGTTTGGCAGATGGATGTAAAGTGGCTAAGAACATTGGTTTTGTCTAGTTTGGAGAAAAAGAGGCTGAAGGGTGACTTAATTGCTCTCTATTACTTCCTGAGCAGGGAAGTGGAAAGGGATTTGCTTATCTCTTCTCGCTGGGATCCAGTAATAGGACGTGTGGGAAAGTCTCAAACCTGCATCAGAGGAGGTTCTGACTGGACATTGGAAATATGTCTTTACTGAGAGAATCATAAAATACGGACACAGGGTTCCTAGAGAGGTGGTTGGTGCCCCATGCCTGATAGTGCCATAAAAAGAGGCCTCTGGACAATGTCCTTCATAACGGACTTTAACTTCTAGTCTGTCCTGAAATGGTCAGGCAGTTGAACTAGATGCTCACTGTAGGTCCCTGCTAACTGAACTATACTATTCTGTTCTGTTCTGTTCTGTTCTATTCTATTCTATTCTATTCTATTCTATTCTATTCTATTCTATTCTACATGTTTGATTTCACTTAGGATAAAACCTGAGAAGGTTTTACGGGAATCTGTGTAAGGATGCTGAGCCAGGAATTTTACAGGCATCTTGTATTGCTATCAAAGTTTAATACAACCTCACCTAGCCCAAGCATCTGCATTCAGTGATTTCTGTGCACATGTATGCAAGAGATGGTACGCACAAGCACACCTGTGTGTATGTGGATACATGGAAACCCCCGTTGCCTATATATTAGATATTTGTGTACACATATACACACAATCCTACATGCACAAGTTCATATTTACTTTTAAAAATGAGATCTATTCAAGCTTTGAGGTTTTTTGACTGCAACTGGAAGGCATATAGCTTATATGGTAAATAAATTTCTGATTTAATATTTCACAAAACCTTGTAAGTAGTTACAGCTCTAGCTTATCCAGCTGTTCAACCTGATGTAATATATTTCATGTAAAAAATCAAAGCTGTCATATTCAATTTAGAAAAGTCTGGCAAGAGTAGCATTGATATTTATAGCTCCATAAAATGAAGCAATAGCTAACTCTTCACAATACCAAGCTTACCAGACTAGCTTTGTGTACTGAGGCTTTGCTCACTAATTAAATTGTAGTTGGCACATTTGATAATGAAATGTCGAACTCTCAAAAGTGATTGAGAGCAAGACTGGAGAAGCTGGCTGGGAAGGGGCATTTTCATTCTTTTCCCTTGTCTCCATCACTCTAAAGACAGCAAAAATATTTCATTGGCGAATTTCATGCAGAAATATCTGTCATTTACCTGCTCTAGACATGATATGAAGCCACCAGGGACTCTCTCTGTAAATACTTACTGTGCATCTAATTGCATGACCCGAAATTAAACAGTAATGCCCTGAAATAGCTGGCTAGAGCAAATGTCAAGTTGATTCACAAATGGGCTCTGTCTGCTGCAGTCGTTTCTGTTCTGAATCTCAACCTTTTCGTTCTGCATGTTAAAAATATGTTGTGGAAAAGATAGTCCCTTGCCTAAAGAACTTGCAATTGAGTTTCTGTCAGTAACAAGTATTAGCTGTAAGCAAAATGTAACCATTAAATTAAGCTGGATTTATTATACTGTTTCATCACTGAAATAGCTCAGTGCAGCTGAGTCACAGTGCCATTCTTTTAATATCCTAACTGACTTTGAAATCAATGTTGGGAGGGTACAGAATCCTCTTTCTTACCCTGCTTCAGGGCAACCGATTTCCTTTGCGCAAAACTAAATACAACATATTGGCTAGGATCTCATTTTTTTTCATTTCCAGTGTTTTACAGTAGTCTTTGACTTGGGATGATACTTTTGGAAACACTGGGCTCAAATGCTTGTTGCTAAGTAGAAAGTGTGATTAACATTACAGACTGAGTTCCTATTGCTAGTGTTTGTAATTTTGTGTAGGAGGGAGAAAAGCCTTCACCCTGATGTATGATGACAAAATCACCTGTTGTGATTTTTGTTAAAGGAAATATGTGCTTATATGCATTAACCTAAAGTAAACACAGATGTGTGTTTGTAGCTTGAAATATATCTGCTGTCTTGAGAAATATTGATTAAAAAAGTGTATTTTGTTACTCTCCAAGGATTTAGTCTTCACTAACCAAACAGAAGCACTTCTAGTGACATTAACTGAGCAGATCTTCTAGAGTCATGGGATCTATCTTCCAAAATCAAATATTTATGATTTTGGGTAAGATTTTTTGGCTTGTGTTTCTGAATATGAGGGAGCTGTAATGGCTGTAGAGTCCTCTGTGGATCTGACATTTAGCCTTCTAGAGGAACATATTTGAAATCATTATCCTCAGAAATAAGTGACTATCACCACTGAAGTTGATTGGTTTGTATTTTTCTGGTGGTGGGTTTTTATTTTTGTGGGGGTTTTTTATTTGTTTAGGGTTATTTTTGGGGTTTTTTTTGTTGTTGTTTTGTTTGGTTTTTGTTTTTGTTTTTCTGGATTTGTTACAAATTGTTTATGGCACTATAAACAGCTGTACCCTGAGTTTGAATGTATTACATTTCAGTCAAAATGTTAGTTTGGATTTTGATATATTGCTCTTTATAGATCTCGTTTTTTCAAGCAACTTGAATGACTACAATCCATTCAAGTTCCTTGAAGTTCTTTTACTTAAAAAATCCCGTGTTATCAATCCCAGGTGTGATTCTTCCCGTTCAGTTTCAAACTGTTTGAAGCCTTCCTGAGCTGCAGGTAGTCATGAGCATATTGTCTACTTTTGAAACCATTTAAATCCCTAAATCTGTAAGATTTAAAAGATAGCAGCTGCTTTTAGATACCAAGAGTCATGGTCTTTGAGGGAAGGGGTAAAAATAACACAAGAGTCTTTTAATCCAAAATTTTGGAAATACAGATGTCACAACTGGTTTCAGCAAATATGATGTTCTGGTTAATGTCTTTTTCTGTTCAGACAAGTTATTTAATTGAACCTGTGCTTTCCAGTGAAAGGAAGAATATCTGAAGAGGTCTTGTTTTCTGAGAGAACTACTATGATATAAACATGAGACATATAAATAACAGTGTGATTCTTCTTCTTTTTTTTTTTTTACATTTTTGAGGTGGAGATGTTAAGTTTGTCTTTTGTAACTGGAGTCACAGTGTGACAAATCTTAGCGTTAGGATGGTAGATGAAGAACTATTTTTTGAGAGAATTTTAAGAATATTAGTGTTACATTATTTTGGGTCAACTAAAAAAGTCATTTTCCATGGTGTATTTTACATATGTGAAGAAAAGCACATCCCATACTTTTAAAGACTATAAGACCTATAGATATGTGTGGGTTTGGTGACATTTTTGGCTGTTGAGTATAAATGTTTTTTCTTTTTTATTTAGTATTTAGGATTCCTGCTAAAATGCACTTTAAAGCACGTTGGTGCAAAAGATATTTAAGAAGATTTGGTTTTGTTCTCTATTTTAGGATAATTTTTTGTTTAGATTTGTGGTTCCCACTTCATAGTGATTTTTCTGCTGTTTCTGTGATACCTTAACCAATAATGTCTCTTTCTATCTCTAAACATCCTGAAGTCTAAACCCATTTGCAAATTAATATTCTGTCTGTAATCACTAATACTGCAAGGTATGACATGTCATACATAAATGTTATATTTTAATTGTGAAGCCAGTCTGCACTATAGCCTACTATTGTAAGTTGTCATTATCTATTAACAGATTTATTCCCCGTACTAATTTAAAAGTTGATACATGCATTCATATGTATGTCAGCACATGAAACATATGACAGTAAAGATTGTCTAGTGTCCATGTTGACAGAAGGTATTGCTTGCAAACAGTAGTAGTCACACTTCTCTTTTTTTTTGCTTGTTAAATTTTCTTCCTTCCATAATTGCTGGGTGCCTTCCAGCTTACTGTAAATTCTTCAAAAGCTTTTTTGTTCATTGCTGTAAGTTGACTGAACTGTAAGAATTGGGTACTTGTTTAATGCAGATAGCTTTTTCCTGAACCACTCTGGGAATTTAGAAAGGATCCAATTTATATGTTACTCTGGGAAAGCCTTATTTGTACTTACAGTATAATTTGTAAAACCATGCAGTCAGTTAAATTCGCATTGTCCTTTTCTCTGCCTTTTTGAAAGTTTCTCATAAGTGCATTTCTGCTGGAGTAATTGTTGTAGACACACAAAAAAAGAAGAAAATCTCTGAATTCCTTACAGTTTTTTTTTGTTGTAGCTTTTGGGTTTTCCTTTTCTTTCTAACATAGGAGAGGTATTGTAAAGAATGATCTTTGAAAGTTACTGTTAGTTTCCAGACTCATCAGAAAATAACAGACCTAGTTTGTGCTGAGCAGACTTGCTCTAGAGTGGCTTTTTTTTTGTTTTAGCACTTCTGATATATCATTTGTTATCTGATCACTTATCCAGTCATAGGTTTGAAATGTTACTAAATTACATACATTTAAA
The DNA here is from genome assembly GCA_013400975.1 of Atrichornis clamosus. Classification (NCBI taxonomy): domain Eukaryota; kingdom Metazoa; phylum Chordata; class Aves; order Passeriformes; family Menuridae; genus Atrichornis; species Atrichornis clamosus. The sequence goes on along the minus strand of WBMZ01007235.1, from coordinate 39,149 downwards.
AAAGCTTTGCACAGCTGGATTGAAGGAGTGTTAACGCTATTGGCAGTTATCAACAAAACTTTTTTCAAAACACAGCCTAAGCAAAAAACCCCATGTGATCAGACATCTGTTAATTTCATACTTTTATTGGTATTTGTGTGAGATGCATAGAATTCTTTCTCACCTTTACCACACACAAATAAATCCATATATTTCCCCCAGAGATATCTTAATTTTACTCAATCATTGTTAGATTCACTATCTACATAATTTATTTCCTTTTAGTCTATTAAAGATAATGAACCCTGTGCTGTAATGTAACTAGGAGGTTAGGCAGTATAATCCATGCCAATATAAGATTTTGTTATTGCAAATTGGCTAATTTAGATGTACTCTGGCATAGGCACTGTATTTTGTTGAAGTGAAGAATGCAGACTAAGAATGCCTGATCCTCATGCCACTGAATTTTCAAGCCCCAAATCATTACTATTCCTTGAGAAATAATGATTGCATCAGTGTCCCCAAGAAATATCTAAAATTTGACAAATACTATTTTGAACAATAAAATCTCATCTGAATCTGGGAAGAGTATATTTTGATTTTGAGTTTGCTCTAGATGCAGTTTTTTTGATTTCACTTTTCACATTTTGTAGGAAAACTTGAGTTCATCAATCAGTGTCTTTAGCACACCCTCCGGCAACTAAGCTCTACACAGTCATTCACTCACTGCCCTTCAGAGGGATGGAGAAAGGATTGGAAGATAGAAGTCAGAAAACTCATGGCTTCAAGACAAAGACAGCTAAATAGGGACACCAAAAGCTGTTCACGCAAGCAAAGTAAACCAAGGAATTCACTCACCACTTCTCATGGGCAGGTACGTGTTCGGTCGTCTCACGGAAAGCAGGGCTCCACCAATCATAGCAGCCACTTAGGGAGACAAATGCCATTACTCTGAAAGTCCGTAAGTCTAAGTGTCTTCCCTTCCTTCTCCTTACTACAGATTTTTATTGCTGAGCTTGTCCTCATATGGCGTGGAATATTTCCTTGCTCGTTTGGGATCACCTGTCGCAGCTGTGTCCTGCCCTCAACTTCTCGCCCAACTTGGTGGGGTGGTGTGAGGAGAGAAAAAGGCCTTTGGTCTGTGTGCATGCTGCTCAGCAGTAATGGGTGTGTCTCTGTATTGTCAACACTATTTTCAGCACAAATCTGAAACACAGCCTCATAATAGCTACTGTGGAAAATTTAACTCTCTTCCAGTAAAACCAGCACAGAGACAAAAGCCCTTCACTACCATCCTCCAGTCCCTTAGTGTCCTCTCATTCAAAACATTTAAGCAAGCTACATTATAATTGCTGTTGAGTTGTAAATCACCTAATGAACATCCATGTGGTAGAGAAGGGGAGGACAGTGCACAGCATCTTTCTAATACTTAGGTGAAAGAAAAGTTTGGACTTTTTCCCTTCCTTCAGAAATTAAAAACTTTATTGCCAATCTGAAATTGTGATTCTCTTTTGTTTGCTTTAGGAAGTTCTGCATTGACTGTCAGCCAGTGTTTTCTGTATTCTGTCATTTTTGAACCAGAAAACACTCAGATACACAGCTGTGTTTTTGTTTCAATTATGAATTCTTAAGGTTTTCCACTGAGAATTTTCCATAACAACTCTGTCCATATCACTTATTATAGATTAACAGGCTAAACTAATTCAATTTTTCATGCCCCTAGTGATTTCTATTTTTTTCCTGTCTTGATTTCTGAGGTATTTTTATGCTGAACTGATATTTCTCAAAACCTTTGAAGTCTGCCTTCCCCCTCTCCTACAGCATTACAGAAAGATCTTCTCCACACTGACACCACCCAGCTGCTGTCCTCAAAATCAATCCCAAGGAACACCAGCACTGCTGTGGAAAACCACCTCCCAGTAAAATATGCCCTCTTCCTTGCTGAGTGCAGATAGGCACCGTGAGAGGGTGCAAGGGCAACCAGCCACCCTCCCACCCAAGAAGCCTGCTGTCCCCGTCTCTGGCCATGGAAGAAGAGGGTAATAGCTATACCATGGTGGAGGAGCAAGAAAAGTCCTGTGGTTGAGAGTGGAAGTTGGAGTACCCTGAGTTCTGCTTTACACTCTGGCCTCCATCCCAGCCAAAAATGCCAGTGGAGTTTCAAAAGCTGTCATGTTTCTCTGGTGTATGCCTGAGACTCGACACTAAGAGAACAAGAGATTTTAATTTTTTTTTTCATTTGTATTGCAGTTTGAAGGAAAAAAAATCCATCCTAATTTTCAATTGCTTGCTCCATCAGAGCTTGTATAGTAGGAACCTTTACAGCAACAAGTTTGATTTCACCACCAAATGTCACAGCTCATTAAACTCAAGAAATAGTGCTCTCCCTTGCAGAAAATGTTATGAAACACAAAAGGTAACAACTTGATCCTTCTTGTGTATATATATATTTCTCAAGACGCTAGAGATGGAGGCTGGGATTTTTCAAGAGTACTTGTTGTTGGCCAAACTCTGCTGCTGTTCAGGTTAGTGGGAAATTTAACACTCCCTTCAGCAGAAGCAGAGTGATGCAGCTGACATTTTTGTGGTGAAAAATTGCTTTTCTTTTCTTTTTATTTGAAGAAAAGAAAGAAAATATATGTATTTAAATATAAACAAATGTTTTGAGTACTACAGGTATTGCATTTGTAGAATAGGAAAATTTTGGCAACATTGGCAATGCTCTAGACCGCACAGTCTGGTGTTATTTCTGTGTGAGGATAAGTCACACTGCAAAATAACAAAAGAAAAGTTAGGGTTTTTTAACTTTAGATGGAAAAATTAAAGCAGAAATATTACGGATAAAATTAAATATTTATTCTGTGAAATAACTGTGATTTCATTTTAATGTATTGCCTCTTTGGACACAATTAGTCCCTGAAAATATGTTTTAAAAATCAGCTTTAATTATGTAGCACAAATGTGTTAAAACTTTGAAGAACCTTATATGAACTGTTAATAAGTATTCAGATAGATTTTTTTTAGAATTATGCTATTTGGTAAGAGACAAGAGAGTTACAATTATGAAGCACTAAGCTTGGATATATGTCTAATCTTTATCCTTAAAAGTATTGTTTGTTACAGTTCAAATGCAGCTCTGAATGTGAAAACTGGTTTGCTGACCAGCTCAATATTAACTGTAATTCTGTTAAGGTGGTATAAATCAAGATTGTAAAAGGTTCTACTATCTACTTTTTTTTTTTTAACCTTTTATCCAAAGTATGTAGTTTATGTGAAAATCACTTGAACCTTGTAGACTTTAAAATGACTGCGATGCCACCAGAGGAATGCGTGTCTGGGTTTCAGCATCTTTGCCTTTGCCTTCCTCTTCCCCTTCCCTTCTGCTTTCCTTTCCTATTTCCCTTTTCCATACCCTAACTACATATCTAATATAAAATTTGGCCAATAAATATTTGCTGTTGTGATAGAAAACCTAATTAACCTATAATGTAGTAGCACTGATATGTGTTCTTTTCTACTTTTGTGCTATATATAACCCTTGGGACACAGTAGAGATAAATTTCATACCCTACTGTAATCTAACAGGTACTAATTTACATCAGGTGTCAAAAATTGAACAAACAGAATTCCATGCATACATTTTCTGTTGTCATTGAAGTTTTCTGTATATGTGTGCATGTATTTGACATGCTTTCAGGAATGCTAGGAATGTATTATCTGTACTAAATTTTTGACCTGTACTTTAACATTTCAACATTTTATTAAAAAAATAGGATTTCTTTTGTCCTGTACATGTTGTATTTAAACTTCTTATTAGATATTAAATTTTTGAAAGTGGGTAAGTTTTTGTTCTGTGAAAGACTAAAGAAGTAGAAGGTGTTTTGGAATAGATGCTATCCCATTGGGAAACATATGATATGACGTAAATTTTGCTTTAAACTCTTCCCTTCCTTGAGGAATATGGAGAGGCATGGATATATGAGATAATTTTTTGTCAACAGCTGGTGAAGCACACTCATGCAGGGATCTTGTCAAACACCTCTTGCAAGAAAGGTGACTGAGGTTGCAAAGGTGCTGTGCGTAGACCTGTGCTTTGGAAACACCTGAGAACAGAAATTGGTTTGTGCTCTGCCTCTTGGGAAAGGTCAACCTCTCCTACAACCCTCACCTTGCAGGCTTACTTGATGTTCTGCCTTGATTCCTGGGATGTCAGCAGACATACTGAGAAGTTGGGAGCAGGAAATAATGCAGACAGAAGTGAGATTATGTTAGGTTTCCTCCTAATGATATTTAACAGAAATACAAGTTTTTCTTTCTTACATGGAGCATAAGGGAGAAATTTTGTTGCTGTAACTATTTGTTATTGTTAGCTGCAGTTTCTAGATGCTTCATGCAAGTGGAACTGCTCTTTTTTCTGTATTTTCAGGGTTTTTTTTAGATATTTCATGGTAATTTTTTGTCATCTTACCACAGAGATGTCCAGCTGGTGTAGCACATCTTTCTGTGCTTTGTTTCTTTGCGAGAAAAAGACTGAAGGCTCATTAAGATAAAGGGCTCTTGGTGGAGAACAATCGACACTAGGAGAACAATCCAGTGAACGCATCTTTGCAGGCATAATTTACACTTATGATTTGAGATCCTGGTGAAGATTTTGCTGCTAAGTACTATAAAGGTGAATTTTGTGAAAACACTGAGTAATTAATTTTTTTAGTTGTGCGTTGGAAAGCTGCCTTGTTTACCCAGTCTCCTTAACTGAGAAGACTTTAGATGAAGAAAATATGTGAAAAGGCAGTTCTTCAAGGTAGATTTTTTTCAGTGTATGCTCTTCTGTGTCTGTATGTTTTTTAAGACAAGAGAGTTACAAATTGGGATTTCTGTGAATGCACGAGACTGTTGTACTACTGAACTGAAACATTAAGAAGGTTTCTGTGAGAGATGATCCAGTAGACTACAACAGATGGGGCTGGGAAAACAGAAGGGTCAAAGTGATGTAGTTGGGTGACCAGGCGAAAAAAAAGCAACCTTGGCTTTACCACCCACAGTCAGGCATGTTTGTAGTACTGAGAGATATGACCTGGGATGGGAATTTAATGCTATAGGGGAAAATTGGTTTGTTCAAATTAATAGATTGAGTTCATTCTCATCCTCTGCAAAACAATTTTATGTTGTAGTGTCTTTGAGATTTTCATTCAGCAGGGAAGTGCTACATTACATGGTTGTAGTGCAACTCACACACTGGGAAACATCACATGTTGGGTAGTTGTGGCTTTACACATTGCTACTGATATAATTTAATAAGGAACCCTCAAATTTGACTAATTCTTGTTGCTGCAAGCTAGTACTTGGCAAAAGGCCTACCTTTATGGCACTGGTTATACGTGATGTTCAAATTAATATATAATCCCTTTTCATTCATTTCATTAGCATTTAAATTCTTGTCCTTTGCAACCTGCTGTGTCATTAGCATTCAACAACTAATTAAAGGTCATGTTTTAAAAGTATTTCTTTTAAATGACTTTGTGAGCCATTGATTTCAATATAAGAGCTTAATATGCTTTATCACAGTGTTACTCCATGTAGGCTAGCATTGTATTGAGCTTTCACCTCACTTGGATAAGGCTGTCCCTGGAGTTCCTCATGGCATCTTTTTGTGATGAATCCAAATTGCTTTTTCTTACCTGCAGTTTCAAAGAAATCTCACATGTCTCTGTTTCCAGACCCCTCAAAAGCATAAGATCTCATATAAGCTTGAGGACAGCACACTGTTAACTTTCTACTATTTAAAAAATTGACATCTTATTCCTTTATTTTGTCTTTTGTTTGATACATGATAACAAAATATTGCGTCTCACAAAAAAGAGGTTGTATCTTTTTTATATATCTTATATGGAACTTAGACCAGACATCAGAATGATGTCAGAATATTCTGTTGACCTCTCTTTTTTTTGTTAACATCTCTTAATATATACAAAAGACCCAAGGGTTGTGGCCTGCCTCTGAGGCAGGGCAATCAAATTCATTGATAACAGATCCTTTGGTGGGGCGGGTGGGTTAAAGCAAAATGACACTAAATAACTGATATAGAAATGAATTTTATTTGAAAAACTGCTTTTAAATTGTAACTGTAAAAAAAAATAGTAAGGGATTGGAAAAGGGGTCTATAGCCGTTTTGGAGTTTATGATCAACCTAAGAGAGGAAAATTGGGAAGAGAAGGGTAGGAGAGACAGGAGAACAGATAGATATCGCCACCTGTGGCTCCAGTGATGCATGTGTGATCAAGGCCTGTAGTCATGACATGCAGTCCTGCTCTGTCAGGGTTAGAGACCCATGTATGCACCAAAAAATTGGGGGTTTATAACCCTGGTTCTTCCAGTAAATGCCCCAGCCTGCTCTGTGAGGAATTTTTGGCAGGCACAATCTTTCTGGAAGGTTATGGAAGTTTGTGGACATTGAGAGGGCAGGTGAGGGTGTGTGTCTGTGTGTCTGGGTGTGCCTGAACAAATTTTCTGCACAAAGCTTCTGAGTAAATTTTCTGAGTTTTGCTGTTGCACAGTGGTGGCTCATGGAGTGGGAAGGAGACCAGCATAAAACCCCTCCTCTATCCTGTCTTCCCTTAAAGATGGTTTTCCTTCAGTTCAAAACCAGCTTGATTAAGGCAAAATTTAGACTCAAGGTCCAAGTGGTTCACTACAGAAAGTTTGAGAGAGGCTTCTTTAAAAGTTTGCCTTTATATTAATCCTGCCAGCGTGGATATGGATCTCTGGTAATAATAGAGTCTGGCACCTCCATGAGCTTTGTGATACAACTGGTCTCACATATGAAAGACATTTTGATCTTGTTTCTGACAGGTTAAGAAAAGTACTATTTATGTGGATTCTGTCCAGATGTATGGTAAATTAGCGACTAATGATGATCTCCCAATTTCTCTCGCATCACTGCTGACACTGTTGAGGAGCCACTCAGGAAACTTGCTTTGTTTTAATACAGCCAGGAAGATTATGTCAGACATCTGTCAAATGTAACCTTAAAAAGAAAGAAAGAACATAAAAGAGAGAATTTTTGAATATGATTATTTTTTATTTGTAGCAGAAAAATCTTCCTGAACTTCTTAATATTTAAGATGAACAAAATGAAGACTTAGGATACTATATTTAAGTGGTCAAAAGACATGTGAGAAGAAACAGACAAGGTGATAACGCAGTGTGAATTGCAGATACATGGCAGAAAGACTCTATTCAGCACACAAATGAAATCTTTCACCTATGAGACCAGAATAGGAGAGATATCCACAAATATAGCAAAGAGGAGAAGAGGTGTTAAAATTAAGTTTAAAAATATAGTGATAATGGGAGACTGTCATTTTCTGAGACAGGTGTGATTCTTATCAAAACAGGTCAGGGGTTATGTGCAGGCAGAAAACCAAGATTGTAGCTGGAAGCCACGAGAAGTTAATTGAAAATTGTATCCTGAATTGAGAAGAAGTCTGCCTTTGTGTATTCAGAAATTTGCTGACACGCACATGGGAAAGTAAGAAAGCCATTTTCCAGACATCTAGATTTAGAAACTGCAAGATTTGTAACTGAAAAAAAGGTAGAAATTACTTTTCCAGTCAAGGATGGAGTAATTGTATTCATACATCCTAAAGCAAAAGAGGTAGTAAGTAGGTTTATATATAAATTATTTTTTTCTTTTATGTGGATATGGCAATACTGTGAAGTGTAAGTTGAAAGTTAATGGGAAGACTGTGTACAGATTTAGATACTGAGAATTTAAAGGAGAATTGCCACTCTTGCCTGAAGATAAAGTGCTTTAGGAGATTCATCTGAGAGATGGGAGCAGACTATGGCCTTAATTCTCTCTGTGGCAACATTTTCCTTTCTTTTAAACTGCTTCAGATATACCTCTTTTATCGAGCAATGCTTTGTATACTCTGGTATGAAGCAATGAAAAGTAGAATTGTATTGAATTTGGTGCCAGCTGGGACTAGATGTGGGAATATGATGTACTTCCTTGAGATGAATGTAAGAGAATACTTGTCTCTTTATAGACTTAATGAGAAATCATGTATTCAATTTGCAAGGCTGCAGTTATCCCTACTACTTTTGCTTCTCATAATGGCTGATCCCTTTTTAGTTTGGCCTGATCAATTAATCCAGACAAAACATTCTAGTTTAAGTGGCGTCTAATTGGGTTACTAGACAATCATACGGAAACAGTGAACTTTTAGAATGATTTTGGCATTGTTTAACATTGTATAAAATGGGCTCATTAAGATTTGAAGGAGGGTGACACTGAGGTAAATCTAATAGTGATTGAGAACAGAGTACATTTTATCTCCATTACCTTCTGGGAGAATAGTTTTAATAACGAGTGCAACTTAAACGTCAAATAAAGCAGATTTTAATTTATCTCAGGTAAAAATGACATTTTTCTTAACTTGCTTTACTGAGGTAAGTAAAAACCCCAAAGTAAAGATGCCAAAAGCAATAATTGTGGAAATATTTTGGTATCTCATTTTTTAGGATGAGTCTGTACAAGGTCCTATGTAGCTTAATGCCCTTAATCCATTAAATTCTTTTATTTTAATTGTTTGCAGTTCACAAACATGTCCTCTTTGTTGTTTAAAAACAGAGCTGGGCAGGAAAATAGACCAACATGTACTTATTTCAGTAATTAAATTCTTTTCCCTGATGTAGAGATCACTAGCATCAACCAAAGAGTTCTTTGAATACCACATCACTGAACAATTAAAAATGTTTTCTTTAAGAGCCCTTCATAACAATAGGGTCCTTAATTGTTAGTATCAAAGCTTTATAACATCACTCCTAAAAAGATGAATTGTTTGTTTGCCAAAGGCATGCTTTAAGCCAGTTTGAAGATATTTGTAATTAAAAAATCCCTCTCTCCTCCACCCCCAATTAGTGCTATCCCACACCATAATCCAGTGTATTTGATAGATATTGGGACTGAAATTCATAAAGGAGATGACCGCTGTGCTTTTAAGAAGGACACTGTCTAACTTCTTTTAGATTTGTCTATCTTCTACTCAGAACACATATGTGAATCCAAAACTCTGTGTCTTAGAAGACTGTCCCAAATCATGCAACATTTTTTTGAGGTAACTCTTGTTGTCCTTCTCAAATGTTTTGTGTGTCTTAAAATATGTATTGTGATGGAAGGAAATGTGCTTGTCTGCTTGCACCCACTACCTAGTTTCATTTACAGGCAGGATGTTGATCTTGCAGTTTTTCCCTTAATGCATAGATTTGCATTTACAAGCTCCAGCAGAGACCACATGTGTGGAAGCTGGCTTTTGAGGACATTTTCCCATCTCACAGCCTTAGGAAAACAAATCACAAATTTTCTGATCACCAGGTGAAGGGAATATCTTAATTTAAATTGCTTTGTGATTGAAAAACAAATCATGGAATGCCCAGTTTGTCAAGTGTTTGCTTCCTAGTTTTGATTCAAAGTATCATTTTTTCATCTTAAAGCTTCCTTTTCTGCCATTAAGAAGGAAGAAGAAGAAATAGGGTCCAGCCTCAAACAGTAATTTTTTTCATTTTAGCTGGAGACTTGAAGAATAATACTGGTCACAATATTTTGATTATTATTTCTGGTTTTGTATCTTTGTTTTTTTAAGTAATTCAGTTACCTAGTAAAACAGAAAGTGTGACAGTTTGTAGACAAATTTGCAACGGTTGCAGATGGTAAATGAAGAGCTGTTATTGCCTGTAGTGATTGCAGGAGTTTCAAATTTCTGGTAATCTGTGAATGTAGGCTGAGTGTGACATCCCCAAGGCAATCAAGCACAATGGTATTGGCTCAATGTGCTTAGGCTTACTAAAGCTGGATGAAAAAGTTAGTAGAACTTTTAAATAATTCACTTTAAAAGGTGTCACAGTACTCAAGGGGGCAGAATGTTATACCAACAATTGTTAGGATTGACACCTGGCAAACAGCATTTAAGGATGCATTTTCTAAATGTAGAAAAAATGGCACTCACCTGAACTGAGTTGACTGGTCTGGCATTCGCTGAAATGTATGTTTGGAGTTCTCGTCTTCTCAACGTAATGCACATGGCATAGCGTGAAAACAGAAAGGCACATTTTTCTTACCTGTCGGGTGGTCAAGAAAGGGTGTGAATGAGCCTGTAAAACACTATATTGTTAATTATATTCCGTGGACACCTTCCTTAAGAGTCTATTTCTTCAACTGAGTAGTCTTCACATAATTTATTCTATGAACAAGTCCAATTAAAATGGCATTATATGAAATCAGCTTAAATTAAAAAAAACATTTTTATGTGAAGTAGTTAGCCTTTCTCATTTTTTTTTTAAACCTTTGAATTAGTTAAACTTGTATCCTGAATTCCTTCAGGAAAACTACAGGAGATATCAGTCAGTCTCAATAGTTGTTCAAACATGAATTTCTACAATGACTAGTGCATATTAGAGATGAGGAAACATATATGGAGAAATTTAGTGACTAATCTAATTTGCCAAAATATATGTCATGGAATGCCTAATTTCAAGTTCAGAATTGCAGACAATATTTCTTCATGTTTCCAAGCAAATAAATGAGAAAGTCTAAATGGACTATGAGAATGGTTATGCTAATTTGAATCCTGTGTTTCTTAAGGGCATGCTGTCACAGAAAATATCTTTTAAAAAATTGACTGTGCCCTCAGAATAAGACAATTTTTTTTGGTAAGAATTACTTATTTTTCACATGGGGAAAAGTACATCTTGTTACTAATATGGAAATTACTTAGAAAAAAAAAAAGCTGAAACAGTAATCTCCAGCCATTAGCACTTCAGTTATTGCCATCAAAAAATAATTTACAGATCTTCTCGCAGCTGCTCGCAGCTGCTTATCAAGAGATTGTTGTGAGACAAAGCTGGGCCAGAAGAGGTTTTGCTCATCATGTAGTCAATGTAATTAGTTTAAGAATAACCTCTCCCTTGTGCACCTGAAACTATTCTATCAGGTAACAGACCTAGGTAGATAAGACACCACCAAAAAATGTAGCTCCAAGTAGAGCTGGACAAGTCAGCAGGGTAAGGCATTTTGGTGAGGAAACTGATTACTAAAAGATACTAACCAGTGTATTAAAGATAGTTATAAAAAGATAGTTACAAAAAGTCTTTGTTGAGTAAAAAAATAAAGTATTTGCTTTCATATATTTGATGATATACAAAACGCTACAGTGTTTTTTTCTGTGTAATAATTTATCTTTTTATTTTGTGGTAAGTATAAAATGTTTTCATATGCATTTTATTTCTTTCTATGTAGTTGTTAAAGGCAAAATCTCTAAAACAAGCCAAATTATCTGAATGGAAACATTCCTGATTTTGAGATGAGATTTTTATTCCTACATGCATTTTATATGCATTTTGGAGTGGGGGTTTTTTTCCTCCCTTGAGGAAGTGCCACTAGATGGAGCAAGTGTTGTTTAAAAAAAGGGAAAAAAAAAAAGGAAAAAAAAAACCAAAACGAAAAACAAAACAAACAAAAAATAAACAAAAAATAAAAAGGAAAAATCAGGTATACCAAAGCCCTGCCCCTAAAGCCTGAGAAAGATAAGAACACAAATCACGTACAGATGCAAACCTTTGTTATTAAAAGTTATATGCTAGACTATGGAAAGTTAATGTAAATGGAAGCTGTCTAATCCAGAAAATTCTTTTCACCTTTTGGTAAATATCTTAAGAGAAATTATGCTTAAATGAACTCTAATACAAGGAGCTCATGGAGAAAAAGGATAACCGCAGAAGCAATTATTTAAAATTCCTTGTAGAATTCATTGCATAACTAAGATAATTGGGATGCCATCATTAAATATTTTTAGATAATGAGAAGCAGAATGGGCTTATTAGCACATTTCTCACTGTATTAAGTAAATGTTTTATCAACTGCTTTAAACTTGGCCACAGAAATTTAGATTGACCTTGGAACATGAGACTTGCCTGGAGGATAAGGAATGATGGACTCATTTCAGGGTGATGTGTTGGTTTGTACTGACCCACAGAGCTGCTCCACAGCAGCATCCCCTCTTTAGTTGGAAAATGAGACTCAACAGAGTCTCAGGACGTGAACATTACAACTCTTCTTGGTCAGAGGTGAGATTAATTTGGAAGAATCTGTGTTGATGTATTTCAAAGTCTCAAAAAACCTCTGATCTCACTAAGACTTAGCAAAGCCCAGACTATATTCTTCCAGCTCTCTCAGATGGATTTATTTTAGTGGGCTGTATTTAATGTGAGGATTATGCTTCTCAAGATTGTTCTCTTTACCTGGAATTAGAAGAAGATGGGGGGAAAAAAGCCATAAAAATTCTCTGGATTAAATTATAAAGCATCTTACTGACAGAATTTTGCAATCTTTTGTGGATGGCATTCTAGGGTTTGAAAGAGAGCATTTTTTGTATCCTTGCGGCTGATCTGTTCTGTCCTAAATTGCAGTTACAGGGGCTTAAATGATAACAGGGGTTTTCAGATCTTTTGTTTTAATTAGACTTTAGTAACTTAACCAGTCAGCCGGTGGAGAGTTTTATTCCCATTCCTGTCTGTCATGTATGATTTATTGTACCGCACTAATCTGCTCTTTGTCTTCTCCTAATTTACAGGGAAGTGTTTGATTGCCTTTTAGATTATGCACAATAGTATACAATCTTTCTAAATGTTGTGCTATCAAAAATTCCCGATTCTCTTCCTCTTTCTGTACACTCCAGGTGATTAGGGCCCACCTACGTTTTCAGTGCAATAAACAGATGCAGGTGAAAGACAGAAACCTGCCGAAGGTACAGTAAAGTAGGCAGAGGCCATGCCTTGTTAAAGAAGCCTGCCCACGCAGTTCAAATGATGTATAGCCACACTGACCCAGCGAGACGTCTTCCAGGGTTAAGGATTAGTAGCTACGTTTGACTAAGCCACGGTCTCTTTGTTCAGGCTGCCAGTAAGGGCACCAATTAGTGTCAGTTGCAGTGGTGACTTTTTTGAGATCTCAGGCTTCAGGAAAATTCTTTAGTGGCTCTACCTAGTCGTGCTGACTGTACTTCATAGCATAAATATAATATTGTGAGGTCTCTTTTGGTGTGTTGTGTTTGTTTAAGGAGTAGAAATAGGGGTTTGTGGAATATTGTAGGAGGCCATTAAAAGTTTTTGGTAAATATGCTTTCTATTTTATTAAAACAAGTAATTTATGATCTGTCACTTCAAACTTCACCACTTTTTCCATACAGATCCTTAGTTTTTTCTAAAGCCAATTATTTTTTTGGTGATGAATATTACTTTAAAAAAAAAGAAATGCAGGAAAACTTGATGAACATAACAGAATTAGTAAAAGCTGAGGGTTTGGTTATACATTCTGTAAATAAAAGAAAGAAGCTTTGAAATTGTGAGTTGCCTGCCTCTCTAAACCATCATGAACAATAATAAAAATAATATGCTCAGTATTTTCCGTGCACCAATTTTAGAACGAGATTTTTTTTTTCTCAGAAAGGATAAATAAAATAAAAACTTGGAGCCAGAAATTAAATACAGGCTAATGTAAGAATGAGAAGGCAGAAAAAGGAACAGATTAAAGCTTGGTTTTGTTAAGCTGCTATTGGTCCAGTTATTACTTTTTCTAACGATTTTGAGTGGAAGATTCCAGCACTGGATATATATGACTTAAGTATAAGTTGCTGCAATGTCTATGGGAGGGTTGGGTCTTGGGTTTTGGTTGAAATAATTTGTTTTCTTGGCTCTGCTCTGTTAGATCTGGAGGAGCCTGGTCATGGGATGTGACCAAATTTCCATAGAAAAAAAGATGTTTCTTCAGGGCTAAATCTTTGCTTTGTCTTGATAGAAGAGGAGGAGCACATTAAGGGTAAACTTCAAATCAAGCAAGGACATTATTTAGTGATTGTACTAGAATAAATCATGTTCCTTTGCGATTTACATGTTTAAAAATTCTTAAGATTTTCTTTCTTTCCCATCTACACAATAAAACTCCTCAGAGACTAACAGTGAAGACTCTAATTATATTATTTGTGATGTAAAACCACATTTAATAATGATTTTGTGACCTATTTATTGTTTAGAAAACTCTTCTGCTGGAGCTTCAGTGATCTGCATTTTAGTCCAGGAAAACTTGAAGATGTGTCACAAAATAATATAAGAACTCAAGCAAGTGCTACTGACTCCTGACTGAAATATATGCATGCTGATTTTTGCTTCCTCCATCCATGTGTGATTATCTTTTCTTCTGCTGTCTCTAATTTTCCAAAAGAAGAGCCCATAATTAATAAGGTGGTCCACATTTGAGTGATGTTCCTGGGAATATCAACACTTCACTATAAATGGAAAGGGAGAGGGTGCTATAAATATATATGAGGCTTCAAATTTTTTTTTTATTCCCAGGACATAGAAGTAGCCAAAATATCAGCTTCCCTCTCTTAGCTGCTCTTATCACTTGGATGCAGGTCTGGCAATGGTGATTCATATATTTTTCACCTTCATATTGGACAATTACAATGTATCCTGCTACTTGCAGTCCACCTGGAAGGAAAATCCAAAAGAGGTGGTTCAATATTCAATAGTCTTCCCTTTTAGAAGATCCACTGTCAGTTCAAGTATGGATCTCTTGAACTTTCTTTGAATCATTGTCACCACTGGACTCTTAACAAGAAATGATTGTTTCTCAAAAGGTAGATAAGTTATTTTCATTCATTTTCTTCAGCAAAGGGATGCGTATGGAAAAGTGATGCCATGGCATAGATAAAGTGTACACACCGTGTGTTAACCTGCCAGGTAAGTGCCTGTGTGCGCTCTGACTTCTTCCTACGCTAAGGGACTGCTCGTATGCTAAGTTTTGGAACAGGATTATAATTGTTTAAAACCAAAAAGTCATTTCATACAGGTGAGTTTCAAGGAGACCAAGAGAGGACACTGAAAAAGAAACAATGAGAATGAAGCCTCAATACATCCTAACATTACTCTGTGCCTTTTGGTAGTCAGTTCCATTTGGGTATCAATTCTGACTCTACGGCCTTTTATAACCAATTTTCTTTCACTTTGTAAAAGCAGCAGTCAATTATGTGTTTGCTTCTTGCTACCTAAAGAAATTATCAGCTCGCAGAAGTATAAAATAATTTTGAAGAAAATATGTAAAATTTAATCCTTCTTTATCCTCCTCTAGTATCCAGAAACCAGAAATCTCCTGTAAACACTATATTATCAGGCTGATCTTCTGCAATGGCCCAGGAACCATGATCTAAAGATAACTTCCTTTCTGAGTGTTGGATTGAAAATTGAGCGTGGAGGGATCTTTTGTTTGTGTTTGTCAGAGTTGTGTGGTGGGTTGATGGGTGCAGTTATTGTAGATCGAGCTCACCAATCTTAGGAGTTGAGGTGTTACAAAGGGCTTAGGTCTAACACTTTCTGTTGACAGGTCAATCTACTGTTTGCTGTTTGTAAAGGAAGTTTTGAGTTCTTCTCAGGAAATCCTGCTGAAATATTGCTACCTGCATTCTTGCACTGCTCTTGAGTAAAGCTGAGTAATGAAACTCTTACTCACCAAAAAATCCCCGAGACCAACTCAGGAACAGGTGAAAATTTGATGTACTGCAAGATATGTACCTAAACCACTTCGAATAGATCTAAAAATGGCCTTTGGTTCTGAAAGCTATATCACCAAGTTTGACTCAAGGTTCAGTCTTGTGCCATTTGTTTTTGAGGAAGAAAAAGTGTTAAATAGATAATTAATATCTGTAATAACGCAATGTACAACATCACTGCACAGCAAACCTTTGAGTGTAACTTCTGGTACAGTAATCTCTCCTTTTATTGTGAGGGAATCTAAAAGCAGCTTTGATTATAATGACTCATCCCATTTTCTCATTTATCATCATAGGTTTTGCTTTGATATTACAAAACCTTCTTATAATTTTATCCATAGCACCTCATCTAGAGGTGTTTTCCCTGTGAAGTGTTTTCCCAGCTTCAGTAATCTTCTCATTGCTCTGATGATAGTGTTGATCAGCTGCTTCAGCCCACATTTCTTTCTCTCGTTTTTCCTCTCCTATACAGTCTATATATCTGTGAGGAAAAATTTTCATGACATCTTTGCTTTCTTTTCCTCTAAGAATGTCAAATGGACTTTTGTTTCCGTAGAATTTTCTTTCTGTTCTCTTTTTTTTTTATTCTCAAATAAAAACTTATCTACTCTCATCTTCCTGTATGCTCATTGACCTCTCATTGTTATGTCTCTACATCAACAATCCTTTCCTGCTTCCCACTCACTACCCCGTGAGAGATTCTCTACTGCCCTTGACAAGAGTTCTGTGTTTTAAAAGTCAATTGGTGGTTCTGTTATCAACTAAAGAGATCATTGTTACAAGACTTCTCTATTTTTCCTTTAGCTTGTATCTGGATGAATATAAACACTAGAAAACTAAGGTGTCTTATTGCTGTTATTATCTCTGGACTGAAAAGTTAATTTATACACTGATTCACACTTATATAGTTCCTTGACCTGTCTTTTGTTGTTGAAAATAGAAAATTCCATAGCTAAAGGTTTTTTTTTTTTTTAATCTTGTCTAAATACTCTGTCGTCTGACCATAATCTCATTGGAATCAGTGGGATTTTTTTCCATTAACATCAGTATGCTTTGGATCAGATCCCAGACAAACTTTTCCTTGCCTTTTAATACTGTGAGTACTCAATTATGGCTCTCCTAATGCCGAACCATGCTGGGAAGGGAAAGTATTTGCACTGCTGGAGCCCTGGTTCCTGGCAACCATATGTCTTTCAAAGGCAATGTTCCTCCATGGGGGAATGATGGAAAGATTCCCTCTGCTACACCTCTTTAATTACATGGGCAAGTATCCTCCCACTGCAGTCCTTCCAGCATCTAGGAGCAGTGCTTTAGCCTTCTATGATGCAGTCAACATTTCCAGAAAAGATGAAAAACTTCCTCTCTGACTTCCTGATTCAATACTCTCACCTCCCATGCAGCTGTTACTTATTACAGCAATGCATTTCTAAATTGAGAATGCTCAAGACAATAAGGATTCCCATATGGCGCTTGCAGCATCTCTGAGACTGGAAACTTTCTTTGCTATTTCTCATCAGTAAAAATATCTTTGCTTAAGGAGTGTTGTGTATTGCTTACTTTTTGAAATTCTGCCTTTATTTCTATTAAATTCAGAACAAAATGACAAGAAAGGACCTTCTATACATATATATATATATATATATGCATGAATATATATAACATTTTCTATATATAAAATGTGTGTGTGTGTATGTGTGTCAGTCTATGAATATAAAGTCAGATTGTACACCTTCCAAAAAGAGTAATTTTCTTTTCTACCTGACAGAGTTGCTCTACCTTTCATATGTTTTAGTCATCCTCAAGCACTGACACCTCAAATTCTGTTTTGACAAGTGGTGAAATCATTTAATAAAAGTCTGTAGTAAGGCTGCTAAAACCCAAGTTTTAGATGAAACTCTTAACTTGGAACAAAGAATTGTAGATATGAGAGGAGTAATTCCACAGGTCTGTCCTTTTTTTGGTCACCTGAGCAGGCAATTTCTGTTTTTAATTTACGTTTTTTATCCCCAAGTATTCTGATGTCATGGGGAAAAACTATACGTTTCCCCTCTTCCCTCCCACCCCCTCAGCAGGAAGTTCCTAGTTTCGTCGAAAGTGCTTTATTGTTTGTGTAATCACCTTCATATTGTAATCTGGAAAATATAATTAGAATTTTAATTTCAGAAAATATGAGAAAAACAGATTACCTAAGTATAATGTTTGCACTTATTCTGCCAAACAGATGGAAACAATGTGGTAGGTATTCAAGAAATCTGGGAAATGCTTTCTGGGAGAGGCTGGAGTCATTGTTTGTATGCATTACACTGTTTCTGGAATGGTTCCATCATGCTTACCCTGGACACGTGCAGGGTACACTGCTCCAGGTAACCATGTTTGGTGAAGGCTCTTCAGCTCACAGCCAGTGTTTGCAGAGCTCTTCAGAGTGGCAATATGTGTGCCCACATAAAAGTTGGGGTAAGACCTTTACTGCACTTCAGACCCTGCCCAAGACAACTCACTGAATAGGCCTTGTAATGGCACAAGTACTTTCTGGGATTACTGTGTTGTGTAAAAGTCAGAGGATGGTTTTTAGTCAGACAGTGAATCTGAAGTAGAGCAACAGCTATGTGTATGATCTGAGAAGGAAAAATCTGTTTTCAAACAAAGCTGTAAATGAAGTTTCTCTGATGGTGTATGCTTGTCCAAATGCCTCAGTCTCTGGTGACAGAAGTGTAGAGGAATGCTGATCTCTTCTGTGAGTGAATTCCAGGCACTAAAAAGCACCATGTAGCTTTAAGCGTCAGTTTTAGAGTTCTCTTCAAGACTGCAAAATAGCCTAGTCAGGTAATAAGGTATGGTAATAAAGACCCTGTCTTGAATTCTGTCCTGAGGGTAAAAAGAACTATTGGGTGCATTACTTTCTTGATGGATTCATTATTGGTTGCTTTTAGAGCAACATATTCCCAGTGTACAAAGTAGAAGAAAGGTATTAGTGGAAGCAAGAAAAAACTTCTAGACAGTTTTCTATCCTCAGGATCAATCCAGATTCTAGTTTTTCCAGGCAAAATGGACAATAACAGAATCACAGAATATGCTGAGTTGGAAGAGACTGACAAAGAACTTTTGAGTCCAACTTCGAACACTGCACAGCTCCATCCCCCAAGAGTCACACCATGTGCCCGAGAGCATTGTCCAAATACTCCTTGGACTCTGTCAGGCTGGTGCTGTGAACATTTTCCTGCAGAGCTTGTTCCAGTGCCCAACCACACTCTGGGTGAAAATATGGATATTTTCTAATATCCAACCAACCTCCCCTGAGACTACTTCAGGTCATTCTCTTGGGTCCTGTCACTGGTCACCACAGAGGAGAGATCAGTGACTGCCCCTCCTGTTCCCCTCATGAGGAAGTTGTAACTGCAGTGAGGTCTCCCCTCAGTTTCCTTTTCTTCAGGCTGAGCAAGCCAAATGGTCTTAGCCACTCCTCATACGGCTTCTCCTCAAGGCTCTTCACCATCTTCATTTGGACACTGGCCCTCATTTGGACACTGTCTAGTCGCTGAATGCCTTTCTTATATTGTGGTACCCAAAACTGCCCCCAGCACTCGAGGTGAGGCTGCCCCAGTGCAGAGCAGAGTGGGACAGTCCCCTCCCTTTCCCACCTGGCGATGCTGTGCCTGATGCCTCCCAGGACAGGGTTGGCCCTCCTGGCTGCCAGGGCACTGCTGACTCGTGTTCAACTTGCCAGTGGCCAGGACCCCCAGGTCCCTTTCCATGGCACTGCTTTCCAGCCTCTCATTCCCCAGTGTGTCCGTACATCCAGGGGTGCCCCATCCCAGGTGCCGAGTCTGGCACTTCCCCTTGTTGAACTCACACGGTTGGTGATTGCCCAGCCCTCTGATTTGTCCAGGTCTCTCTGCAGGGCCTCCCTGCCCTCCAGGGAGTCAACAGCTCCTCCCAGTGTTGTATCATCTGTGACCCTGCTCGGTATCCCTTCCAGTCCTGTGTCCACGTTATTTATGAAAATGTTGAAGAGCACAGGGCCGAGGATGGGGTCCTGTGGAACGCTACGGCTGACAGGTCCCCAGTCTGATGTCACCCCATTCACTGCAACCCTTTGTGCCTGACCCGGGATCCAGCTGCGCACCCATCCCATGATGGGTTTATCCAGCTGTGGGACGGACTTTTTGTCCAGAATGATCTTGTGAGAGACAGCATAGAAAGCTTTCCTGAAATCCAAAAAAAAATCCCATCAACTGACTTCCCCTGATGAGCTAGGTGGGTTACCTTGTCTTAAAAAGAAATCAGGCTTGATAAGAAGGACTTTCCTCTCATGAGGTCATGTTGGCTGTGACCAATGACTGCGTTGTTTTTCAGGTGTTTTTCAAAACCCCCAGAATAATCTTATCCATAACTACCAGGCACTGAAGTGAGACTGACAGGCCTGTGGCTTCTAGAGTCCTCCTTCTTGCCTTTCTTGAGATTTCGGACACCATTCGTCAGCTTCCAGTCAGCTGGGACCTTTCTGGATTCCCAAAATTCCACTCAAAAATTATCGAGAGAGGTTTTGCAATTATTTCAGGCAGCAATTTTTGGGGCTTTTTGAATGAATCCCATCACACAAACTTGTGTGTTTACATCTGGAGCAGCAGACCCCTCAAAATTTCAGGGTCAGCTGGGGATTGATCATTCTTGCAGTCATGGTCCTCCAGCTTAGGGCACCGAGACCCCTTTGGTCTGCCATCCATATTGAAGATAGGGGTAAAGAATGAGTTAAACACCTCTGCCTTGTCTCTGCCTCTGTTTGTGAGGTGACCATTCTCATCCTGTAATGGGTCAATGCTATTTTTCCACTGCAGAGTAGCTTGGCACAGTTGTTTTGAGTTTAAGCAAAACAAGCAGGCCCTGTGAGTAGTATGCCAGTTGCACCTAGGGAAGAAGTCTAATATGAGGAGCAGAAGCCATATACACAGTTTGGAATTTACTTTAGACCTCCTTTATGCTGGAGACATACCAGTCTGTACTCAAACAGCAATATTCAGTGGATTTACTTATTTCTTTTCTCCCTGGAGCAACAGAAGAAGGTGAAGCGAGGTGTCAGGATCTAGTTCAGAGGTTAATTTCCAGTGAAGAACTCTGCTGGGAAACCATAAGCAGGAGGTAAACCCAAGAGAATTCCTCATGTTTAATCATTCATGATAAAAATGCCACGGAGGTTTTCCCTAATATATGGTGATTTATCACTGAAAAATATTTAAGAATTTTAATTGATGGACCTTTTAGAGATCTGCACAATAATAAAAGTTATCTTTCTCAATGTATTTTGTGCTAAAATGTATTTGGCACTTTATACATTTCATAAACTTAATTGCCATTTCACTCATGCTAGCAATCATCTCTATTACAGGGATTATTAGTTGCCCTCAAACACAACTCCTAATGCTCTGTTCTGCTAAGTAAGCCATCTGACTTTTAAAGAGAGGGCTTTGGCAGTGCAGAGAGCAGGATACATGCTAAGCCCTCACCAGCTATGGATGAAACATAAGAAATATTTTTCAGCTGTTAGATAAGTAGAGGTAACAGAGAGAAAGGAAAAACCTCATTATTCCCCATTTTATGATCCACACAAAGTCTGTCTGGGTTTATGAAACAGCTAATTTCATGTTTTCTGTAGAGGAAAGAGAGTATGGAGACCTTTAAGTTCCGCCATCAATTTGTCCATCACCTGTAGAAGATTGAAATATTTGAGGATCAATAAGATCTAGGCATATCCCTGAAGCAGAAGAGGGATGCTGTGGGTATCTCAGGCAGAGTGTGTCCACACTCATCTAGAAGGTATGCCCTTTTCATTTTCCTTCATAAAAATATTTACTCTTCATTGTTGAAATCTTGCGGATGAAGCATCTCATAGAACATGTTCACTGCAGAGTCCCGTGGTCTGGAACAATTCATTGTCTGATGTTTATGCCAGAGGTATATGTAAATAAATCAGCTCCTCTGGCAGGGCTGATCCAAAATTAGCTGTTCTGGCAGGGTTAATCATTCTAGGACAGTGTAGCCTGCTGAGGAACATTTTTGTTTTGTGATAACTACAGTTTGAATTAATCCTCTAAAGGTTTTATGAAGATGGAAGAGAGGTTGTGTTAGAGAAAGAACAGAGGCAGAATCTGTGTATAAACAAACTAACCTGTTCAGCTATTCTCAGACTTGTTTTTGTCTTCTTTCTGTTTTTCTCCTGTGTTTTTCTAGGTTAAGTGTGGACTCAAACTGGTGGAGTTAGTAATATTTTTTTTAAATGAAGACAACAGTGTACAGGATAATTCTGTGCATTGTACCTGTGTAAGAGCATGTCTATTTCTCAACAAATTATTTCAAATTATTTTCTTGACCTGAATTTGATTTGTAACTCACTGGTGTTACTACAATACTTTTAGTAGGAGGCTTCACTTTGGTCTTGCCTTATTGCAGATTTTGTATTTTTGAAAAGGAATCATTAGATGTTTCAATAAAAATTCTTTTAGTGTGTTTTTTTGGTATATTTATTTTATTTAATTTTTTAAAATAAAGATGTTATGTTCAAGGTACTGAAATCTGTGAAAAGATTTCAAAGTTTGAAAAGTATGAGTGTAACAAATGTGTGCACACCTCAGCTTTGTTATGGCTGGAAGTGTTCCGGCTTGAAAATTCTTTTATTCAGAAAACTTATTATTGACAATCTGAGTGGAAAATAGTGGAAGAAAACAACCTCTATTTCAAAACCTTTTCATCCTAAATTCTTTTAAAAACACAAATGAATTCAGGTTCCATTCAGAAAAACAGTTTTGACACAGAAACTCTTGGGAAAGAAATTAAACAGAGACCTTTGTCATATGTAAAGGAGAGGATTCCTCGACCCTTATTGTGGGGAGTTTTACTTGGCCCTCAGTGTTTAATTTAAGTGTAAGAGCCCCAGGAAAGTTGTGATGCTTGTGCCTGACCAGTCTGTTAGTGTCCTGTTAGGGGCACTCTTCACTGGGCAGTCCTGCTGGATCTGAGCGTGGTTTGACCTACTTAGTCAGGGAAATAAACCAACAGCATAAAGGAGACCCCTCAGCAGGTCTTCCCCTTTACTGGAGTGTGTTACCCACTGCTGACAACTGCCACGAAGGAGTCACACCGACAGTTTATGGAATAACACTTTTTGTTATTATACAATTTTGACACGTTAAGGTTCGAAGATTGTTGGAGATAGTGTTTGACTGCTTGAAGGAATATACAGACAAGCTCTAATCCTTAATAAAAGATTGAGTGCTAATAGAGTGCGGTTCTTACGCAATAAGCATCCCTGTGGGGGAGAAGACAGGTTTAGCCTGTCGACTGATCCCAGCAGTTAGGATGGAGTCTTCCCTGACGTTTTCCCCATTCTCGACTTACTTTTATTCTACTTCTTTGTGTTTAGGTGGAGCAAAAGTCATACAAACCTTTCCTACTGATTGGCGTAAAATTCTCTCTCTTCATTTTTAAAGATGTAGTCAAAAAGAATGTAAAGTGCATGCCAGTGAGGGGTGGTCATACCTTGGAAGTGGGTAACTTTGGGATGGAGGTGTGTATTAATATTATTATTAGGCTCCAATGAACTAAGTTCATCTAAGGAGAGTGATCTTGCGACAGTCGCTGGCTGTGCAGTGGGACGTATTCCCCCATCCCCCCTGGCTGACAGCTGGTATGCACGTTATCAGCGGCAAAGTACCACTGACTTCCCTTCCCTGCAAGGATTTCCACAGAGCCACGGTGACTCCACTCCATTCCAACCCCCTTAGCAGGTGTGTGTGTATGGGGAATCATCGTGGACTAGGTTTCAAGTCATGTCAACCACATTCCATCCAGGTAGCAGAAACTGTGATTTACCCTGTAATTTCTGCACTGATGTAACTCCTGTTAAGACGCTAATACAACTCCTCAGTTTCCTCTAACTGTATTCCCAGTTACCTGTCTACAGACTCCCTAGTCATTTTCCCACAACCTTCCAGCAATGAGGGGGAGTGAGCACAGTTTTCATTTATGGCTGTGGCCTTTCCTTCAGATGCCCTTTCTTCTGAAACTGCTCTGCTTGAAATGGTTTTGGATTGAGCTTCTCTGACTACACTACTGTGTACAGTCAGAAAAAGAAAAATTGAGAGACTGGGCTGTTATTTTGAGTCTTTATTTGTGCTTGCATCTAGTTTCTTCTTCTCGTCTTGGACAGCTCTAGCAACTTCAGTTACATTTGCCTCCAGAGATATTGCTATTCCCTTATTGGACAGGAATACAAATGAGTAGCTGCTCCAGGCAGAGATCACTGCATATATCTGAACTTCCATTAAAAACAAACAAGCAAAAACCCAAGCAAAAACCGTGCCCAATGTTTGTTCAACATGATTCTCTGTTTTGTGCAATAGGTAGCAATCAGAGTAATTTCTTGATTTCTCTGTTTTCCCCAACAATGTTTTTTCCTCAGGGAAATCTATAAGCATGTTTTCTGGGATTGTTTTTCCAATTTGGGAGAGATGAGCAATGCTAGAGTTAGAAAGCTGTTTGGAGTTGCCAGTTAAATCCTTTAATGTGTTGGTATGAGTGCAAGTAGATGGAGGTGAGAGGCTAGCGGTTGCATAAATCCAAGACTTTGACACTCATTCCCCTTTCGGAAATGTGTGGAACCACAAAGAAATGAATTGTTTCTTTTCTATAGCCTAATAAAAGGTAATTTTTTCTCCTATTGCTCTGCAAGACTTGGGTTTGCTAAAGGTCTAGCTCCAGTTATTTAAAGCCTGTTAAAGACAATCAATATTCTGCTGATAGTACTATATTGGTCAAGACCTGAGGCTAATGGTTCATTTAAGTATATTATTTTGGATAAAATATTTTACTGGCTATTTTCCTTTAGGCAGTTTTAAAAAATTGAAATATGTATGTTCAGCACTATTTTGTGTATAGAAATAATTTTTTTCCTGATTTAAATTTCATATTGATTTTTCCATATACAAGGAAAGAGTTTAAACAGCAAAAACCAAATTTGACCTACTTTGAGTCATAGAACTTGTGTAGAAAAACTCTGCTGATTCCAAATAACATACATTTCATACATGCAACTCTAAATGTATGTCAGTGATAGACATAAAGCAATAGGAAGCTGTCTTTCATAAATTTATAGGAAAAGTTTTAAATTCCCTTCTCACTTATTCTGAAATGCTTGATAAAAGTAAAAGAGTTTTCAAGCCCCATTTTCACATACTCAAGAGGCTCATTCAAATTCGTACTGGTAAAAACTGCTTGATGACTCTATGTGGATTCTTTACAAGATAAGCGAGCAGCTGTATTTAATATATGTTTTGTATGTGAAGTAGTTCATTTTTGTCTCCCTGATCAAGGTCATTACGTTCACTATTTTCAAGCTGGGTTAATCCAGTCACATCTATTTTTAAGACCTCTTAAGAAACCCTCAAATAACAACCTAAAAAAATTTAAAAGAATCTTAAAGAAAGATTTTTAAAAAGACTCGTTGACCCCAAAATAAGTCTATTGTCTTGCTGTTTGTTTTTGTTTTGTTTTTTTTAAGTTACATAAATATGACTATTGCTGTAAGTGTACAACCTGGAAACATAGTCTTTGGTGTGTCTTCCTTTAGTGCTGAGGCAATGATTATTGTTACTGTTGCAAAGATATGGTATCGGTATAATGCAAAAACTGAATTTAAAACTCCTTTTGGGAAAGATTTTTCAGTCTCAGATCCATTTCAAGCATAAAGATGACAAAATTAATTTTAAGAGATTGAATAAATTTTAGAAATACCTGCAAACTTGTGAGATAGCAGAAATTTAAAAAAGAATGATAAACAGCAAGACTAGAAAATAGTCTCTGGTTGTATTCTTGAGTAGGAGCCAAGCATTTTTAAAATTGTTTGACATATTCACTGTGACTTTTTGGCAGCTAGTTTTATATCTTAATTTCTTCCTATCTCAAGGCATTCTGTATGTTTGTATACGTTTGAGAACATATGTATATATTTACATTTAGAACATTTGACACAGATGGTGTAAAAGCCAACAAGGAAAGATGGGCTGCTAGACTTTGTACTAACACACAGAGAAGGACTGGTTGGGGATATGAAGGCTGCGACAACCTTGGCTGCAATGATCATGACGTGGTGAGTTCAGGATCCTGTTTGGAGGAAACAGGAGAATAAATGGGATTATAACGCTGGAGTTTGTAAGAAGCAAGTTTGGCCTCCTCAAGAATCCCTTTTGGATATCCCTAATTCTTAGCCACCTAGGGAGTAGGAGAGTGTAAGACAGCTTGTTAATATTCAAGCATCATTCCTCTGAGCTCAAGATCAGTGCATCCTTGTGAGTAAGAAATCAAGTGAAAAGAGCAGGACATCTGCATGGATGAGCAAGAAGGTTCTGGAAAACTCAAATAGAAGAAGCAATTTTATGAAATGTGGAAAAAGAGACAGATCACTTGAGAGGAATATAGGAATGTTGTCAGAGTGTGCAGCGATGTGACAAGATAGTCTAGAGTCCATCTGGATTTAAATCTGACAAGGGATGTCAACGACAAGACGTTTTCTTCAAGTATATCAATAGCAAAAGAAAGACTTGGGAAAAAGTAGGCCCAGTGCTGAATGAGGTGGGTGCCCTAGTGGCAAAGGATACAGAGAAGGTGGTTTACTAAATGCAATATTGCTTCAACCTTTACTGCTAAGCCTATCCTTTAGGAATCTCAGACCGTGGAGGCAAGAAAGTCTGGAGAAAGGAATATTTTCCCTTGATCACAGAGAATCAGTTTGGAGATCATATAGGCAAAGCTGCCAGTCACAAATCCATGGGACCTGATAGGATGTACCCAAAGGTGCTGAGGGAATTGGCAGATGTTATTGCCAAGCCATTCTCCATCCTTTTTGAAAGGTCATGGAGAACAGGACAGTCGCAGACTGGAGGAAAACAAATGTCTTTCCAGTATTCAAAACAGGCAAGAAAGAAAATGCAGTAAACTATGGCCAGTCAGCCTCACCTCTATCCCTGGAAAAGTAATGGAACAGTTTATACTGGGTGTCGTTTAGAAACACAGGGAGAAAAAGGAGGCCATCAGGAGTCATCAATGTGAATTCACCAAGGGGAAACCATGCTCGTCCAATCAGCATTCTAAGCTAGAATGACTGTGTAGATGAGGGGAGAGCAACAGAGTGTTGTCTAACTTGACTTCAGCAAGGCTTTGGACACTGCCTCCCATAACATCCTCATAGGTGAGCTCAAGAAGCATGTGTTAGAGGAATGACAGTGAGGTGGTTTGAGAACTGGCTGGATGGCAGAGCTCAGAGGGTCTTGATCAGTTGAAGGCCCATATCTGTGGTCCCAGATGATCAATATCAGTTCCAGTCTTGTTTTACTTATTGATCATTAATGTGAATAGCAGGGCAGAGTGTACCCTCAGCAAACTTGCTGATGATACAAAGTTGGAAGCAGTGTCTGATATGACAGATGTCTGTTGACATTCAGCATACCTGGACAAGTTGAAGTTCAGCTAAAGGAAGTCTGCAAGTTCTGCACCTGGGGAGAAATAACCCCAGGCATCAGCACAGACTGGGCACTGACCTGCTGGAAAGTAGGTCTGCAAAGAAGGGCCAGCAGATCCTAGTGGACAACAAGCTGTCCGTGAGCCAGCAGTGTGCCTGTGTGGCCAAGAAGGCCAGTGGTATCATGGGGTGCCTCAGGAGCAGCACTGCTAGCACAGCACAAAGGAAATGATCCTGTCATTCCACTCAGCACTGGTGAGACTGCATCTGGAGTTCTGTATCTAGTTCTGGACACAGTTCTGGAACCATTGGAGCAGGAAAATAATCACTTTAATAAAAACTCACTGGATATCAACATAAAAGAAGAAATTTTGTTTGAGTGTCAGAGCAAATGTGAACTTGATATTTCATCAGAGAGTTGTTATAATTACTGTTGGCAATGGATATTAATAAATAATCTTGTCTTCATAAAATTAAGTGGTAAACCATCAAAATTTTATTAGAAGCATTTCTAGACAAATTGGTAGGTACAAAAATGTTGAAATCAAGCTTGTGGAAAGGAAGGATTGACTCTCAATGACTCAGTGTTTGTGTTTAGATATGGTTATTTCCAGATTTACATGCAACTGCTACTGCAAAGACCATTCACATTGCAACAGGATGAAACACAATGTGTTGAAAGTCAGTGAAGAAGGCAGCACTGACAGAATTTATTGTCACAAGCAGCATGGTCATGACAATAGTTCTCATCATTTCATGAAAATAGTTTTATGGCTGTATAAGCTAGCAGCAGCGTTCTATTAAATGGTATTTTGCCACTGATATTGAAATTAACTTGTGTTTTTTTAGAATTAACTTGACTTGTTACATCCAGTTCTAAAGCATAAAGAAGTTTGGAGGAATGACAGATGACTAGGTGGAGATATGATCTAGAACCCACCTATTTTGAACTTGGAACATGCTGTCATAGGTAGGTTATGTGAGGATTCTTTAGTGATGTGCTACAGTCATTAAACAGCTAGATATATTTCTGTATCATAGTAGTAATTGACTAAATCAACTAACCCAAAACTTCTCAAGTCTCAGTAACACATCGTGTTGTATGTGTCATTCCTGTGGAATATAACAGTAGTAAATGGAGATGAAGAGATGAAAAAACCAAATCATGAACTGTGACATCAGCCAAGTGAACCCTGGATTTCAAAATCTTTGTCTTTTGATGTTCTGTGGTAAATAACCTCTGTAAGAGTCTTCTGTGTTGTTCCATTAAAAGAGAGGAACAGACAATTACCTACCAAGAGAGAGGCACTACAACCATTTCTGACTATTTTGGCACAGCAGCTGAGCAAAATATTTATCAGAGGACTTCAAAACATGCAGTGCACAGGACAAAAAAAAGCAGTTCAGTTTATGCTTTGATGAATTATTTATCCTGTTTCTTCCTCCAGTGAATACTGCATTTTCTTTGAAAGATCTCTTATGTGGAGGCTTAAAAGTGCATTTACTGTAACAATATGCTCTGAATAATTGCATTTCATATAGTTCCCATGCTCTTTTGTGTTCTTATCTAGGATACTGAAATCATGTCTGACTGTGATTCTTCGTTAGGATTTGCTGGCATCACTTCTCTTCCTTGACATTCATTATTAGCTTGGCATCATCTGATTTGGCACAATAAAGTTACTTTAATCTGATACCAATAAATGAAATTCAAAATTGCTGCATGCTGTGGCCCAGCTGTGGAAATTTCCCTTGCGACCCTTCTCACCATCCAGGACATTATTATCAGCATAAAATTGACTATATTTATTTGTGTGATTGTTAGCAATGAATTTGATTACTTATTTTATAATAGTTTTTCTACACTCGTCGACTGCCTAAGTGAATGGATAGCATTGCCAGTTGTTATGATGTTATTATAAACCAGAAATGATAATGCTAAGAACTTAGAAATAGCACTCTTTTTCCTCAGGGGAAAAAAGAGGAAAAGTATTTTATATTGAAAAGGTCATGCAGGTATACATAAAAACACTTTGATAAAGGATGATTTATTCATTTTTGTCTGTGTTGCTTCATAGCTAATCTAGCTATTATAGAAGAAAAATCTTAAGTATTGCAAATTTTAAACGGTTCATCAAGTCACCTTGTTAATATAAATAAGGCAAAATATTAATATTGTATACTATTGGATTGATTTAGTTGTGAGTCTTTTGATTTGTTTCCAAACATCATGAGCCTACAGCAATTTTTTTTTCAGTCCACTTGTATAATGGATGAAATACAGAAATGAGAACAGCCTCCCTTTTGTATACTGTTCCTGTGTGTTTTGAAACTAATTAAACAGCTAATTTTCTTACTCAGTTGTGAGCCATGGTGGAGAAGTCAATTCATGATATTCATATTCAATGTGTAGCATATTTGGATCCTTGCATGTGCCAACGGCCAACACGCACAATTATCTCATAAATAATGAATACATAATTCTTTACAGATTCTATTGCAAGAAAACACAAGTCCCTTAGAAAGTCAGTGTTATCAACGCCTAAAAAAAATTACAAACTCTGGTAGAACATGTACTTCTTGGAAACTGACATGAGCAATTTTATTTGAAATTTCTGTCTTAAAGATGGGGGTTGTCTCTATCAAAAATAAGCAACTCAATTAAAAGAATAAATACTTCACTATCAATATAGTAAATATATATTGGATTTAATATTGGAGAATGTCACATTGCGCTGGAATTGATGTCTGCTATTCACTCTATTGTACTTTTTACTTTTCGAAATATATTGAGATTTCAGGAAGTTCAAGAACAAAGTTGAAAATCTGTACACAAATGCCAAATTAATTAAAAGTTTTAGGAAATCATGTTACCACATATGTATATATTTACTTAGTATATAGAGTTCATTCACTGTTAGTTTCATTTTTCACCTGCTAGAATTTTGAAGATAAGTGCCTTTTGCTATTGACTGTATCTGCATGTTTTCTACTTTACAGAGATTTTGTTCTTTGACATATTTAGAATTACTAAGCAAGATTATATTTTGAAATGCCAGAATTATAAAGACAAAATAGATGGCAATGTATGTATTTTATAAAGACAAACAGAACATATTAAAATCAATTGTCAGTTAAATGATTTGTGAGTGACACCCCTAAATGTTCACTCTGAAGAATACAAAATAGTTATTGCCTTGTATCAGTTCTGTTCCGATATGTGTTCTGTACCAGTCCTTGCAGAGACCCTTACAGCTACTAGTAATAACCAGATACGAAGTATATGGAGAAATTGCTGGTATACACAAAGTCCTATGTTACATGGAAAATATCAATACTTATATATCAATATATCTGTATTTGTTATATAGGGAAACTCCTGAAACACTCTGCTGTTCATCAGAATAAAAAAACACAATTGAAGAATGTTATTTCAGGTTGGCTGAAGTGAAAAATCTATGTGTGATCATACAGCATAACAATTTCTGATCTACAAATGTGAAATACCTTAAGAATTTGACTTAAAGGAAACTCACAGCATGGATAGTGCTGTCCTTTGAAACACTCTTTATTTAAATATACAAGTTGTTTTGATTATATTGATTATTACTCTAAGAAGTATTGGGCTGTTGAACTGTTGGAGACATTCCTGAATAAAGGAATCTTTCCCAAATGATAGGCCTCAGAGCTGACTATAGACACCTGGGATGTTAGGCTGACAAATCTTGAGATATAACTACAACTGATTGGTTTCAATACCTGTGAGAAGAATCTACAAGCACTTATCCAAAAGACTTCCTAGAAGAAGCAAAAAGACAAAGTGTGTACAGCTATGAACTGTAAAGCATAGAAGTTAAATAGCTGAGAAAATCAGAAATAATGGAAATATTTGTACACAGACATAACCACTCAGGCCAGCTATAACTGACCGTGACATTATAAGCAGAACTAAGGTTCAAAATAAATATGCAGGAACACTGAGGTAGGTAGACATTTGGCAGGAAATAAAGCAGTAAGATGTTTATCAGAAAAATAGGACTCACTGGAAATTTGTGCTTTGATAGACTGTATTAAAATGAACATAGATGGAGTAGAGGTAACAACACTTTTGGTCATGATTGTGGAAGGATGACAGTATTATTTATGGGGAATGATGTTTTGAAATGCTGTAAATCTCAGAGTGGGATATTGACCATGATATGCACTATCACCAGGAATAAATGTTACTGATTGTTGCATTAATGTTATTTTTTCCCCAGAAAAGTGTTAGAAATAACATATTACTTTGATAGATGTTATGTTTGAAATTCCTGGATGAGATTGCTAGCAACCTTTTTACTGAATATTTGCTGAATCAGTAAAAAACATTATTACTCCAGGTTCTGTTTTCAGTACGAAATTAGTGTATTAGAGAAGAACGAGCTTTGAGTAACAGATTTTAGATGAAGTCATCACAGATTGATTCAATTTAATGAAATGGTGAAAATACTGTCATTAAACTAATCACTCAGGTAAAGGAACTAGCTGGAACAAGTGCTCTAGACTAGGAGTTTGGGAATTGGAAAGAATAAATAGTGGAATTTCTGTACAACTAAATGCTGAAACTCTCAGGAACCTGTATTCTGTAAAAAAGGAGCAAAAAGCCTGTAGGAAAGGACTTATAATACGAGAAATCAGCCTTCTCAAAAAGCATATAAAATGCTGAAAAAAGAAAAAAACCCCTCAGTGTACATACATAAAGATAATATTCACCAAAAAAGCATATTTTAGAGATTTGAAACCTAGAGATAAGCCTTTACATGGGAAGCTATTACAGGTCAATGGAATTAGACCTTGCAAATTGTTATAACTAGTAGCAGAGTATTATTTAACTCTAGAAACTAAATGAGGAAGAGTGCTGTAAGCAGATTGGGCATAAAATGCAGCAGTGCAAAATTATGTGCTGACTCTAATCACAGACATCTCAACTGTAACCTGATGACTTAAAAATTATGTCTGCAGAGAACAACCTGAGTGACTAGCTAGTTCAGGCTTATCTCTGATTGTCAGTATGATGAGACTGTAAAGCCTGTAATGCACCCTAGGAATGAATCAGGAAACGTATTTCTGGAAGAGATGAAGTAAAGTCAAGGTTTTGGAATAAGGTTTTGGTAAGACTTAAATCTGGAATACTGCATATAGTTCAGGTCACGTTCCGGAAAAATGAATTTCACCTGGAACATTACCTGAGAAGGACTACAAAAAAGATAAAGTGAATGGAGAGCTTGTTCATGACAGGAGATTTAAAGAGCTCAGTTTGTATAGTATTATAAATGAAAGATTGAGAGATGTGTGACAGATACACATAAATATGCCCAAAGATAAGCACAAAAGAGAAAGTAGATCTTTTGTGGTGAAAGGGTAACATTAGCAGAAATCAGAAAGAAATATGTCCTAGAAATTTATGATTGTTAGAAAAACAAAGAAATGGAATTGTTAGGGGAAGAAAAGCCAAATATCTTTAAGATGTAGATTATTATCTGGAAATCTGTGATATGGTGATCCATGTTCAAGTACACCAAGAGGGTCTTTAAAGTTACATGACAATGACTCTGTATGAATCTGTTAGGAGCATAAAATTTTCTTAGTAATTTTCACACTATCATGCATTCAAATAGGAATTGTGTGTTTCCTTAATCCCTCAAAAGATAAAAATACAAGACATTTTGACCCTATTCCTAACTCTTTTTTACTTTTAGTAGCATTGCCCATTTGGGGGTCATTCCCAAAACTTCTCCTCATTCTGTTAATGCTATACAGGTTTTGCTACTCTTTCTTCTCTCTCACTATCATTTCTAACCAGCAGTATAGTTCACTTCAGCCTTTTTTCTCTATCACCTTTCACAATGTTTGACCTGAGCCCAGTATCTGATCAGTGGAGAACGGCTCTAGACTGACATAGAGCCAAAGCAACCCACTCTTTCCTGTTGAGTTGTAACAAATTACCTAACCACACTCTGCAGAACCCGTGCTGTGTATAAAGAGTATGTTTCTAGCTTGTATACACCTCCTTCACATTGCTTTAAGTAGAAATGATGCACTGACAAGCTAAAGGGATCCCTTGTGTTTCACAGGTGATATTTATTTTCCAGTCACAATACCCTCTCATATTCATCAAACACAAAAGAAACATGGGAGGGAAAAGCAATTTGTTGTGCTGTTGTTTTAGTATATTGGCTGCTGCGTGATGTTTAAGCAATTGCATTCAGCATATTTCTTCCTATCAAAGGGTTCCAGTTCTAACTGAAGGAACCTAAGCAAGAATGATAACCTAATTATTTCTTTCTCTTTAGGAGAAACTGAGACACTCACTCAACCTGTACAATGAATTTTATACCAACTAAGGACCAATAGAAGGAAATGCTTGAGACTGTAATTCTCCCTGGATATCAGAACAGTTTTAGGTATGGATGAGAATTAAGTAAAAAGTTGGGCTGGGATCAGGTTTGGGATCAGTTTATACCTGTAGAATACAGTTTCTTAGCTAGTGCCTATCATAATGACTTTATGCCAAATTTGACAAAATTCCCATGTTAGGAGGTAGACTGTTTTCTTACATAGATTATGATTCTGTCCAAATGTTTTGGCAGTGTTCTATAAATATGTATGTGCTCTACTTTTACTGTCTTCATAGATGTTCAAATGAAACATTCCATGGGATCAAGACTATGGTTTTAATCAGCCAATTTGCTTTTATGAAAAGTGTTGCTCAGTATTTTGCCTTGTCCTGGACCTTTCTCAGCAATGGTGATTAATCATCATTTATGAAAATGGTCACTTAGAATTTTCTATTTAAAATTATTTCTCTCCAAAATAAAGTAAAAATCATTGGCCAAATCTTTTGTAGGTGTCAATACCACTAAACTCAAAAGAAAAATTTGGCAAATAGTTAAAAAAGTCTCCTTTTTTCTGGACTAAAACAGCATAAAACCTAACAGATTTGGCAAGTCCTATGTGCTCTTTCCCAGGCAGCTCATGAAAACAGAAAAATTACAATAAATTTGGAAATGATTGTGTATGAATGCTTCCCTTACTGATGCAGATGGTGAAAGCCTAAATAATGGAAAGAGATTTTTTGTACAGTTTTGTGAAAGTCCTTCTAAAGCAAAATATGAATTTTCTCTAATTTCTTTTTTCAATGACATAGCTGGTCCTCTTTCTGCAGCTTTAGAGAGTTCATGATGCAGAATCAAAGAGTTAAGCAGATCAACTCTATGTGCAGAGAAGTAGGCGCCATGTTGCTGCAGAATTGTTCCAAATTGCTCCTGGTTGGATTTTAAGCTTGGTGTGTCAGATGCCTGCTGAAAATCACCTGCATTCAGTTGCACACAGAAGAGCAGAGAGTTTGAAATGTTAGTCCACGATACATAAATAAGTTGCCATTGCTGAAGTCCTCTCTGTTCTTGAGTGGGAGTCATTATGGCAAAAACATGGAAAAGCAGAGAATATCTGCCTGAAAACCAAGTGAATTTGCTGTGAATATAGGTTTCATAGAGGAGAACCTGTCAATTCAGAGTGCCAGAAAGCTGTCTATTGTGCTACACAGAAGGGCAGTGCAATGTCTAGGACAGGCTGCTGTGTTTCCAACACATCTGGATTTTGAAACGAGGATGGAATTGTCTGTAATGTAAATATTGCCTTCTCTCAGAATGCTCCTTTGAAGTTACTGAACTTAAAAAAATGTAAGAAGCTTTTAATTAATTTGTGAGCATTCCAACAATTATAGCAGAATGCTAATTAAATAATTGGTATGGATTCCTTAAATCAGGAAGACATTAAGTAATTAAGCACAATCCTTTTATAGTGAATAATACCTGTTAGCAGTTCTGATTCTGTGCCAGCCTTGTGATGCAGTAAACAAAAAAACAAAACAAACCAACTAACCAAACAAACAAAAGGTAAAAACATATCTTTGTAACATCTCTGAGACTGTGTAGGCATTGTGCATGAAAAAATATCAGCAGATTAATGTGGATGTTTTTCAAGCTAATTAAATCGAAGTGCATAATTTCTCACAATGAGTGGCTAATTACAAAACAGAAGAGCTGGGTAGATAAGAAGTACTCAGTGCTGTAAGGACAATCAATACAACTAGAACAATTTCAGTACTAGTCCTGGATCCTAAGATATGTTTAAATAAATAATAAGATTCTGTATAAGAAAACATAAATCACTGCCACTACATTCAAATTGGTATTCACTTATAACCACACACCACTCAAAGTACTGAAGCCCATTCAGTTTAGGAATCTCTAGGTATGGATGAGTGGTAGGCAGCTTTTGACTTTTAATATTTTTGAGATCTGATAAATATTTCAGCAATGGCAGTTTGTGTTTTAGAAGGCTGTGATACTGCAATTCTTTAGAGAATAAGGTCTAGTCTTCACTTAAAGAGGTTGTTCTGTTGTACAAAGCCAGAGTTCTGAAGGGACTTTATTAAATATCTGAGACTCACGGGACATTTAGTGGCATGCATATTTTACATAGAATATAATCATCATGCATTTTCAAACCTAATCAAGAACCTATGAATATTCATTCTCCACGAATCTTGTGGGAGTTTAGTAACAGGAGAGTAGATTTAGGCCCAGAAGAAATCCATTGCTTTTTAGATGATTTGATGACTTTTCTTTCGTATACTAGTCAATATATCATATGCTTTCTACAGCTGTCACATTAATACAGCTGATTTCAGGTCCATGGGAAGATGTTTAGCTGTTCAAGCAGATGGATATGCCATGTCAGGAAAAATACTCCCTCCCATGGACCGCAAGGAATGTGATAGCATTTAAAGCCATCTCACTATGTTAACATACATTCTATTCTGCAGGAGAAAGCACCTTTGACTAAATGCATCCAACACTGAGAGTTATGCCTACAGGAAATTCATCTGCAGCCTTTGCAGAAAATTGGTGTAAAAACTGATAGGAAAATTTTCCAACCTATGACATCAAAGTTGTTGATATACCAATGATATGGTACATTATTATTGTAAAGTAATGGGATACAGAGATGCTTGAGGAGCACTGAACATGTTCATAATTCGATGCCTCATATTGTTATGTTGAAATAATGAATAAAAATGCAACCTGTAGAACCCTACAGAGACACTCTCCTGTTTATCTACACTTTGCAGATGATCATTCCACTGTGATAATGGATCCCATCTTTTCCTCCAGATCTACTGAGTTTAACACGGTCTGGATGATCTGTTCAACTGCAGCCTTTTAGGAACATCCAGGAGTGTATTTTTCTCTTTCTTGGGCATATGAAAAACCATGCCAGAAGTTCAGGATTAATACTGAATCTTCCTAAGCATGCCCAATATGTAATGGATACTTTTAGCAAAGTTATACACTTTTTAGCAATCTGTCAGACAGCTGTTTTTGAAAACATGACAAATCATGTAAAGAATACAGAAACTTCTTTTTGTAAGGAAATGTGTTGCAGGGAAGTATATCCACGTGCACGATTTTCTTACGGGTACAGTGAGAAAGGAGTAAATATCTGTGTACTCTGTGTTTTGTCAACAACACTTACATCTGATTATTAAGTCAAGGTTTTGTCTGAGAAGAGATTTTTCTCTTGTTTTCTTCCTCTTGTAACTCATCTGTTGATATATCAAAAATTGAGACTAAGTAGAACATGGAAACACAAGCATCCTTCAAGCTTTCACTTAAGCAGGAGATATTCAAAGTTCGTACTTCATTTATTAAAAGCCAAACACTTAACAATAAAAGTACAATCCAATAAACTGGTTACAATCTGTTCTGAAGGAGGTAATCAAGTATAAAGTTGAAATGGAGGCTGAAATATAATATGCTTTTCACAAAATTAGACTAGATTTCAGTCTAATTTTATTTTCACGTGTTTTAGAAGTATTTAATGATGTACAGATAAACAGCTATGGGTAGTCATTTGTTGTATTCAAAGAGGTTTGAATTCTCGTAGTCTCAATTTAGAATTGATTGATTACACTTTCTAGTTCCAGTTTTTTAGGTATTGTATTGGAAGATAATGAGGGAGACTGAAATGGACCTTCCTGCTGAGTTGTTAGCTATGTCTGAGAGTCTGTGGCCTTCACACTGTCTTAGTTTGAAAGGCAGATATCTACCAAGCAAAGCGGGAACCCTCCTGGAGTGGAAGGAATCACCCCTTCCCTCCCAAATTACTGTACTTTTGAAAATTACGAGGCTTTTGAGCTCAAATGTGGGTAAAGGAATAACAGTTCTTTACTAATATATATATATATAAAAATAAAAATACATAACCCAACAGAACAAACAGCAACAATAACAACAACAAACACCAGTACCAGACTCCCCGCTTGTCACCCGGTTTCCCCTGTGGGGTAGCTCTGGCCACACCCGGGTTGGGGCGCTGGTGAGGCAGGGGAGGCAGGGAGGCTGCAGTCCGGGTGAGCGGTGGTTGCAGTCCGGTGGGAGTGGTGGTTGCAGTCCCATGGGAGTGGAGGTTGCAGCCAGCTGAGAGCAGTGGTCCTCTGCAGCCCCTGGAATCGGTGCCAGAGAGTGTGTGCCAGGGTCCAGGCAGGCTTCATTATATTCCAGCAGGAATGTCCATGTACCTCCTTCCACAGGGCGGAGCATTTCCCAATGGAATGATGAGATAAGACAGTTTGGGAGGTTCTGGGTGGTTGGGTCGTTCCAGCTGCCCATTGTCCATGATGGGCCATTAACAGAGATGGCCCCCGCGGGATGGGGGTGATGAGGGTTGGTGCTTTCAGGGGGAAGCTCGGCCAGAGGGGTCGTTGGGGAAGCCAAGAGAGGCCCCACCTCACCACAGGATTCCCCTTATCTTATCTAACCCCAGCCTGCAGTCCCAGGGGCCGACCAGTAACTTTTCAGAACCTGGGACCTCCCTTGTTTGCAATCACTAATACAGAGCCTAGTTTATAATTTCTGGTTATGGGAGCTAGACACCCAGACCTATTGAAATGAAATAGACTCTGGTCGCAGATACAACTTGAAATATATGAAAAATCCCAAAGCAAATTCCAAGGTACTGGAATTCATCTGTTCTTTAGAGAGCTGGGGTTGTGTGGAAGCAGAAATCTATATGTGAATTAAAGTTACAGAATTTTTATATTTTTATTGGCCTAAAAACTGTTGTGGATTTGGCTCTTATTCTCTCAATCTTAGTTCTTATAAAATAGGGATAGTGTTATTTTATATTAAAGGTGTTAACACCATGGGGTATTCAATGTTGTAATAATTTTGCTCACCTCATAAATAGAATTCCTCTACAAAGAAAAGAATTAAGCATACATGAATTTATGAGAATTAGAAAAGTATGAAGTGTCAATTAAAAAATCACTTTGTACATATATGTGAAATAACAGTTGAGGGCATGTTTGACATTTTTAAGGCTAGCTCTTTGTCATACAAATTAAACCTTTAAAATACAAAAAGTAGTGTAACAAAACATTAAGAGGTATAAACCTCTTGAGTACATTTGAAATTTAATTTCACCTCTACTGCACAAAATAATTACACATAAAACTTTTGACTATTTCTACACAGAAAAAGATGTGTGATCTTAAGACGCCTTGCAGTACAGAAACTTGGAGAACAGCTGTTATTCCCATTAACAAAGTCTCTATTAAAAGGGCAAAATGTTTGTTTTTTATTGTGGCATGAAGAGTAAACAAAATTAAATTACTCAAACCTATGCATTTCTGAATGAAATGAAGTGGATTTTGAAGTGTAGGTTTACATTCTGAATTTGTGGTAAAATTCTATATCCGAATTGGCATGTGACATTCCTATTGTTTTAATAGACATTTTGTAGATTTGTTAATTTTTATGTGATTTTTACTTCTCTTTTTTTTCTTTTTAAAAAATCTGTCTAGCTATCTATTTATCTCTCTCTCTCTCTCTCATCTACTGTGTTTTCATAGTATGTTGTTAACCCATTTAAAGTGAAGATTTGTCATATTTGAGCTGTCCCCTTCTTACCCTATAGAAGGTGTAATTTTGAATGACAGATTGTCTTAGTTTAAAAGA